>CM043715.1:10972944-11485100 GCA_023969325.1 Oryzias curvinotus
ATCTATCTATCTATCTATCTATCTATCTATCTATCTATCTATCTATCTATAAAACCTAAAAAGACAGGCACACCTATACTCAATCTACCAGTTGCTGTTTTCTCAGGCAACTGGTAGATTAAGTAAAAATTGTGAAATACTGTCTATCCTTTTAAAAATTATAGGATAGAGCTGGAAAAGACAGCAGCAAGGGATTTGTCATTATTAGGAGAGGGTACAATACACCAAAAACCCTAAATCCAAATGTCCTTAAAGGTGAATACAGGCCGTCTGCAGGTTAAAAAAAAAGGGCAAACCTGTAAGGGGAACATGGGTGGTCTGCATGAAACAGCAAGGTGTAGACCATTTGATGATCCCATATTTGGAAAATGCTTGTGCAAACGTTTTCTATGAACATTCTGTGAGTGACACTTATATAATACACAAGGGTGAGCAAGGGTGAAGTAGGGGAGAAGATTAGATTAGACAATAATTAGACAATAAAATTAGACAATAAAAGCTTAATTTATTCAATGTTTATGTTTCACCTGCACAGCCTGCATGCCCAATATTTGCGCTGGGTCAGTAAGGGGTCAGTAGTCGGCCCTTACTGATGACTAGAATGTGGTGTAAGGACATCGAACAATGGCATCACTCATATGTCATTAGTGGAAGCATCACAATACAGTTACCAAATGCATTACAATGGCACGTTCTGTTTTCATTACATCTCTTGAGCTGGTCATCCAATCCCCAAGATAAAATGCAAGGCACGCCTGCACTTCCCTTAAGGTGTGGCCGTTCCTCTCCACAACCTCTTCAGGGCCCCAAAACACAGCAGCACCCATATGGGTCAACATTCCATACAGGTGAATGTGAGTAAGGCTTTAAATACCTACTCCAATGAAAATCATGTTTTTGGTGTTTTTAACATGTTCTTGTTGCATGTTTCTCATAATGGAGGACTTGTACAAAATAATTTAAGATTATAACTGCGTTTCTGAATATTTCTTTATTCATACTGTGTTGGATCAGATGAAAACCCACGGTTTGAGAAAGCTGAGGTTTGTGACGAAGCAGTTGTGATGTTTGAGCCAAAGTATCCCTTTTGCTCTAATTTTTAGCGTTTTGGCTGAAAACTGCATAATCTTAAATTAAATTCCACTAGGAACTATTTTACAATAAGCCAACTAATATATAGTTAGAGTGGAGCTTAAATGAAGGCTAACAGGATATTTATTCAGTTTACAGTGATCTCTCGCTATAACACGGTTTACTTTTCACGGTTTCGCTACTTCACGGATTTGCATCGTACATTGTGTTCTGCATTCTGATTGGCTAAAAAAGTCACTCCGCTTCTTCTCTACCCGTGCGTCAAAAACGTTGCAGTTTAATATGTGCACGTACGTAAATCAGCTAGCCAAATTTACAACACGTACGTGCAAATCATCTTGCAATTTTGAGTTTCTCTAAAACCCATAGAAAAAGAGCGACAACAACTGCCTATCACTGTGTTCTTCTTCTGAACAAACACAGCTGCACCGCGGGCTTCAAAAGGAGAAAACACTGCAGAGCAGAGTCAGGATGCAGCGGCTCAGTCTGAAGAGCAGTGAAATACACCTGAGTCACTATTTGTCCCACTGTACTTTGTATCTTTTTCGTAACCATTTTACATTTTCTCCCGTTTAATCCAATTACTCGGGTCGCGGTGGGCGGGGCTAATCTCCGCAATATGAAGCATTCTGTTCACATCGATGATTAAAATTATTATTTGACAGTACAGTATAGAAGTTATTTGTTGAAAAAACGTTTCTAAAGTACTTTGATTGTGAAACAAATGTTTGAGCCTGTTTGTTCTTTCTTTTCAATGTATAATAGAGTATTTAATTGTATAAAAATTGTAAAAAAAAAAAAATAGAGGTTTCTACTTCACAGATTTTGCCTATCACGGGTTCTTTTTGGAACGTAACCCCAGCGAAAAACAAGGGTTTTCTGTATTTAAAAAGTGTATGCAAATGCACGTACTTAAAGAAAATGTTATTTAAAAAGAAATCCTGGATATTCATATAAAAGGTACTGACCTGCAAAAATGAGGGTGATCACTCGATGATCCATGAGTTAAACCTTTAAAAGAAAGTCATTAATGTTCCTTTTTTTACATTAGTGTATACTGCATGACAATGTGCCATTTGCCATTAATACATCATATCAAGTTATGTTGGACAGATCTTTATCGAGTTCTTCTGAATTTGTGTTCCTGCTCGCTAGTCCTCGTTTGTTTTTGTCTTTCCTCCTCCAATATATCAGAAAAACTCCTCCCCTTCCAGGAGTCCAGGAATGCAGTGGTACTGGAAAACTTTACCCTGGTAAACAGCCTCTTTAAAAGATTCCAATTCCAAAAATGGAAATAATAAATAGGCATTAGATTCATTAGTTGCTCTTCATAAGTAACCCTGATTTATTCATCTAGGATGTGGTTGAGGGGCAGTTTCCCATTACTTTTAACTAATGATGAAAAATAAATATGACTATCTATTTTAAACAGGAAATAAAATATTTCATCTTTTCGAACTTAATCTTCTGTGCACATGCTCAACGGGTTAACAGATTAAAGATTAATTCAGATTGCTACATTCATTCTTAACACTTCTGTGTCTTCTTGTTTGTATAATTAATTGTCATCAGAGTGTTTACACTATTGCAAGTTTACAGTGATGGCTATGTAGCCACAAGAAGGCTCAAGTCTGGGTCTCCCTGTGCCGGGGCTCTATGAATCTATCCTACCCTGGAAATTTTCTTACCCGTACTCCACTGCGCATGTGCAGACTGAAATCGTCATAATTTTCAGTTTAATTTTAGATCGCCCATAAATCTGTGCTACATCTTTAATCTTGTGGTTACTACATACTGGAGTTTTTCCGGTTTTGTGCCTTCGTGAGTCATTATTGAAAATCGTCCACTAATCGTTGACAGCCCTAAAATTCCTACTCTGCAATATGCTCATGGTGTTCAGTTAGAAAGATCTCGCAGATCTTTTCTACAGGTGAGAAAAGGTCATGAGGTAGGATAGATAAAATACAGGGTTGTGTCAGGAAGGACATCTGGCGTAAAAATCTCGAATCTGCCAAACCAAATGTGAAAAGCTGATCAGTGAAAAAAGATTCAATGTGGTGACCCATGAAGGAATATGTCAAAAAGTTAACATTCATGAGCAAACGTGTATCTCAGCGCCTTACTTTTGTTTTCCACTAAAACCCCAGACCACTGGTCGACAGCCTACCACACCGAGCCACTTTCAGCAGCTAGATACAGAAGAAGACGTTCATGGATTTTTGGATGCTGATTGATCACTTAGAAAATAAATCACAACCAACTCAGTTTTGCCCCTGCTGCCTTTTTAAAAACACACACTAGCATGCATGTTTTGCCAGTTTTAACATGCCCGCACCTTAAAACCCAGTGAACCTTTTGTATGTGTCAAAAACAGAAAAAACACCCATAACTGAAAGTTGAGACCACAGTCCCACTGCCAACTTGAAATGCAAAACAGCAAAACATTTGATCTAATTTTCCACTAACTACAAGAGATTCAGACATCAAATAACGAAAGCAACCAACAGATTTTACGAATGTCAGATAAATATTTCCAATACAAATTGAAAATTTTCAAAACCTGATGTAAATTAAGAATACAACATTGAAAGCTAAAATATAATAAAAAATTAAAACCTGCAAGCAGCGTTGTATGGCCTGCAAGTCTACCCGCCCCTTCCCTCGCTAACCACCTCCACGGACCACAGCCGTGCCATCGCTGCCCACATCTATGCAGCACCGCTGCCCCACCGCCCACCTTTTATCAAGGCTTGTCCAAGCTGCATCTGGTAATTATGCTAACAATGCAGGTTAAGCTAATGTTGCTAAAAAGGCTAACATTGCCATCAGCATAATCAATTCTCTTAGAAAAACACATTATTTAAAATGCTAATCATGCTGACTTCAATAGCTACGCTAATGTGGCTAAAAGTGCTAGCATAGCGATCAGCATTATCAACTGACTCAGAAAAAAACATTGCTCCATTGGTGAGAGCAATATGTCCTAAGTTGATAATAAACACACTTTTTTCAAAATGGCGGCTTTTCTGTTGATTTTATCTCCATAGCAACAATTTTATGTTTTGGTGACCTCGGGATGAGGAACAGATCCACGTCAGTTTCAGACAAAAGCGAAAAAGTCAACTTTTTGTTGTCCTTAGCAACAGTGGTTTTTTGCTGACCACGCCCACATTCCTTATATGTCCATATCCAGTGTTTTTCATTATGTTCAGTTCCAGCCTTGGATGCATGCATTCAAATTTCACAGTATGCCATTGAAAAACTTAAGAGTTATGACAGTGCGCCACTTTGCTAGCCCGCCACGCGCATGCCGTTCAAAATTTAAAACTTCTAATTCCAACATTTTGTCCACAGCACCTTGCTATAGATATCTGAGAAGCTACGAGACAATCGCAAAAAATCCCTAGGACGATTTTTCGTTTGTATGCTGTGCTAAAGTGGCTTTTTTTTTAAAATGCAAGTTGACTGCCTTTTCCCAAGGTCAAAGGCACTAAAGTGGTGTTTTTAGACTGGAGCTGGCAGCAAGTGTGTGCAATTGCATGACAACCGCTCAAACAAAAGTGTTGTTTTCCCATATCATGGAAAAACACAATAATCGGCAATTCTCAGAGTTCACCCCAAAATGGCCACCAAGCCGTAGGTCGTGTGGCTGTTCCATAATGATTTCAAAACTTCTTTGGGATATCCCCAACACTTGTGTTTTGGTTTCGTAACTGCACTTTGAAGAAAACATGTTTTCGCGATTTTCGGTCCATTTATTATTTTGACGGGATCGCTCGCCTAGATGACATCATCTTCGGGGGTATGACGTTGACTTTGTGGAAAATTCATTCTCAATTTATCCCAGGAGTGTGCACATTTTGGTGACTTTTCGAGTATGCGGCGGGGGTCACATTCTCGCTGAAAGGCGCCGAAATCGTTCCAACTGCGAAAACAATATGGTCCTTGCAGTCAGCGACTGCTGCTGCAAAAGACTTTCAAATACGATTAAAATGAATAGTTTGTCCTCGATTACAAAAAAGGGGTTTATTCAGACATACCTTTGGTTTGTCAGAAGGTTAATAATCCCTGTTGTTAAAGTAAAATATGTCCAACACAAGAGGCCTTCAGCTCTCATCTGTCTGCCCAGCTGTTGGACATGACAAGTTTAAAAAAATATATGTATATATATACACACACACACCTACACACACACATATATATATATATATATATATATATATATATATATATATAGATACATATATCTATATACATATACATATATTTTATCCAAACACACTTCACTCTCCAGGGTCTGTTGTTCATCATTCACTCATTTTCTATTCCATTTGTTCCCTTTCGGGGTCAAGGGGCTGCCAGGGCGTATCCAGGCCACTTGTGGGCGAAGGCAGAGGATGGCCTGGACAGGTCACCAGTCTGTCGCAGAGCCACAATCACACACACATTCACACTCACACCTACAGACAATTTAGAGTTGCCAATTAACCTATGAAGCTTGTTTTTGGACGGTGGGAGGAAGCCGGAGATCCCGGAGAGAACCCACGCATACACGGGGAGAACATGCAAACTCCACACAGATGTTGATGTTGTGTTTTTCATGTTAGGGTTCATGACTTGAACCGGGGGCCTTCTTGCTGTGAGGCAAGAGCGCTAACCACTGCGCAGCCCAGGTTCTGTTGTCTTAAAGGAAAATCCTCCTCCTGTTGTCTCACGGTTGAACAGGTTTAACTTTTATAGACAACACATTTGGTGAAAGTCCATATGTTTGCAGAAACTACACACAAAAAAACAACACAGGAACACACAGACACACAATTTGAATACTAAAAGTGAATAATATCTTATATGAGACATTAATATATATCATTACTATCCATTGTTGGCAGTTTTAAGCAATGTAAATGAAGTGTTACCTCTTCAATGGCTCTCTGCTCTTCAGCTTCAGTCATCGCACCAAAATCCCATGTCTGTGCAGACACAGCTGCGCTCAGGAACCATTTGGTGGTTTAACCGCCCAAGCTAACCCCTTAATGTTGAGTGTCAAGCAGAGCGGTCCCGTTTTTAGACTCTTTGGTTTGACTTGGCCTGGATTTGAACTCATGACCTTCCATTCTCAGGAAAGACACTCATCCACAAGGCCACATGCCTGTTTAAAAATAGCACTGTTACAAATTAGGCAGGTACTGACAGCAGTTGTAGCCCTCTTGGACCACAAGAGACATTTACTACAAAAAAGGTCAGCAAATAAAGCACAGATTGTCAGTAGCAAAGTGGACAGCTGTGACCTTAATGTCATCATAATCACCTTTTTGTGTAAAACAAGTCATAACTCACAATCCATTTATGTTTCAGTGTTCCTCGTGAGCAATTGCCCTGCTTGTTTTGCAGAATACCTTGCTTCAGTAATTACTGGTCACCTGGATCAGGTGTTTAGAAACTGGGCTCACTCGATCCATCTGATGAGGAATCAGCTGCAAAACAAGCAGATCATGAGGAACAGGATTTAACATGCCTGGAACAGGAATGCACCAGAGTTTTGAAATTCAAAATAAAATTTAAAAAGAGTCCATTATTGCTTCAGTCATATAGTTTTATACATTCCTTCAACATTTTAAAAATGTCCAAAAAATACAAAGGAGCATTCTGCTGCAAAATTCAGCAGCACGCGTTCTGACGAGGACCAGGGGGCGGGAACATATTACACCAGTTTTAAGATCGCTGCATTGGCTCCCTGTGCAATTCAGGATTGATTTTAAAGTTCTTTTATTGGTTTACAAATGTTTTTATGGTCTCGGGCCTTCATATTTATCTGACATGATTTTAAAGTATGAGCCCTCGCGGACCCTGAGGTCCTCTGATACAGGCCTTTTGATTATCCCAAAAGTTAGAACAAAAACGTACGGCAAGGCCTCATTCAGTTTTTACGGACCTCGCCTGTGGAACAGCCTCCCAGAGAGCCTCAGGGCTGCAGAGACTGTTCATGTTTTTAAAGGAAGGCTTAAGACCTACCTTTTTAATTTAGCTTTTAGTTGAATTTTAGGATTTTTAATTTTTTTTTTATGTATTTATTTATTTATGTATTTTTTATTATTATTAGTATTATTTTTTAATTTATTATTATTATTATTTTTAAATATTTTAATTCATTTATTTTTCTTTTAACTAGTTTTATATGTGTATGTAAATACATTTATTTATTTACTCTATTAATTTTTAAGACGCTCTTACTATTTCATATGCCTATTAAGGTTTATGTAATTATTTGTTTTTTACTCCATGTTTTTATATATATTTTAATTTTTCCTTTTACATTTTATTACACTCCAGTGTTTTCCTCTGAGGGATCCTCCACATCGGTGACTGACCCTTCTCAGTGAGCGGGGTCGCTGCAGTGGGATCTCCTGGGTCTGACTCTTTTGATCGGATCTGGGGGGTTCTGTGGTAGTGTACTCCGTGAACTTGGGTTGGGGGGTCGCTGGTGTGGACATGTCCCCAAAGTATCGTTTTCCCACCAGGTCTCTACATTCTATCACTTTTTTATTTATTTATTTATTTATTAATGTGTGTGTGTGTGGGGGGGGTGTTTTTGCGGGGGGGGGGGGGGGGGGGTTTCGCACGGTTTGTCTTGTCATCTTGTTTTTAAATTTTATTGTATTTTATGCACAGCACTTTGTGTGACATCTGTTGTCGAAAAGGTGCTATATAAATAAAGGTTGATTTGATTTGATTTGATTTGATTTGATTGTAGCGATGGGCACTTCGATTCTTTCTCGAGAGCCGATTCTTTCAATTCAACTCTTGGGAAAAAATTGGCACTTTGGACCCTCAACTCTGGACACTTTACCAATGTTTTTTTGTGGGCCTTTATTCTACTAGGAATTTGCAAAGAATAATGGTTTATATGTAAAAAAGAATGCCAAAGGAAAAGAAAAAGTGTAGTGTATTCATTAGAAAACACTCACATATTATGATAACTTTTTAGTACTTAAGCTTTTCCTTTTATTGTTTTAAAGAATCAAACACATTTTTAAGAATTTTCTGGTCTTCATTTCAGAAATTGTAAAAAAACAATTATATTTGATGTAAGGAAAAGAAATAAAGATCTAATAAATAACAAAACTTTTGACTTTTTAAATTTCACAAATTAACCAGTTTGTAGACTTGTTGTCCCTTCTCTGGTTGGGCCCTGCGTTGGGCCCTCCCGGCGCGGCGGGGGGGCTGTTCTCCTGGCTGGGCGGGGGCGGCACTCTCTTTCCCCCCGTGCCTCCCTGCTCTCTGGCTCTGGGGGCCTCGTGGTGGTCCTGCTGGCCCTGGTTTGGGTGGCAGGTGTGGTCACCCGGGGGGCGGTGGTTCTCTGCCTGCTGCCGTATGGCGTTGGGGGGTTCTGGCTGCCGCTACTGCTGCGGCAGGGGTCTTGGTGTGGGGATGGCTGGGCACTCCCCCTCCTTCTTTTCACATTCCACCATCCATTTTAGAAGAACATAAACACTCACCTGAGCACAGGTGTTAGCTCACCTTTGCGCTAATAGTTTGTGTGATTGAATGAATGAAATATTTCACACCAGTTAGTTTGAAGGCATGGGGGTGCGTGAGTGAACCCCATTTGTTTTGTATACATGTTTTGTGTACATGTTGACAGGTGGAAATTTCTTCAGCTAGCAGGTGTGTTGATGGCATTTGAGTGTGTGTGTGAACAGGCCCCGCCCTTTAAGATTTGTACTGCACTTGAACCTTACCGTAATGATAAACATCCAGTAAATTTGTTGCTTTATGCTGCTTCATGGTTCTACACCCCCCCCCCCCTTCTATTATCACTCTCCTATCCCCCCCCCCCCTCTCTAACATCCCTCTCTCTTCTTCCCTCCTTTTCTTTTTTCGTCCGGTCCAACATCAAAGATTTTCAAATATGATTAAAATTAATAAAGTTTGGCCTCAATTCCTAAAGGGGTTTATTCAGACATACCTCTGGTTTGTCAGAAGATTCAAAACCCCTGTTGTTAAAGTAAAATATGTCCAACACAAGAGGCCTTCAGCTCTTATCTGTTTGCCCAGCTGTTGGACAGGACAAGTTAAAAAAAAAAATAAAAAAATAAGACTTGTTGTCCCACATTAACCCCAGAAGGTAAAACTAATAATATTGTTAGAGGAACCTTTTTTATTGTCTTTATGAAAATGTAAAAAAATATTATAAAATTAAGGAGCTGGCTCCCTCTTTCTGGTTATCATCCCAGGTGCTGCTGTAGCAGGCGTGCTAGCTCCAGTCCCATGGGGCTTGCACCAGTCTGGCAACCTGTTCCGGATGTAGCCCCCCTTTGCCCAACAATAGCCAGGACAGGCTTCTGGCAACCCGGCGGCCCCAAATGGGTTGATTGATATGACACGGCGCATTGCCAATGTTCTATTTGATCTCTTGTGTGTGGATCATGTTTGGTGTGAACAAGCAGGGAAAAGGGCCCGCTGGGGCAAAAAAAAAAAAAAAGGAAAGCGTCAGCTTCCCATCATTTCAAAGTGGACTCTTTCGACGCATTGCCCACACTAATATTTGTCTGACTGAAAATCTTGGTGTTGCATTGTAGAAGACATAACACTCAAAATTATTATTATTATTATTGTTATTATTAGTAGTAGTATTTAATATTTAGTATTTATTTATTTAATATGGAATCTCATTTTCGATAATAATTTCAATAATAATTGTAACTATAAGTTTTCATAATTTTAATATTCCTAATATTTAATATGAATGCCATTTTTTATGTCCTTTTTTATGTTATATTGTATAGATTGTTTTTGAATGTCGTTTTTACTGCCATAGATATATGTAATTTCCTCATTGTGGGATTAATAAAGTCATCATCATCAAAAGCAGATTACAGATAAAATAATTATTGATACATTTCACTAAGTATTACACAGGTAATTGGACAGTGGAGTTGTTTTGGCTCTGGTGTGCCTGGGACAGTTTCTGTGTATGTGTCCTCGGGAGTTTGGATTGCTGATTTCTGTTCACTATAGGTGTCTTAACTGGGAGCTGTGCATGGACCCTTTTCCACTTGAAACTCATGACACTGTGACACCATAAAGGCAGTGGCTTATGTCATACCCTCTCTGGTGATCAGCCTTTCTAGTGATCTGAAGCTCCAACTATTGTCCTCAACTAAGGCCCACAACACAGAGGTTGGTCCTACTGTGTCAGAGTAATGTGTTAAAGACTTTCGTTTACTTGTTTATTGATGTTTATGGTGACGTTTTGCCGTTTTATGTGAACCAACTGTTCTTTTATTTGAAATCTGACAACCCTTTCATTTCTTTATGTTACACCTTCTTCTCCCTTTCCCTGAGTCCGAGTTTGTAGCATAGCATAAACTGTAGACATATACACTGACCAAAAATATAAATGCAAGACTTTGTTATTGCTCCCATTTTTTTATGGTATGAACTCAAAGATGTGAAACATTTCCCACATACACAAAATAAACAGTTCTCTGAAATATTGTTCACAAATGTGTCTAAATCTGTGATAGTGAGCACTTCTCCTTTTCAAGAATTGTGTAGAGATCCTTGCAACATGGGGCCGTGCATTATCATGCTGCAACATGAGGTGATGTTGTTGGATGTACGGCACAACAATGGGCCCCAGGATCTCGTCACGGTATCTCTGTGTATTCAAAATGCCATCAATAAAATGCACCTGTGTTCTTCACCCATAACACATGCCTGCCCATACCATAACCCCACCACCACCATGGGCTACTTGATCCACAACATTGACATCAGAAAACCACTCACCCAGACGACGCCACACACGCTGTCTTCCATCTGCCCTGAACAGTGTAAACCGGGATTTATCCGTGAATAGAACACGTCTCCAACGTGCCAGACGCCATCGCATGTGAGCATTTGTCCACTCAAGTCGGTTACGACGATGAACTGGAGTGAGGTCTAGACCTCGATGAGGACGACGAGCATGCAGATGAGCTTCCCTGAAACGGTTTCTGACAGTTTGTGCAGAAATTCTGTGGTTATACAAACCGATTGTTTCAGCAGCTGTCCGAGTGGCTGGTCTTAGACGATCTTGGAGGTGGACATGCTGGATGTGGAGGTCTTGGGCTGGTGTGGTTACACGTGGTCTGCGGTTGTGATGCCTGTTGGATGTGCTGCCAAATTCTCGGAAACGCCTTTGGAGACGGCTTATGGTGGAGAAATTGACATTCAATTCCCTAGCAACAGCTCTGGTGGACATTCCTGCTATCAGCATGCCAATCCCACGCTTCCTCAAAACTTGCGCCATCTGTGGCATTGTGCTGTGTGATACAACTGAAGATTTCAGAGTGGCCTTTTCTTGTGGCCAGTCTAAGGCACACCTGTGCAATAATCATGCTGTCTAATCAGCATTTTGATATGGCACACCTGTGAGGTGGGATGGATTGTCTTGGCAAAGGAGAAGTGATCACTATCACAGATTTAGACAGATTTGTGAACAATATTTCAGAGAACTGATTATTTTGTGTATGTGGAAAATGTTTCACATGTTTGAGTTCATACCATGAAAAATGGGAGCAATAACAAAAGTGTTGCGTTTATATAATTTGGTCAGTGTATGTAAATGGACCAACAATCGCTGATGTTACCCATAGGATTTGGAATAATGAGAATGCACGCCGCTAAAAACCCTTAAACCAAAGTGCTTTATGATATTTCGTAATAAGTAGGTCAAAGATGTATTGACTACAGTAGTTTTTCCTGTAATGAACTCACCTGGCAAACTATCAGTACCACATCTGTCGGAAATTGATGTCAGTGATCCAAAGAACCTCAAGACGCAATATCATCGATGGGTTCAAATGAAAAATAAAGAATTTAATCTTTTTGACACCTTAATACTATTTGCATAATAATTTGAGGACTTTAGAGTGGACCAGCTGCTCCTCCACATCAAGAAAAGAGCAGCCATATGAGGTGACTTGGGCAGGTTGCAGAGACTGACCACAGGTGCCTTGGGATCTCCCTGGAAATCAAGGATATCTGCATCTCTGCTCAGACTGCTGCCCTCACCATCTGGCTCTGGGTAGACAGCAGAAGATGGATGGAGAATCCGATGTGTGAAAAATGTGTCTACCACACAACATTGCAGCACTAAAATCCTTTTATAATTGATGCATCACAATGCCTATTTGACTGTGCATCTTTCATTTCCCATACAGTAGAATAGCTGCAATTTTGTGTCAAATCAGACTTCTAACACACCTTTAGAGAATTGTTTTTCACAAAATCTGATTTATAGGATATAAAGAATGTCTCTGGATTAAATCCTAGTTTTAAATTCCATTTTTAAATGATATTACATATTGCGATCGCCTAACTTTCATTAGAATTGATGGAACTAGCCTTTACACAATAACATTGGATTCATTTTGGGCAACCCAATGAAACTGCCCAGGTCACACCAAAGGTCTGAAATCATTTAGGCAACTAAAAGAAAACAAAGAAGTCATGATGAAATAGAAACAGAGAAAGAAAATTACCTACCTACACTCATCTGTTTACATGCTCTCCCTCTAGCTTATATATTAGTCTGCAAGTGGAAGCATTAGAATAGAGTGGAGCAGGGAGAATTAACATGCAATTGTCTTTGTCTCAAGAAAACAAGTTAAGAAAAAACATTGGCAGAAATAGGAGTTTTTGTCTTTTGTAGTCATTAAAATCAAGAAAAAGATAGTAAATGTAACAGGTTAGATTATACAATCCTCCAAAAAATATTGACACAGGCAAACAAACTCATATATTCAAAATAGTATCACTTTTAGCAAAAATGAAAACTCCCCTAGACAATTGCCTGATGATATACAGAAATACAAAATGTATAGATGTCATCCTCCTAAATCATACATTTACAGTCCAAGTACACAACTTTTAATAATCTGTTTTGTTTGCATAAATACAGGTCTCCTTTGACTCCCTCATGCTTCTCTGTCTTTTTGACTTCCTCGAGGAGAACTCAAGTGCAACATAATGCAATCCGTCATCTTCCTCACCCTGTAGAGTAATGATAAATTATAAAAAAGGTGTTAAGATGTTAAAACATTCTGATAACTATAACCACATGTGGATTGTCCCAAATAAAGCTGTTTTTCTTTATTAAAACAATTATTAGGGCTCAGAATATAATCATGTATTCACAGTCAATCATTACACATTAAATAAACCAATGCTGCAAGTAAACATGATGCAGAAACTACAATCTCTAACTGTAAATTGGTCATTGGTAAACTAATTAAATACTGAATGCCTGTCCACACAAACCACAATAACTATAAGAGGTGAAACTCAATTAATATTCTATGGCACAATTAGCATAAATATAAATAGTTGCATAAAAAATAGAAAAGGGAAATTAATCAATTATAATTTTTCCCCTTTTACAGCAACTAGTCCTAATTTTTCATTTCACATTATCTTACGTATTTATATGTGTGTTCAGCAACCTGAGATATGAATAGACTGCCACTGACATCAGTTACTAACGTAACAAATTTGCAACTTTTTAGCAAACATTAAACTCTCCAACAATTAGTTTGACTGAATATGGGCGAGTAGTCCAAAACAAATGAGCATCCTCATGTATGAGTTAGGCTTTTTCTAACCTAAATCAACTGGGCTGTGACCGCCACATTTGCTATAAATTGCATTTCTGCTTTTTAAATTAATCAACTACTGGTACTTTTCTTTTGAAGCTTGAAACTTTCTTTTATGATGTATAAATTATATTTACCAAGTCAGTCTGTTGATCCCCAGCTGGTCCATCATTTTCAGCATTAGTATAAGCTTTACCATCTAAGAAAAAAAAAAAAAAAGTTATTATTTAAGCCCATGTAGTCTTTAAATATTTACATTTCCTAAGCTGCCTTCCAATGTGATTCACATGGTTTCAATGTTAAGTCAATGTACAGAGGCATATGAGCTTTGGGGAAGCTCATCAGTCTTTGAGCGTCACAGCGCGGTTCGGGTGGTGCATTCAGAGTTTGAAAAAATTGAACTTTGGTAAAGAAGATGCACTGTGTGAACCAATCAGAGACTCAGCTTTGGTCTGTGACGTGGTCAATGAGGCAAACAGTGGGTGGCGTCCAAAATCAACGTGGGTGAGAAGCTGATCTTTCTCCTCCCAAACTTTATGAACTTCTTCTTATTTAAATTGAGACAATAATAAAAAGTGACTCTAATTTAGTTCTTGTTTTTGTTTTGTCCCTCCTCTGACTAATGCGGGACAGCACGTCATCAAACTGGGTCACAGAGAGATGGAAGTACCACTGAAAACAGCCGTCATGCAGATGCAGCTCCGGTGGTAGATGGTGAACCTCACGGACCTGGAAAAGTCTCTGAATGATCTCATGAACCCAGACGTGGAGATGTGATTACCAATGCGTTTGTAGAGCTCTTCCATATAAATAAACCTGATCTATCCTCATCACCCATGCACTATAAATATATATGTGTTTAGATATACATAGATGCTGCTATATGTAGCGATCAGGCTATAAACATCTGGCAGTAGCTCCTCCCACACGCATATAGGGCATCAAGTTTATAAAGCATTTTTGTGAATTTTCTGCACATCCAAATAGAGGCGACTGGCAGGATTTTGAGATACGAAAAGCGCTCAGTGTAAACATAGCAATGGAATAAAATCATTTTGCAGTAGCAGACTACTGCTGGAACAGACCTCTTTTATTTCTAGTTCCCTGTCCCTCAGATCAAGCACATTTGTTTTTGAAGCTTTTAGTGATAGCTGCAGCCTTAGATCACATCCAACTTGTCTATTTGTCTTTTTCATGTTTAAATTGCATAATATTTGATAACCTTTATCTCATTTAATAATCTTTGTTGTCATTGCACACTGTTTTAAAACTGTTAATAAAGTTCTCATCTGAGAACCTTGGTGTGATTTTTGGGACTCTGCAGTCATTAATAATGGATTTGATTTATCTGTGCATTTCCAGATGCTTAAAGCACTCACAAAGTGTCCATTTTTCATTCATACTTGGTGATGGTAGTACTGTTGTAGCCACAGCTGCCCCGGGGCAAACTGACAGAGGCGTGGCTGCCAGTTCACGCCTATGGCTCCTCTGATCATCACCGGGACATTCATACACATTCACACAGCAGTGGAGCCACACTGGAGGCAGGGAAGGTGAGGTGTCTTGCCCATGGACACAACAACAGATGAAAGGGGGGAGCGGGGATCGAACCGTCGACCGGACGACCTGCTCAACCACCTGAGCCACTGCTTATGGAAACATTTTTTAGCATAAAGATATGTGACAACTGCTCTCATGCAATTGAAATGCTATTTTTGTAGACATGTTAAAAATGTTTGCACGACAGTGGTTTATTTGACCTAAGACACACAACGAGACACGCGACTACAATCTATACTCTGGTGCTGCGGCTTTGTGTGGGTTTGCGGCCTTCGATTTGATTGTGCTATGAGATTGTAAAATTGCTGAGCGGCGTTTTCTTTTCTTATAGCAGATAAAATGATGTTTTTTGACGTAAGAAAAACAGTGCCACAGTTCTAGTAGTTATCTAAGGAGCGTCAGTCAAATGGGTCTGTACTTCTTTTTATTATTATTCATTTTTGTGGCTTTAGTTTCAATTCCTCTGCTTAAGATTAATTGTTATTATGTTTGATATCATGTTTGAATATATCTAAAAGTCTTCCAAAACCTACCTTTGCACTTGTCACAAACTGGATTTTGCTTTTTCCAGGTCACAATTAAAATAATATTTGCAAGGACACAACAGGCCAGCAGTGTCCCGAGTATGAGAACATACGGACACACGCCTTGCCCTGGAATCAGACAATATCACATCCCATTACTGTACTGTGCAGTCAGCTCATAACTCACTTCAAGCATCCACATTATAAAAGGCAATTGTTAAATCAAAAGCAGGTAAACAATGTATTATTATTGAGGATTCCCTTCCTCCCTCTACTACCCTGGTCTATTTTGGGTTGGGGTTATCACTATCATCAGAACAACCTAGACGAGGTAGAAAGTCATTTTGAGCGCTCATTTCACATTATAACAACTTAATAAAACAAAACTTACAGAACTGTTGCAGCCGAGCTACTACTATGCTACATATTTGAATGCTAAATGGTAGATGGTGTCTACTTATTTAACGCTTTACTACCAACTTTTTAGAAGGCTCAAAGCGCTTTACAGTCACAGTCCCATTCATCCAATGAGGGGTTCAGCATATTGCCCAGTGACATTTCAACACATGGGCAATTTATATATTTTTTATTAGTAAAAAACATTTGAGACTTCCAGGTTTTTTACAATAAATGGCTATAAAAGTACATTTTAAAGTACATTTTTACCATTTACACATAACTTTCCAATACAATAAAAAACCAAACAAATATGTTGACATAAATGAACTAAACTGAACGAAATTTCGGCTGTATCTGTGATGAATGTTGAGACATAACATGATTGAAGCACGGCTACAGAAAGTTAAACTACGATGAAATGAGTTTCATTGTGACAGCAGATATCCTGAGAACAACATAATTATATAAGAACAAACCCTAAAGATGGAGAAGATTCACAACAGTCTAAAAACTAGAAGAATCATAATATTGGTGCAGATTTCAGTGACGGCATTAAGGTTCATAATCAATAGAATGCTCCGTAAGGCATATTTAATATTTTATCCGTTTTATAATGTGGTTGCAACAATAAACATCAACGACATAATTTGTTTAGTAACGAGTTTCCCCAATTGCAGCCTAAACTATACAGCTTTTTTCTTTTGAAGCAAAACCTTAGACCTGGAATGCCAGGCCAGACTTCTTTCACAGGAATCACTGGGTTACCTAATTGAAAAACAGTTTTCCTTCATTTTTGCACGTTTAAATTTTAAACTTCTTTTAGTCCACAGGCTTTTACACTTAGTATATCGGTGGACACAGTGATGCTTGTTGAAGGTACACTTTGGTAAAATGATTAAAGAAAAACATCGGACAGTTGTAAGTCTAAAATGCTTTTTAATGACACATATTTACCGCATTTGTTTGTACTAGGTTCTAAATATTGCTAACAAGAATACTGTAAACCTTAAAATGATTTGTTAGGTTTGACAAAACCGCCTGCTAATTTTTATTTTGCCACATTTTTACATTCTGCGCCACATAAAAAAGGATCATTACGTAAATTTCACAAGCTTGTTTCAGTTTCATTTGATTTTCCCATTTCTTGTGATTTACTCTATTTCTGACAATATTGACCATTTTTCCTGTGATTTACACAGAGTACTCAAACTTACAGCAGCACTAAGATAACTTTCTGGGCAAGGAGTCCACAAGAAACATTCACTTATCACGTCAACGGAACTAACAGGTTCTTTGGGGATCAAAAAAATAAATCATACAACCCATCTGTGTCTAATGGGTTGCTTACAGCATACCCATAGAAAAAATGTACATGAAGATTTTCTCTCGATGGGCTCAAAGAGGGGTCTACGGCTGTGCTATTTTGTGCGGCCCATCTCTGTGCCCTGTACAAGTTTGCCTATTTTTTGCCAGAAGACGGCCCGATGTTCCGCCTCCAGGTGGCCTGTATCTACCCAAAAGGGCAGTTGTGAATAAGGCTTTAGTTCAGGATGTGTATTTGGTTTCCATGACCTCCCAATTTCAGGGCAGACAACTAAGCATTTGCCCAGGAGTTTAAAGTAGAAACAAAAAAAACGAGTCACAAAAAATGAGAATTGGGACAAAGTTTCCATTTGCTTGGTTTTTGGTTTTGTTCCTTTTACAGTTTTATTGCTGTGCAAACCTTTTTTTATCTTTTGAAGATCCTTTGCTTATCGTGCTTTTGTAAAATGAGATTTAAAACCATTTTTTAAAGGACTGATGACATCAAATACATTTCTTTATCTGTTCAACATTTTTGAAGGTAATTTGCAGAATGTGTGTTTTGTTTTCCAGTGTGTGCGGCATGTCCCAGTCCCAGTCAAACTTTGGCCGCAACACTAAGATTAATACATAAAATGTTGAAGACAAATTTGATATGAATTTACTTTTTGGGTTCATGAAGAGCAATTGCATAAATTGCAAGCTATAAACCTTATTTAACAAGCAACAGTTGAAGTATTTTACATCTGCCAAACACATAAAACATTGTAACCACCTCGTTCTTTTTTTTTTTTTTTTAGAAATGTTGTTATCAGATTGATTTTTTACTGAACTATTTCTGACACTGAATAATTCAGACTGGTGTGATATATGGAAATGAAACATTGTAAAACTTACCTATCTGCTCTTCAGTATCTTCACCAAACAGGATCTCTCCGCAGGAAGACACAGCACAGGAGTAGAGGCCAGGATCTAAAGGGTTCTTCATAGGTTCGGACACATGGTAGACACAGCTCCTGCCTTCTTGATCATCACAGCGGGTACTGGTTGTATAAATGATGTCTGGCTCAGACTCAAATCCTGCTCTATAAAGGTAAGCTCTCTGTTCTCCCAGACACCCATCTGGGTTTTTCTTGGGCTGCAACAGAAGCGAACACTGCCGATTCCCTTTGCTTCCCGGCGACACAGATTCCAGATCAGATCCTTGTTTGACAAAGACAAGTTTTGAAATATTCTTTTTGTTTTAGTAAAGCTTGTAGAGTAAAGTGAACAATGTGTTTACCTTTTACGACCAAATGACTGCCATAAATGAAAGTCATTGTGTATGACGTTCCTGCCTGACAGAAGTAAGTTCCTTGATCCTCTTTGCTGACGTTTCTTATTTCGAGGGAATACTCGTTTCCATTTTTTTTGGCATTGTATCTAGAATTGTTAAACCCTTCCTTAAGAGGTAGGTCTGGACTACTGCCAAAAGCAATAGTTTGGATCATAAAACCAAACTGCAGTTTATGCCAGTAAACCATTCGCTGATCCAACCCAACAGTTGTACATTTCATGATCACATCCTCACCAAAGTTAGCCTCAGTAATGGAGATCTTTTGAGAAAGCTGCAGGCTCTGTGGCACAGCTAAATAAAATACAGAAAAAACAGACTTGAATTTGCAGAAATACATGACAAAATTATGTAGAAAAGTGCGAGCAATACCAAAATAAATGCAGTTAAGCATTTGTCTGGGTAACTCACCGACTACACATAGAAAAAGGCAGGCAGCCAGTCTGTCACTCATTGTAGCAACTGTCTTGCATGACTGAGGTCTACCCACTCAGAGGGAAGACAAGTTAAACAACTTCGGCAAAGAAGTGTCATGATGATCGGTTGACGAACCAAAAATACACTTCCGGCAATTTTGCAACTCAGCACATTTGTACCTTTTTGTCGATGCTGTTGAGAAATCAAAAATGATTTGTTTATCAGGAAATAATTTCAAAACATTTTTAATGTGAAACAGATATTTACACAGAAAAAGCTTCATTTCTGCTTTTTGTTGAATAAGCTTTACATATTAGAATTATAAATTAAATAATTATTTAATTGTGTGTCTATTTCTATTGTATTTTATTCTAATGAGCTTGACAGACCTTTTACTGTGTTACTTCACATCAAACTAGTTTAAAAAGGACTTCATTAAAACTATACTAATATGCTGTTGAACTATGTCCTTTTTTTTTAAACTTTTGGAGTTTTTGGGGGTTTAATTCATTATTCCTAGCCTTAGCAAAAACTAAAAGCAGATAACTAGTGTTAATGTTATACTAGTGTAAAAGATGATGACCTATAAGGAAAATGTCATCACTGTTTTGATGGACAAACTAAAATGCTGCTGCTCTTCTTAAGTCGTTTAATCTTCTGGAGCAACATTTTTACCATTTGCGCAATTTGTTAACATATTTTTTTGTTGATGCAAAAACCACAACCTCATAAGCAGTTAACTTAGCGCTGTAAAAGATAGCACAAAAATAGGTCAAGAGACTCTTAAGCGGTGCTGTCACCATTGTTTCTTTTGAAATATACAAGATAGGCTGTGTGTCAGCCAAATACTGCTGACATCTTCGGATTTAATGTGAGCGGATGCATGGTTTTTTCAGATCAGTCAAACTCTTTATTTAGACACACAGTTTTTAAAATACTTGATTATTATATGGCAACACAATTAGACTCTAAACTGCTTAGATTTTTTTGTACCTCTATGTACAAGATGAGTCCATCAGGAACAAATTTACTTGTTAACATAACTTCTTTCCCATTAATAGCTCAGCAGTGATAAAGAAATGCAGTCATCGGCTAAGAGTGCCGGTCAGGTTGTTTTAGGATTCACTGGGCCTTTTTTTCACCCTCCCCACTGTATCAAATCAAATCAGATCAAACTTTATTAATGAAGAGCTCTTCTCATACATTGCGCAGCTTAAAGTGCTTTACATATAAAAAAAACAAAAGCAGCCGGAAAATCAAACAAAAACCCAACCTACCCTTTACCCTCCCACCTTTCATCCGTTCACACACTGTGACCCCCTACACACAATACTTATAAAGGTTAACTTCTAAAAGAGACAGTCACTCTATGCTATGTGATTTCGTTCTTGTAGCATTTTTCTGATGGAAGACACTTGTAAAGAATAATAAGATTAAAAGTGTTTTTCTGAGTATATCTTTATTCAAATCATTGTGAATCAGGAATAGACAAAAAAACTGCAGTTGTAAAAAACTAAACTACAAAAAACTCAAACTACAACATGCTCCACTCAATTCTGATACATCCACTTCTTCCGATTTGTCTTCATTTCCTTCGTCCTCATGATTTTTCCCGTTAAAACTGTTACGGCTGGATAGCTCCGAAATTGCTCACCATTTTTGTTGCACAAGTACTGTTGGCTTGGGGGTGTGAGGGGATGTTAGCTAGCAGGAGTGTGGATAAAGGGATTGTGGGAAATATTAGAAAGAATTTTTTTCCGTCTGCACTTGTCCATTATTTTATATCCCTGCTCTGATGGGGAACTTGGTGTACAGTATTGAGAAATGTAATTGACTTCCTTGATTTTGCAGCAAACAAAGAGTGAAAATTTTAAAGGGAACACTTTCCATATTGTGCTGTTAACATTTGAACCTTTGGCATCCATTGTTTAACTGCACAAAATCTTTGCTTTTTGTCAGAGAAATATTTGCATTTTCGCTCTTGTGGTTTTGTTTGGCAGTCTGTATGTCTGTATGTTTTCAGAATTTCCAAATGTTGTTTATTTGTTTGACAATAATGGGGCATTCAGTTCCTGGTCCCGGACCAGAGTCCACTTGGGTAAATTCAGACTGAAAATTTGTTATGGATTATTGGGGGAAATGAACTTTGCTTCATTTTATGTGAACTAAATGTGTCTGAAAACACCCAAGACAGTGTTTCATGAAAATATGTTTTTCTGTTGCAGAGGGATTGTTTTCCTTTTTTGAAAACGTCTAGCAACAAGCAATAATTTTTACTGTTATAAAATAAAATGACTCCCTACCAAAACATAGCATTTTATTTTGCTGCTGCAGGTTTGCATGCCAGCACCTGAGACCCAAAAAGCTTCAAACAAAGTCACGTGCACTTAATAGTGCTGAGCTGTGAGATTCATGCTGTGTTCAGCTATTTCTTTGCACAGGGCAGTTGCACCAGTAGCTGTTTGTTTACAGTAAGTGGCTTAGAGGACGTCTGTGTTAACAAATACAATCAGACCAGCCAGTAACTTAAAAAATAAACTCACATGCTTTGTCCTCCCCTATATAACAGTGTGGCTGAAGTTTATTCAGGTTTTTAGGACATTTGCTTAAGAGCAGCTTGTATATAGTCCAAATATATTACTGCAACCTCATACCTTGAAAACATGTGGCTAATTTGCATACAAATGAAGAACTGCAGATGTCAGGGTAGACATATTGTGATATCAGAGTCACTGAAAATAGGGAATTGCATTGAATCAAAAAGCAAAGTGTAGCTGTTCTTACACAACGCAATTTTGTTGTTTCATTTCTGTACTTTTGATCTTGCCCACTGGGGATCAAAGAGTGTTCTTGTTGAGCTTTATAGTCAATTCAAGTCAAAACTGAATGTGTGTCTCTCTGTCTGTGTCCAGGGTGCATCCCACTTTCATCTAAAATAGATGGGATAGGGTCCAGCAAACCCCTCAACCCTGGACAGGACTAAACTCTTTGTCACAACAGCATTTACAACTAGATGCCGGTGAAAAATGGTCATGAGCTGTGAGATTCACAATGTAACTCACAATGTAAGAGATAACCTTTGCACATTTTTATTATCTATTTATTTAGGTTTTTTTTCTATTTTGCACATGTCCTTTGCACATCTTTTTAAATTTTGCACTGTTCTGTAAATAGCTTTTTAAAATATATTCCCTTAGATGTTTGCATTTATGCTACATCTTATTTGTTCTTGGTTTTTTTTTATACCATTCTAAGTCTTTTTTCCCCTCTGCTGTAAGTTGCTATGGTGACAAACACATTTCCCACATGTGGGGATGCATGTAGCCTGCACGAAACATCTAGTCGTAGACAAACCGGTGAGCCTATAGGGCTAAAATGTTCATTCACAATTTTTCTACGAACATGATGAGAGCATTAACTGTTTATGAAAACTGGACTGAGTGAGTGTGACGTCATCAATAGAAAATGTCTACTGTTAGCCCACAACTGTTAACCATGTTTACAACAACCCTCGTGGGCCCCCCTATTCCCCGGGGTGCCCCCCTCCTGGGTGGGGTCGGCTGTCCCCTGCCTTGCTCCTTCCTGGACCAACCGTGGGTTGGGTGGGTGGCTGCCTGGAGCGCGGAGCGGGTCTCCCTTGGGGGGTCCTGGCTCGTACCTGGGGTTGGGGCGGGGCGATGCCCAGAACTCCTGGGTGGTGATGAGGTGCTCGTCTGGGGCTGTGGGCGCCCTTCTCGGGTGGGGCCCTGCGCTGGGCCCTCCTGGCGCGGCGGGGGGCTGCTCGTCTGGCTGGGCGGGGGCGGCACTCTCTTTCCCCCCATGCCTCCCTGCTCTCTGCCTCTGGGGGCCTCGTGGTGGTCCTGCTGGCCCTGGCCTGGGTGGCGGATGTGATCGCCTGGGGGGCGGTGGTCCTCTGCCTGCTGCCGTTTGGCGTTATGGGGTTCTGGCTGCCACTGCTGCTGCGGTGGGGGTCTTGGTGTGGGGATGGCTGGGCACTCCCCCTCCTTCTTTTCACATTCCACCATTCATTTAGAAGAACATAAACACTCACCTGAGCACAGGTGTTAGCTTACCTTTGCACTAATAGTTTGCATGATTGAATGAATGAAATATTTCGCACCAGTTAGTTTGAAGGCATGAGTGTGCGTGTGTGAACACAATTTGTTTTGTGTACATGTTTTGTGTACATGTTGACAGGTGGACATTTCTTTGATGGTCCAACATCAAAGATTTTCAAATATGATTGAAATAAATAAAGTTTGGCCTCAATTACAAAAGGGGTTTATTCAGACATTCCTCTGGTTTGTCTAAAGATTAATAACCCCTGTTGTTTAATAATATGAAAAAAATAAAAAATATGTCAGACACAAGAGGCCTTCAGCTCTCATCTGTTTGCCCAGCTGTTGGACAGGACAAGTTAAAAAAAAAAAAAAAAAAAAAAGAAAGTGGCTAACTTCTGATTACAATAATCTTAGGTCAATTCAGTCACCATTTTTTCTCAAAACAGATGCTGCCATGTTGGAGCCAAGCTATGTCTGTAAGCAGTTATTGGTCCAAATTGTTCTAAGTTATCATTTCTAGGGAATCTGTCGATCAAATGTTTTGAACATTTGACATTGAAAACTTTTATTGAGGCATCTGAACTTGAAAAACTTGCAATTAAGAAAAATTCCCCCCCAAAAAAATTGGATTCACGAGAACATGTTAAAAAAGTAGAATCATTATTCTGAATGACTGAGTAAAAGCTGTTTATATCTCAGTTTGAAGCCTGCTCTTTGCAGGCTTCAAAGAGCAGATGGCCCGACTGTTAAAAACAAGGATTTTAGACAATCAGAGCAAAGTTTGTGTGGGCATCCTATGGGTGTCTTACAGGTACTTACTGTACATATCACCCCATGTGCAGTGTTTTTTCAACATCACCCATACGTCATAAATGCATGTAACTTATGTTAGC
The DNA here is from genome assembly GCA_023969325.1 of Oryzias curvinotus. Lineage (NCBI taxonomy): Eukaryota > Metazoa > Chordata > Actinopteri > Beloniformes > Adrianichthyidae > Oryzias > Oryzias curvinotus. The sequence continues at coordinate 10,997,164 of CM043715.1, forward strand.
TTTACAAATACTTTATGATACACTACCACAAGCATCTCAATTGTACATTCCATTTTAAATGACATCCCTTCGGGTGGCCATAACGAGCCTCAAGGGAACTGCAAGATGCACCTGCGCTCTCTTTAAGATTTGGCTGCTCGTCTCTACAACTCAGCTCTGCCGCTCAATACTGGTGCTCGTCTATACCCACCAGGAGCAATGGGGCGTTCACTGTCTAGCACAAGGACACTTTGACACATGAGCGGGGAGGGCGTTAACGGAAACTGCTATCTTCTGATCAGAGGTTTACCGCTCTACCTCTGCACCACAGCCCCCATAATTGGTCAACGACACAATTGTAAAGAGCTGAAATCAAAGTAACCAAAGCTACCATCAGTAACACACTATGCAGGGGAGGACTCAAATTCCCCCTGCTAGAGCCAGTACATGTCCAGGCCAATCTGAAGTCTGCTAGAGAGCGCTGAACCATATAAGGATCCCAGTGGCTTGGCCTGTATTGGTACATGATAGCTAGACGATTTTCTCTGTGAATAGGACGGAGGAAGGTAGAAAACCACTACATGAACATACCCCAATTACCAGTTGATATAACACACATGTACAATGGATGGATTATCTCAACAAGGTAAAGGTTTTCAGTTGGAGATTTAGACAAATGCTAAGGCAGTTTTGAAGAGAAGTGGGCGGAAACATGTCAAATGTTTGCAGTTCTCGAGATGAGACTGGCACGCCACCTTCTTTTCTTTCCAATGCGGGACTTTCATGAAGTGAAGATTGTGGTCGGGATGAAACAGATTAAGAAAGATTTCATCCCACAGAGTGGTTTCTGGTTTGGTAGTCACATCCTCTTCCTCCTCAGTCTGATAAGCTCTAAATACAGCACAGGCAGAGCAGCTTTCAAATATCACATGCATCCCCCTGGTGGTGCATTGTGTACAAATACAGGTTGACTTGGTTTGACAACTGTTTTGGGTTTTGCTTTGTTCTACCCAACCAAAACTGGAGGCATTAACACCCTTGAACATAAGAAAGATATAGTAAAAAGTAGGCTATCCTTTAATCCATAACATATTTGTGCATCATGTTTGTAGGTAACATAGCCTGTTGGGTCTCCATAAAAGTGTTGTTGTTCATACACAGTAATTTTATTCAATTATCTGTCATCTTCATCAACAGGGTAACAGTAAAAAGTGTTTGGAGTCAGGGAGAATATCTATTTTGACTTCTATAGGTCTGTCAATAGATAACCTCTCAACAACAATTATTTATAATGAAAAAAAACAAGACAAAGTATGTTTTCCTAAAACCACTCACTTTTACAGTTTTTTCAATAAATTAATTTAACACAAATGTCACACCTGGATGTATTTTTTTCTGTGCCATAGAATAATATTCACATTACCCCTTGTGCTATCCTAGGTACTTTAACATTGGGAGTTGGGTCATCTAGACCCACTAGACAGTGCTCTGATGCTTTTCTCTTCATTGATTTGTGATCTTCCCTGGTGTCCGTGGATTACATGAAATCCTCTCCACCTTTATCATGGTAGGGGGAACACGTCAATGGAAAATGGAAGGGTGGGGTCAAAGGATAGCACAAGGGTTACAAGAAAATTAGTTTTTTACAGGTATGTAAAAGAAAAGCAGAGAGGACAGTACAATGAACTCTAAAGGATCAGTTTAGTGGTTGACCCCCTCAAATACTTAGATAAAACACTTGAAAAGACAAAATTCAGACTACAACAATAAATGGTCTGACTATTTTGAACACGCAGGTCAATGACATCTCCAGCTCTAGAAACCAGAAATGACCCAAACTCTTTGTTATGTAATATTGTCTCCATTTATGTAAGTATAGGGGATAATTGTTAGATTTGGCATCTATTTGTCCTTTTTGTTTTGCTAGTTTATTTTTTTTCTTTTTTCTTTCTATTTTTTGGATGTTATGGGGTTGGTTTTTTTTCCTCCTCTTAGTGAACTATATCTTAATTGTGGACTCTGTCCTTGTGTGGAATATTGTAATTTTGTCTTTAAAACAAAGAAAGTTCAAGTCATTAAAAAGAAAAGACAAAATTCAATTTGCAAACCCCCCACAACCACCACAGACACGCACACCCAGACACACACATTCAGCCAAAGAGCTATGCATTTACTCTAAATGGAGCTTCAGTAACAGCGATCAAACAAGCATGCATGTTTTTCCACTGTGGGGAGGGGGCCAGGAACAGAAATCTCACACATGTGCAGAGGCAACAACCAAACCTCACAAAAACAGCGAGTGATGGTTGGACTAACCGCAACACCAAAGATGCATTGATGATCTCTTCATTGCAACTGCTATTCCTGTTAAAATATATTACCACTTTCTAATCCATTCATCTGTCACAGACAAAAGGATGTGCATTTATTTGTCTGTCCTGCAAATGTAGCACATTTGTTATCTTTGTTCTAACTGTTTTCAAATTATTTGTAATTAAATTTTAAGCAAATCCTTTTTTTACGCAAGTGTAACTAAAATTGCGCTGAGATAAATCTTAATGAAAGCCATCTAGTAATAACTTACACATAAAATTTCACTAAAATAATGTATTTGTATTGGATTATGGATGTTATATGTGAATTACGTTTACTTTTGATAAAAATTAAAAACAGAGTAAAGGTTGTTTTGCTACATTCAGTGCAAAATCATAGGTCTTTGTTAAACTAAAGGAAGTGGATTTTCTGCCCGTCAGCCAATCACCAGGCTTTTTTTTTTCTAGTGTTTCTCTCAGGCTGAGTTTCTTGTTTCTTTGAGAGAGGGGAGATCAGTTGAGCAACAGAGGTTTGATGTGCCACAATGATCAGAGGGCTGGCTACTTTCATTCTTCTAGGGGCAGTATGTGAGTGTGGAATGTGGTTCCAGAAAAAATGTACATAAAAAGCATTTAACCATGATTTTGTCCTGTCTTTCATATTTTGTCATTTGTCTCTTTTTTTCAGTTGTGGTTGAAACCCTGGAGCTTCCTGAAGAAATCCCCTTGGTTGAGGCAGAACTTGGCGATAATGTAACTTTCACATGTTCCTCTCAAGAGATTGACCAGGCACTGATGTACTGGTATAAGTTTCAATATGGGTATATGATCCATACAATTTTAAAGAGCAGTTTTGGAAAAATTAATGAACATTTTGACAACTTAAGAATCTATGCTGCAAAAAAGAATGATGACAAATTAATTCTCACAATAAAAAATGTCAGCAAAGAAGATGAAGCCACTTACTTTTGTCAGGCAGGTTCTTCATACAACATGGAATTCATCAATGGGATTCATTTATTTGTGAAAGGTGGAGTATGTTCTTCTTTGCTTTTTGATGCCACATTGGAAACAACAGTCTTAATCAAAATGTGTTCTGGTGCATTTCACAGGTCCTAAAAATAAACTGAAATCTGGATCTGTGAAACAGGGTCCAAAATTGGAGTTGGTCCTGCTGGGAAACACAGTGAATCTGCAGTGTTCAGTTCTGTCCGTAAAGAATCTGTGTACCGGAGAACGCAGAGTTTACTGGTACAAAGCTGGATCTAAATCTCACGCAGACATCCTTCATGCAACCAGCACCAGCTGCGATGATCGAGAAGGGAGATGTGTCTACAATCTGTCCAAAACCATACAGACCTTCTCCGATTATGGCGTTTACTCCTGTGCTGTGGTCTCATGTGGAGAAATCATGTTTGGTGAAGGAACCAAAGTGCAGATGGGTATGTTCTACTATCTAACATATACGCTTTCATGAAATTTTACATTTAAAAAAAAATGAAATATTTCAACTGTAAAATATTGTACAGTCTATAGAAACAGGAAACCATGTGGGTGTGGTCTCCAGCTGATGGTAAATGCAGATGGTGTCCCGCTCTGCGGTTCTTTTTGTCTGTTAGTGTTTTAAGTTGCTTGTTCCTGCCCTTCTCCTCGTCACATCAAAGGCGCTGCTAATCCATTTTTATAGTATGACTTAAACAATATTTATGTTAAGGATATTGACAAACTCAAAATGAAATAGCAGTCCCACAAAATCACATTTATAATTATTGTCTTGGACTTGTTAGAATAAAAACAATGTCTTATAATTTGACAATTGGGATGACTTTCCCTTAACGCATTTGAACTTTGTCTTTAACGTTTGTATCAAGGGAATGTTTAGAACATTTCCTTTTCTCTCATGGTGGACTACAACCTAGTCCACCATGAGAGAAAAAATGTAACAAGTTAAATACAAATTTACTTTAAGAAATTTGACAAAAATTTAGGATAGAATATATAAATTATCATAGTCATTTAAATTATTTAAGAGATACCTTGGCATTATTTTCTGACCAAACTATGAGTTAGTTGGTTTACATGAGCAAATGTAACATTAACATTTCTGCATTTCTCCTGTTTTTTATTTCAGCACAAGACATGTTATGTACCAATGCTAAACAACATATCAGCATATTTTGGACACTGTTAGCATGCAGCGTACTCGCAAATGCTGCATTATTTCTTGCAAGAAAGAGGCAAAAAGGAGTTTTTGGGCTCTGCAAAGGTGAGTTCATTATCTTATTGCATCTGTTGTCAGTTCTAAATAGCTTTTCAGAAATATATTTAAAACTGAAATACACTATAAGTTGGCAAATACACATTCAGTCTTTGCTGTTTTCGTTCAAAGTAAGTTGAGGCTGCATTCAAGGGTGCGGTCACTGCATGTGTGGATAGTTTCAGTCTGTAAAAGCTGAAAGCTTCTCCTTTTCACACGTTTTCAAAGGTCACCTCTTTGGGAGGATATGTGCAGAAACACAAGCACATCATAAGTTCATCATGAGACTTACGCTTCATGTTACCATGCAGCTCTGCATTACTGCTATCCACTAAAGCAATTTTTGTTATCCGTCTGTAATTTTTTGCTGAACGAATTTTTATTAGAATAGAATCTGTAAAATATTTTGTAAAAAATGTAATTGACAAACTATGAAACTATACATAGTAAGTGTGTTATGATTGTGATTATTACAATTTGAATTATTTCATATTTAAACTAATGAATGAATATTGTACTTTTGAAGTGTATTTGTGAATATAATTGTGATAAACAAATTTACGGTGGCCAAGAGGTGCAAGACACATTGACATTTAATATGCAACAACAAATCCCAATAAAAATGAACAAAAACTAAAACACAACAGCAAATCACAGAATAAATTACAGTCCTGAAACAGAGAGGCAAATCCGGGTGCAAAAGACCAAATACTGCATCACAAAAAACAACCCCGTTACAAATGACCAAATCCAGAAACACAACAACGAAAGCAGAGACACGGCTTCTAACAGAAAGAGACGTGAATAAAACCAACCGTGAAGCAATTTTTAAAGTTATTTATTACTGTTTTCTTTATGTGGACATTATAAATACATGAAACAGTCCAAAAGCATTGTTTTAACTGTATTACTGCAATAACAATTAACAGAAATGGAAATATTAATAAACATAAGGAAGAGATGCAAAAACTTTACCTTCCTAAACATTGTGTTTCAATGCCACCAAAAAGAAAAAGTAAAATTATGGGATTTTAAGTCGTAAATTTATGAGAAAAAAAACTCCTAAATTTACGAGACTTTAAGTCATAAATTTATGAGAAAAAAAACTTGCACATTTTACAAGATTAAAGTGGAAGTGAGCATATAGAGCAGCAAGTAAACGTCGCGCAGCAGCAGACTGACTGACTAAACTCTATTGAACAGGTGAGCTGAATGTTTATTGATAATGTTCCAAATGTTTGGAAGCTCATTTGTTGGATTTATGATTTATCAATGTTTTATTTATTGATGGGCGGTTTGCAGGATCTCTGCAGCCCGATGAAGCCGTCGGTGTCCCTGCAGCTGTCCATTTCCATCCTTTCTTCCTCCACCAAAGACCAGATCTCTCATCGTAAATTTACGACTTCAAAGTCGTAATTTAAAAAAAAAATGTTTTGTAAAGTGGCCCTAAAACTCTGTCAAAGTTTTTTATTGTTTTAATACAATTTAAAAAGAAATGCTTTTACACGGTTTTCTGTATCTATTATGTCCACATAAAGAAAACAGTAATAAATAACTTTAAAAATCATAGACAACTGGTTTTATATCACGTCTCTTTCTGTTAGAAGCCATGTCTCTGCTTTCGTTGTGTTTCTGGATTTGGTCATTTGTAACAGGGTTGTGTTTTTGTAATTCGGTATTTGGTCATTTTCACCCGGATTTGCTTTTGTGTTTTAGGACTATGTAACTTGTTGTGATTTGCTGTTGTGTTTCAGTATTTGTTCATTTTTCCTGGGATTTGTTAATGTTGTATCTTAAATGTAAAGATGTTTTGCACCTCTCTGCCATTCCACAGATTTTTAAAATGCAATGACCTTGAATAATTCATTTCATTTTTGCAGTTGCAAACAAAAAAAATTTTTTGTTCCTGTTTGAATGTTGCATCTAAGTTTGATGAGACCAAATTGAAGTGATTACATTCCAGAGATAGATTTCTTTTTCTCTTCCCTTAAGACCCCAACATGTCACGCAAAAGCGAAACACTGGTGCAGTGGTTAGCACTCCTGTCTCACAGGAATAAGGTCCTGGTTCAAATCCTGGCTTGGACCTTTCTGCGTGGAGTTTGCATGTTCTGCGTGCACTGGCTTTCTCCGGGCACTCAGTCTTCCTGTAGTCCCAAAACATGCTCCAAAGCAGGGGTGTCAAACTCATTTTGGTTCGGGGGCCACATTTAACCCATCTGATCCCGAGTGGGCTGGACCAGTAACATAAAAGCAAAAAACTGCTTTTTTGTTTTTGTTTTTACCCAGTTGGAAAAAATTATTCAATTTTATACAGACTGAATATTTTACATCTGACACAGAAGCCATCCCCAAAAATCAACTCAAGAGGGGCTGCGAAAAAAATGAAACCCCCTGACTAAAATGTAAATGTGCAAATCAATGAAAAATTCAACTAATTTAAGCTTGCAAACATTTGTGAACATAAGAATTTGGAGTAAACCCCCCTTTCTCTCCTGAAAACTCACCCGACCATCAATATCTGGATTCAAATCCTGTGCAGCAACACATTTACTGTCATTCAAGTGAGCAAAACACAATGAAATGTCCAAGAGTCTTTTCCTGGTTTAATGCCTGAGTTTTATGATAACTGACCTTTCATGGGGCCCCATCAGTGACCAGACTGACGTCACATGACCAGTTCACTTCAACATCGTCTGGCACAGTAACTAAAGAGCTGACTATGTCATCAGCTGTTGTTGTGTCCGTCAACTCAAGAAACTCCGCTGTGACAGTCACTTCAACACCGCTAATAAATATGCACAGCTGTATATATCTGTGATGTCGGTGCTTTCATCAATAGTGTCTGAAAATGCAGTAAATGACTGGATTCCTTCATTTGGCTGCCCAAGTGTCCTCAGAGATGTTGTATCTGTAATTGTAATCCTCAACAGACTTATGCTATCAAAGGTGGACTGCTTTTTGGGGCACAAGACTTCTGCAGCCTTCAGCATTTTTTAGTAAGTTCACCATCCAAAAATGGTTTAGATCAGTGGTCCCCAACCACCGGGCCGCGGAGCGGTTCCAGGCCGCGGGAAATTTTTGCACCGGGACGCACAGAAAGAAAAAATAATATCCATTTTATTGTTTTTTTTTCCGACAAAAACGTTTTATTTTGAAAAGTGACCGGATTCTCTCTGTTACATCTGTCACACTTAATGCACGTCAAAGTCGCGACACCAAACATCAGGTGATACACCCCACTAAAGTTAAACCCAAACAACCAAAATGAGCAAAAAACAAGCTTCTTTAGAAAGTTGCTTTGACAAGGGGAAAATTATAATTATTATTGTTATTATCATTACTAAAGAGAAAATACCACCCCCGGTCCACGTTAAATCTGTCTTGCGTTGCACCTCAAACCCCCCCCCTCACTGGTTTAGATGTTTGCTCCAACTTATTTGCAATAAGGTGTCTGTCACTGCTCGATCACTGACGTCATGGCTGCAGTAAATGGGATTTATTTCTTCAAACTTTATGCATTTGTTTAGTGCTTAATATTCCAGTTAACCCTTGTGCTATCCTGTGGGGACAAGATGACCATTGATGTGTTCTCCCTACCATGACAAAGGTGGATAAAGGTGAAGAGGATTTCATGTAATCCATGGAAACCAGTAAAGATCACAAATCATTGAAGAAAAAAGGTTCAGCGCACTGTCTTGTGGGGTCTAGAAGACCCCACTCCCAATGTTAAAGTGCCTAAGATAGCACAAGGGTTAAGCACATAGCGTTTTACATAAAAAATAAAGCAAATACAAAATAAAATGCTTATAAAAAACGGAGTGTGTAAAAACATTTAAAAACCAGGACATTCACACAAAATTAGCACCCTCCATTCCCCGATTCCTCCCTTCACCCAAACAGTTCACCATACATTTTGCCCCCCACCCTAGGAACCACTAAGAGTGATTTGGCTTTGTTTTGTCACTTGCCCAGCTTTGTCTGAGAGAACACACAGCCTCTTTCAAGTGTGACTGCACTTTTCATGATTAATACCCAGTTTGTACTAGAATCACTGGTGTAATAAATTCATTCATTTTTGTATTTAATAGGCGACAATGCAAGTTCCAGCCAGGCTGAACAGTTTAGATCAGCTGAAGACCAACCAAACCATGGGGTAGGTATAATCCAGACATTATTTAACAATTCAATAGATTTCAATTGAAACATTTGACTTTGTAATATTTTTAAAACTTTGTAACAAAGGAAGAACAGATTTTAGAGTTTGAATGTTGTGAAAAGTGGAATAGACTAAACTATTTCATACAAAAATAAAAGTAGCTGCCCAAAAATAAAACGAAAGTAAGTAGTACAGTAAAGAAAGATGTGACCTTGATGTAAAAAAAAAAAAAAATTCTTGAACTAAAGTGAATCATACAGAGTCATTTAGAAGAAGACTAAGAACGTGGTTCTCTTATTTCACTTTTATGATCCAGACCAGGGTTTGGATGAGTGTTTTCACACCTGCACGCCAAATCCAGACTTCTGGGGGAAAAAAACTCTGACCCACTTCATCTAAAACAAAGCATTAGGTGTAAATAAAGCCAAAGTGAGCATTCCTATTTGACAAATAGGGTGGGCTCTCTTCCAAAAAAATACTTTGGTACAGATAAAATGAGGTTCAAACCCAAGTTTCTATTCTCTCAGTATCTATTTTCATAAATAAATTAACGAAAATCTTACCTCAAGCCGGCTTGCAGCAGTCAATTTTTGAGCGGTTCAGAGAACACGATGACATGTTTTTCGCTCATCCTCCATTAAATCCATTGTGTTAAATTCAGTTTTAATTTAAAGTGAAATAATTTTACTAATAATAGTAATAGGTGTTTGATATACATTTAAATGGGTTCATCTGTACTGCTCTTCAATTGAAATGCAGTGGTGGGGGTGTTCTGCAATTGCTGTGAGGCAGTGTGAGGAGGAAATTTAAAGCATATACACTCTATTACCAAAAGTATTTTCTTACCCATATAAGTGATCAGAATCAGGTGTCCTAATCACTTGTTCTGGCCACAGGTCTATAAAATCAGGCACTCATGCATGCAGACTGTTTTTATAAACATTTGTGTTAGAATGGAGCTCAGTGAATTCCAGCATGGAACTGTCATAGTACGCCACCTGTGCAACAAATCTGTACGTGAAATTTCCTCGCTCCTAAATATTCCACAGTCAGCTGTCAGCTCTGTCAGAACGATATGGAAGAGTTTGGGGACAACAGCAATTCAGCCACAAAGTAGTAGAGCACGCAAACTGATGGAGAGGAGTCCGCGGATGCTGAAGCATATAGTGCAGAGATCACCCACTTTCTGCACAGTCACTTGCTGCAGAGCTTAAAACTTCAACAGACCTTCAGATTAGTCCTAGTACAGTACGCAGAGAGCTTCAAAGAATTGGGTTTCCATGGTTACTCAGCTCCAACAGTCCCACCCACAACTCAGAGATGAATTTCTATTGAACTCCTGTCACTTGGCAGAAACCATGTAAAAAACAACACATGTCTTTTTTATTTAGGCTAAAAGCAACATAATCATATTTAAAAGACTACTGGGAACGGTATTACAATAGATCAAAAAAATTTTGGAGTTGATATTCAATCTAAAACACTAATAGATGTTTTCTGCAGGGTTTTGGGGAAGCTGATATGTGTTATGCAGCCTTGGATTTCACTCCAGGACAATCAAGAAGACCAAAAATCACGGAAAACCCAGCAGAGGACTATATCTACTCGCAGACGATTTTTAAAAGAAAAGTTCGTGAAGAGTAAACAGATTCTTGTGACATTCAGTGACACCAAAAAAAACCCCACTACTATGAAGTTTAAAGTTAATCTAAGCAAATGTAAAAAGTGGAATTTTGTATTTTACTGTTTTTTGTCATTTTTTTATTTTTGCAATTTTCTTAAAATAAAAATCTAACTTTATAATCTGAGGACATGTTTTGTGTGTGTTTTATTGTTTCATTTTGAATTTTCCGTTAAAGAAGTTGAACTTAAGAACATCCTTCCAAATTTGGCACCATCATTATTATTCTTCTGTCACAAATGTATCTTTCCATTTTTACCGAGATTTGCACCTATTTTCATTGCATTAACCCACAGGCATTCTACCTTACAGAGCCCCTTAAGGGCCATGGAAGTAAATAAATAAGTAAATTGCGAATGATATTCGCATTTCAGGCACCAAAAACTCGGCAGTCTCTTTCCCCCCTAGGGCGGTAGTTAATTAACTCACCTGTTCAGCTTCCTATTTAAGTCCAGGTGTGCAGCGTTCATTCTCTTTCTTACCGCAGCGCCGCTTTCGTCGCCCCACCCACCTCCCCGGCTTCCACCTGTGGGCTCCGTTGGGGGTTTCTTACCCTAAAGTTTATGGAAGTTATCTCATGGAATTGTACGGAGCCTTATGCCAATCAAAGTTTGTGAATGCCAACTAAGATGTAAATTAAGTATGTGAAAATAAATGTATTCTACTGCAAGAGTTTTTGTATGACTGAAATTGGCTACTGGTTTCTCACACGCATGAGAAAGTATTTGGTACTTGAGAGAAACTAAGTTGCCATTCGCGCAACTGAGACTTTTTACTTGAAAATGACATTATGCGAGAAGGTGACGATTTCAAAAAACATTGACCGGGGTTGAGGGAGGAAGAACAGTTTACTTACAAATTTGTCACACAGAGACTATAAATCCATCCTGAATTGAGTCTGATGCTCCACCAAACACAAAAACTCCTTTCTCCATTTAAAATGACCAAACTGCTCCAAGAGGCGTGCATTGTGACCACCCCCTCTGTTGATCTATCCCACTTCCCTTTCTTGCTTTGAGTCCTGGTGCCATGTCCCTCTCTCCTCCAAGGTTTTGCGCTTGGAGGAGGTGGTTTTTGAGGCGTATCAAATTTGACACATTTCTGAGTGGCGTTTATACTTTTCAAGCGAAGCAACTGTCTCCAGGGTTTATTTATAGAAGGATTTACATCCCGCTTATGAATTGCAAACACACTGACGAAGAGGAGGATGGTGTTTTCATTCACTCAGTAGAAACACGCAATACAGAGGCAGAAAAAAAGAGGCAATTTGCATTATCTAGTCTAGTGCAAAATATGATATATCTACTGTATTTGTGATACAAGATGTTTCCATTTTTGCGTTATTATTTTTGTCCACTCTCTCTGTGACTCTGTTTGTGTGTAAAATTAGGTATTTTCTATAATTTCTTTAGTTACATTTTCATCATCTTCAGTGTTAAAAAGACAGAGTTGTGGACTGTGGTGGACTGAGCATTACGAGGCACGGACAACAAAACATTATATCAAAAATATTTACATTTATTTTTAAAACATCTAGATTGACTATAAGGTCAAAGTAACAAAAATAACTGAAGCTTTAAATCTAACAGAGGAGGACAACTGAACAGACCAACAAACTTACATAAACTGACCGAACTAATTGAAAACAAAAAGGAACATAGTGGCTAGTCCGACCAACTAGACAGACAGGGGGAACTGAAAACGACTGAGACAAACTACAGCAAATAAACAAAATTAATGGTCAAATAACATACAAAAATAATTTAAAATAAACTAATGAAAATCAAAAAGAAATTAAATCATTATTCAACACAAAAAGAGTTTCTTCTCCCCTCGGGCAATGGTACAGTCCAATTAGCCTGCTGAATTAGCATCTTCCGATTTGCATGCATTGTTGTGTCAGGCCTGACTTAGTGGTTCCAGCAGCAGATGGCAGCAGCAGCAACAATGGTCCCAACAATGGTAAAGGGGGGGGGGGGGGGGGTAGGAGGGTGATAATAGGAGGGGGGGATAGAACCATGAAGCAGCATAAAGCAACAAGTTTACTGGATGTTTATCATTACGGTAAGGTTCAAGTGCAGTACAAATCTCAAAGGGCGGGGCCTGTCCACACACACACTCAAATGTCATCAACACACCTGCTAGCTGCAGAAGTGTCCACCTGTCAACAAGTACACAAAACATGTACACAAAACAAATAGTGTTCACACACGCACACCCATGCCTTCAAGCTAACTGGTGTGAAATATTTCATTCCTTCAATCATGCAAACTATTAGTGCAAAGGTGAGCTAACACCTGTGCTCAGGTGAGTGTTTATGTTCTTCTAAAATGGATGGTGGAATGTGAAAAGAAGGAGGGGGAGTGCCCAGCCATCCCCACACCAAGACCCCCACCGCAGCAGCAGCAGCGGCAGCCAGAACCCCCCAACGCCAAACGGCAGCAGGCAGAGAACAACCGCCCCCCGGGTGATCACACCCGCCACCCAAGCCAGGGCCAGCAGGACCACCACGAGGCCCCCAGAGCCAGAGAGCAGGGAGGCATTGGGGGAAAGAGAGTGCCGCCCCCGGCCAGCCAGAGAGCAGGGTGGCATGGGGGGAAAGAGAGTGCCGCCCCCGCCCAGCCAGACGAGCACAGGGCCCCACCCAAGAGGGCGCCCACAGCCCCAGACGAGCACCCCATCACCACCCAGGAGTTCTGGGCATCCCCCCGCCCCAACCCCAGGTACGAGCCAGGACCCCCCAAGGGAGACCCACTCCAGGCAGCCGCCCACCCGGCCCACGGCTGGTCCAGGAAGGAGCAAGGCAGGAGACAGCCGACCCCACCCAGGCGGGGGGCACCCCGGGGAAAAGGGGGGCCCACGACGGTTGTTGTAAACATGGCCCGACCAGGCTCGGCCATAGTTGGAGATTTGGCAAGGCCCAGCACCCGGGGGCAAGGACCAGAACCCACCCCACAGGGACACGAACACCCCTGGCTCAGGTGTGATGTGAACCCCCCCCCCCTGCGCGGAGAGAGCACCGCCGGGCAAAGGAAACCGGCACCCAGGGGACACGTTGCCAAGGCCCATTACCCCCCACCAGGGATGGGGCAGGGGACAGATGGTCCAAGGTCCCACCTTCCTTGCAAAATGTGTGTGCGTGTGTCTTCGACTTTTCATTACATCCTGACGTTACAGTGTTTGTGTCTTGTTTAAAAATGAAAACATCTAAAAGTGTGTGCACAATGTAAAATGAGAAATTACATGTATATGTAGGATGTGGTACAGGTGGTTACTGCCCTGATGGGGGCAGTGTAGGCAGTTATAACAATCACATTCATTTTCTAAAAATGTTATGTCTCTTTCGGGGTAACGGAGCTGCCTACACCCTACTTCTGCTGCCTCTTGTGCAGGGGACATTCTGGACAGGTCGCCAGTCTGTCACAGGGCCACAACCACACACACTCACATTTACAACTAGGGACAATTTAGAGCAACCACTTAACCTATGAAGCGTGTTTTGGGACAGTGGGAGGAAGCCTGAGTCCGTGGAGAAAACCCACGCATACACAGGGAGAAACTCCACACAGAAAGGTCCCCCATTGGTTTTCTGTTTCAGGTCCCAGGGCAAGGGCGCTAACCACTTGTTACGCCCCTTTTTAAGCCTTGAGGTAATTGGAGGGGCATAACATAAAGGTAATAGTTTTGGCCACCAAAGTTAAATGGACAAAAACGCCAAACAAATGTCTCCATACAAAATGACACATTTATTTATAAATTAATGAATAAAAACCAACAAGAAATTAAAAGGGAAGCAAAACGGCTTCAGGGTGAACCAAGGCCAAAATAACAAACAAAACCCCACCTAATTGAAATGTGTCATATTACCTTTAATTGATAGAAAAGGGAAATCAATGACAAAATACTGACCTCCCTAGACTTACAAAAACAGGAGAAAACAAGCAATAAAGAAAATGGCAGTTCACCCCTACAGCTTCACTTACACAATAACTACAAACCAAAAGACTAAACAGAGTGGGCCTGGAGAAAAAAACCACAAGACTACAAAGAGCAACACAACCAAACAAGCAGAGGGGAGAGGGAGAGGGGGAGAGGGGGAGAGCAAATTCCTGAAGCACCTTGGTCTGAAAAAAAACAACCCATTTAACCATAATTTAAAAAAGGAAATATGAATTAATCAAATTTTCAACAATTGTAATACTTTAAGTGTTCTAAACTGTCTCCTGTTGTAACAGTAGAAGTGTTAACTGACAATATTAACTAATGGACACATGTAAAGAGAGAAATACAAATGCAGCAAGGTAAGCTTAAAGACGAACAGCTGTTGCTTTGATGTTATTTTTACCAATATCTTAAATAATCATTTAGTTGGTAACAGTCATTTTATTTTTCCTACTTTTTTCCTGGTTTGAGCACAAGAGAGGAAGAAGTCAAACTGCAGCCTGCTAGAATGACGCCTTATGTCAGCCCCTAAAGAAAACCTCTGAAGCACTGTATCCAAAGAATTATCATCGTTATCTCCTTCAGCAGACTTCCTGTTCCTTTGTGCAAATGTTTGCTATCACACGATCTGAACAGAAGCAACTGTTACTGAACCATAATGTTTTGTAAGATATTTTTAAATATATTTGTTTTCTCAATACAAAAAATGCTATTCCTGTACAAGAAACTGAGCTTCCTTAATGTGATTTTAAGAACTTTATTGTCTTTTAAAAATGTGAATAGAAATAAAAAAAAAAGAAATCCCAAATTGTACCAACAAAAACCAGGACAGTCAAGTCTATTTTATGTTTTCTGAGGACAGAAAACTGATGAGAAATGTGGCACCAACTCTTCTTTGAAGCACATCAGGAAGCAAAATGAGTGCTTTGTAAAAATGTCTTCAGGATGATTGGTGGGCTTTACCACTTCAAAGATCTCAGGAAGTCAGAACGTTGCTTCAAATGTGGAACGCACAACTCTGTTCTCAGATTCTATCAAGTCGGAATACTTTTTTAAAAAACATATCTACTTTTTTTTTAATCTGGTGTACCATGAATGTGATACTGTATTTTGAATATTTATGTAAAATTTTGTTCATCTTTTGACATTTGTGTTTTAGTCAGGGATATTGTTTAGACCAATACTTTTAGATGTTTTTCAAGAAACTCACTTTTAGTGAATACAAAAACAAGCATCCTTGTGAAAAAAATAAAAAAATACTGGTTAAGGAATAAAAATGGTAACTTGTTTTTTGTGCATTGTGGCATTTGTGCGTCATTACCAGTAAAACACTGACAAAGCCACATGTGCTTTGCAAAGGAGCTGAGCTGTATAATGTAGGCTGCGGCAGGCCATTTCTGTGTCAGACAGACCAAAGATTATTGTTACTCAGAAAGAGAGTGGCTTTGACAACAGGATATTTAGCCACATACCTTGAAAAGCTTTATTTAGATATGAACACTTTGTCTCACAGATAAAGGTCTGGGCTTTGGGGGTTATGAGAAATGTACCTAACTGGCTTGAGTTTCATTTTGAGTTTATTGATTGTTTCAAGCATAGTCAATTGGAACATACTTCCTTCAACACAGGAATAGCACATATATAAATAAACAAAAACAATTCACAATCTGAGAGCATACATCCAGGTGTCTTACTTTTCATGATACAAACTAAACAGTTAGTGCTTGAAACGCTAAAGGTAATTAAACCAAAAAGTCTTACCTCATACAGAGTAGCTGATTTGAAAAAAAGTATAAAACTACTATGTAGATATAACAAATTATACACATTTTTACTTTTGCCTCATCTTTGCCCTTTTGGTTGCTCGCTTTGCAGCTCACCACAATGAACCAATCTAACCCATCCTCTCACTCACACCGACCACCCTCGTGGTTGATGCATCTTGCATCTTGACTACATCCACTAACCTCCTCTCTGGTCTTCTTCTAGACCTCTTTTTTGGTAGCTCCAACTACATCCTTAGCATTACTGTCCCTCCTCTCAACATGTCCAAACCATCTCAATCTAATTCCCCTCCTTTTTTTTTTAAAAAAAAATAACCTGACATGGGCTTTTCCTCTAATGCTTGATCAAATCTATCTAGTCACTCTCCAAAACAACCTCTGTCAGGATTCTGCCCTACCTTTATCAATACCCTACTTCTTAGCTTATATACCTTGAGCTCCTTTCACTATTTAACAGAGTTCTCTTCATCAGCAACCCTTTCCAAAAAAACTTTGGAACATCTCAAAAGTTGTTTCTGTTTTACCATGATCTTGTAAAGTCCAGGGAGTGCGGCAGGTCCGGCACCGGTGGGGAGTGTGGTGGATCAGTCACCAGCGGGGAGTAAAAGGCCTGCGTTGGGTCTGGCAGAAAGTCTGGGGCTAGCCTGGAAAAGACAAGGTGCACTGGCGGGTTGGGCCAGTTGTCGGAGTCGGTCAAGGTGGAGGCGGGAACAGAGGCATCCGCCAAGTCATCGGCCGAGAAGGCAAGCGGGTCAGGCCAGCAGTCAGCCGGATAATTGGGCCAGTTTGTTCTGTAATGTTAAAGTGAAGACCTAAGTCGGGGGTCGGCAACCCGTGGCTCCGGAGCCGCATGCGGCTCTTTAGCGCTGCCCTAGTGGCTCCCTGGAGCATTTTCAAAAATGTTTGAAAATGTAAAAAGATGAGAGAGAGAATATATTTTTTGTTTTAATATGGTTTCTGTAGGAGGAAAAACAAGACACAAAAATTCTTAACATTTTCCAATGCTGTAAGAATGTGTAGAATTAAAATTGTAACGCCCAGCAGGTACGTCACTTGCAGCTGGTTAACGGGAGTCAAGCTACTTATATGTTGAGCTGTCAATCAACTGGCTGCACTGGAGATCAGTCTGTGTCCTGACTTTGCATGACTAAGCACAGTCTCAAAAAGGAGGAGGAGGAGGTAGTAAGGGAAGCTGAAAGCATACACATAATACTCTCCTTTCCAATATTACCAGCCCTGTTTCTTTTGAACATGCAACACATTGAACATTGCACAGACGTCAGCAGCCTCTCCCCTTCCACACTTATGGTGCAAAAAAAGAAACAAACATAACAGGAAGAAGAAACTAAGGTGGAACAACAAAACTGCCATTTAAAAAAAAGAAATGTGGGCAAACAGAAATGCTCATGCTGAGCCCTAATTAGATCAGGGGACTGCGTCCCACAATCCCCTGCTGCCAACAGACCTAAAATGCACATGACCACCACTACAATATTGTAGCCACCTGGGGGTTAGCCCCGCCTTTAGCCCCTAAGGCTCATGGGAAGTGGGAAGTTTTGGGGTAAAACCTTGAGTAAGAGTGTTGTGAACTGAAGTGACATCCATCCTGTTTGGGCTGATTGTGTGTGATGGCATAAATGGGCTTATTACTTAAAAGGAGATTTTTCCTCTTTTGCCATTAATTTGTCACTCAGTCTGTCCGGGGTTGTGCGGTGTGTGAGGCACGGATAGCTCTCCAAAGAAGCCTCTTGATGAGCGGTTGGGCTGCTGCTACCCCGCATAGGTGATGGTCCGGCTGGGGCGTTACAATATTAAGTTTCATCATTTCTGTCAACGGAGCTTAGCATCATAGCTTACGACACACGTTTCTATCAGCAGGGCTTTTTTTTTTTACTTTTAGCGGACCGCTAAACAGGTGGCTGATGTAAATGGAATCATCGTCAGTTCCGTGCATTGCTTGATAAAGTTGAAAGCAAATATTCTGATCTCCTGCACACAACACAGTCCGATGACTGTCCAGGGGTGACGTTTTGCGTCACTTTGTCGTCTGTTTAGAACACGTGAAAACATTCCTGAAAAGCAAAGACCTAAACTACCCGCAACTGGAAGATACTGAGTGGCTGGAAAAGCTGCACTTT
Source organism: Oryzias curvinotus (assembly GCA_023969325.1). Taxonomy (NCBI): domain Eukaryota; kingdom Metazoa; phylum Chordata; class Actinopteri; order Beloniformes; family Adrianichthyidae; genus Oryzias; species Oryzias curvinotus. The sequence continues at coordinate 11,015,415 of CM043715.1, forward strand.
TTGGTGGATGTGACTGTGACAAGCCACCTGAACGAGCTGAATGAAAGTCTGCAGGCGCCGCAAATGCTTGAAGCTGTTCTGTCATTCGTCATGGGCATGCACGTTCCATTTTATTGTTTTTTGTTCTAATCCTCAAAATAAAAACGACATCAAAAATCGGATTTCTCTATTACATTTCTTTAATTTTTTCAAAGCAATGAAACATAATTCATTGATATTGTAATGAAGTTAAACTTGCACAACAGAGCAGTCATGTGACGCGTCGTTCTCCGCAGAATGCACTGCAGGGCAAATAAACATTTAATCATTAATGCTCATTATGTATTTGTAGTGTTATGGCTGTAGCCGTATTTGGTTTTATTTGGTTTTGTTTGGTTCTGTTTGCTCTGTGTTTTGTGTATTATTTTTGTATCAGAGTGGGACTTGTGTTTTTTGTGGATCTTTGTTTGTATGTCTGTGATTATTTTCAGGTGTGCTGGCAAGGGTGTGGCCTCTATTTGGACAAGCTGGTGAAGGCAGCTTTTAAAACCACCACTTGGACCTCCAGCCGGTGAGAGGGGAGCCTTGCTGCAACAGTCTCCACTGCAGCTTGGACCTATTCTCCTTTTTGTTCTGTACTTCACCACCTGTTTAGTTATGTGTTGCACTTTAGTATTTTGTAGTAGTTCTTTGTAGTTTGTAATTTTGTGCCCACTCTGTTTAGTCCTTTGGTTTATAGTTTTGTTTAAGTGAAGCTGTAGGGATGAACTGCCATTTTCTTTAGTACTTGTTTTCTCCTGTTTTTGTTAGGTTAGGGAGGTAAGTTTTTGTCTTTGATTTTCCCTTTCTTTCATTTACAGGTAGGATTGCATGTTTCAGTTAGGTGGGGTTTTGTTTGTTATTTTGGCCTGGGTTTCACCCTGAAGCCTTTTGCTTCACTTTTAGTTATTGCTGGTTGTTGTTTATTTCTAAATAAATTTGGTTATTTTATGGAGACATTCGTTTGGTGTTTTTGTTATAGTCAACTTATTAGCCAAAACTTTACTTTTTTTATGTTATGCCGCCTCTGTGCCCCTAGACACAGAAGGGGGCGTAACATAATTGGGGGCTCGTCCGGGATATTTTGAAACCAATTGTGTTCACATCATTTGTGATTTGATCTTTGGGTTTATGTTCAGTTTTGATTGTGATTGGAAACTTTGGTTAACAGTTTGTCCTTCTCTTTTTGGGCCAAAACATTGGCATTTGAAGTTTGTGACTTGTTCTTTGGAGACCAAGAGCAGTTGTCTGAGCAGGAATGCTCCAACCCTCAGGCAGACCTTGGCTGGAGACAAGTTGGAGGTGGTGTAGGCGACGGTGTAGGAGTGGAGGCTACTGCAGGTGTTGCCAATGCCACTAACCCAATTGGGCGGAGGCAGGTGCGTAAGTTCCTGCAGCCGTAACCGGTACAAGGGCAGACCCAACACTATTGCACCAGACTGGGGTTGCCAGAGAAGACGTCCAATGCTCATCATGTCTGTGAGTAGAGACCTCACTCTTAAGTCTCTCTGAATTTGTACTGGGACTTTTGAGTGCATTGTGGCCTGGCCAAAATATTTTAAGTTTGTACTTTAAGCACATTGCCAACATTTTGTGTGACAAGAAAACTGTTAACCAAACTTGCGTTGAATTTTGTTTGGTGCAACACATTTGTTTTGTTTGTTTAATTTTGAGTTAGTCCTGTGTGACTAGTGTGAGACTAGTCTTGACAGGTGTGTGTTCTGCGGGGCGCACACCCCGAGTTGACGGGTGCGTGTTCTGCGGGGTGTTTTGTGTTGCAGTCAATTTAGTAGCCAAAAACATTACTTTTTTATGTTATACCGCCTCGGTGCCCCTAGACTCTGAAGGGGGCGTAACAGTAGCAACTTAGTCATTTTGACAGTAGGCTAATATAGCTAATATAGATACATATTGTATGTGTTGCCTTCATTAAAAGGCTTAAATAGGGCTTTTAATATTTTGCGGCTCCAGACGCAAAATATTTTATTTTTTTTTCGTCCAATTTGGCTCTTTCAACATTTTGGGTTGCCGACCCCTGACCTAAGTTAAGACACACACACATTATGAAGAAGTTTATATGAAGAGTTCAAAGGTTCAATTGTAGAATGGCGCTGTGCCCTGTGAGCTTATGAGGAAGTGTGATGTCATAGACATGGAGAAGAATTCTGTGAGTGGTGAAGGCAGAAGACTCAGATGCCAGGTTCGCCTATGCCTCTCTACAGGGGCTTCCCTCTGCGCCTGACTGGGTGTGTGGGCGGTCCCCCCCTCCCGGGCTGCTTGGGCCCCGTCGCCGGGTCTCTCCCGCCCCCTCCTGGTCTGGCTGGTCGGACTGGGAAGGCTCTGGTTCCCCCTATGAACACACGGTTCACTTTGGCAGCATGCATGTATCTCCACCCCCACGTGCACGTGCACACTGCCACACTGCTCCCTGTCTGTTTCAACCCTCCTCATAACCCACAGTGTGTAGATGGACAGATATTTTCTTTTCATCTTCGTGTCAGAATTTCACCTTTGGATGTAATATTTGTCTTTCCAGCAGATCTGGTATAACTGTTACAGCTTAAAATAATAACTTATTCATATCAGTGCTTGTATCCCCCACTTTCTCCACCTCTCTTCCTTTTATTCCCCCCCCCCCCCTCACATTCCTCCCTCTCCCTCCCCACACACACTAAATGTAACATAAATAAATACAAAATAATAAAAAAAAAACAAAAAGGGGTTTATACAAATTTACACTCTGGTTTTTCGAAGTTATATAACCTCTTTTTGTCATAGTAAAACCTGTCCAACACAAACAGCCTTCGGCTCTAATATGTTTGCTCAGTTGTGGGACAGAACAAGTTAAAAAGAAAAAAAAAAGACTCTGCGTGAACAGCGAGGACTAAGGGAAGCAGGCTCCATGCGTGAGCGTCAGGAGCTGAGAGCAGCAGATTCCGTGCGTTGGGAACTGGTAGAAACAAGGTAGACAAGAATTGTTAAACTAACACTTGGATTCAGCAAAAGGTGAAGAACCTTCACAATAAAACAGGAAGCAGAACTAAGGAATACAAAACCACAATCACAACAGGGTGGTTGGTGGATGGCCAATATGTCCCAGCAAGGCTATGACGTCAACAACGAGGTGGCGGAGTCATGTTTTGGGCCGGATTAGTGGGGAGAGAGCTGGTCAGCCCCTTCTGGGTTCATGAAGGTGTGAAAATGACCTCTGAAAAGTATGCGGAGGTTCTGACTGAACACTGTCTTTGATGGTACAAAGAAAAGACATGAACTTTCCGTAAAAAAATCCTCTTCCTGCAGGAGGCAGTTCACATCCAAACAGCGACTTTGGGAGACTTTTGAAAAAGACAAAACAAATACTGTTGTCTTTGGGAGCAGCAGTGGCTCGGGTGGTTGAGCAGGTCGGCTAATGATTGAAGGATCTGTGGTTCATTTCCCACTCCCTTCTGACAACTCGTGTGTCCTGGCACAAAACAGCTCCCTCCCTCACTGGGAGTACTGGTTTTGCGCAGGGGGCCTTATGTGCGTACTGGCAGCCACGCCTCTGTCAGTCTGCCCCAGGGCAGTTGTGGCTACATTAGTAATTACCATCACCAAGTATGAATGAGGAGTGAATGTATAATGGATACCCATTGTAAACACTTTGAGCATCTGGAAAAGTGCAGATAAATCCAATTTATTATTAATATTATGAAAACTTAAATTAAATTATACTGTGAAAATTATGCTGTAACTTCACATTGAGTATTTAGAAATATCATAGAATAATAGAATTTGTATAGTAATTTGGGACACTCTGTAAATGTCTAGTTTATGAACACTGAACCAACCAGCAAGAGATAGATTATGAAAAAGTGGAGGGCCGAGGTCAGAGCCTTGGAGGTTACCTGTTATGACCAAAGATGGGTCACAAGAGGGATCACATCACTGCAGTGGGATGTAGGAGATATTTTTAGAAAGATGCAACGCAGAATAATTCTATAAAATATAGCTTTAATATGTACAAATGTAATGGGCCAAAAGTCCTTCAGAGAAACTTTTTTAACTCTCACCAAAACTAACGTATTTTCAGATAGTTTAATAATAAAAGGAAATGTACAAAAGTTTTTTTACCTTGGGTAATTTTGTGTAATTTATTTGATGTTACGTATTCTGTTGCTACATACAAATGTCTGTTTCAAAGGTAACAGTGTGAAAAAGTAGTTTCAGCAAAAAAAGCAGGAAGTGTCTTTTTATTCTTTCAACCAATCACTATGATTTCCACTTTCTAAGCATCTTTCAAGTTGTGCATAAATCATCTCTTTGAGTGGAAATACACCAGTTGTGCAAGAGGAGGGAGATGTGCCATAATGATCGGAGCTTGGTCTGCTTTCATTCTTCTCACTGCAATATGTAAGTTTCTGTGTCGAACAAATAAAACGATTTTAAATGCAAAGTAGCTGTCTTTTACGCATCTTTGAATTGTTCTCATTGCATTTGTTTACAGTCGTGACCCAGTCGATGGAGACTCCTACAAAGATCGCTTTGACGAAGGCTGAACTGGGCGATGATGTGACTCTGATTTGTTCAACCGCTGGCACTGATAATAACCTGCTCAGCTGGTTTAAGTATGAGTTAGGATATGTGATTAAAACTGTTGGTAAGATTAGTTATAAAACGGTACAAATGTCTGGGCAGTTTAGCTCTTCAAGATTCGGGATCATTTCAGAAGCTGATAGGTTTTCTCTCAGCATAAGTAATGTCAGCAAAGAGGACGAAGGAACATACTTATGTCAAGCAGGGTCATATTTAACAATGAGATTTATTAATGGCAGTCACCTGGTTGTAAAAGGTAAAATGTGTTTATTTTGTTGAAAATCAACAGAAGCATTTTAATTTATAAAATTAAAATTTTTATTGTGTATCTCATAGATCACACAAAGAAACAAAATGCCATTCATGTGCAACAAAGTTCAGACGCGGAGTCAGTTTTCCAGGGAAAAACATTGAATCTGCAATGTTCAGTTCAGTCAAAGATCAGGAAGAACCCAGATCCGTGTTTGGGAGAACACAGAGTCTACTGGTACAAAGCTGGATCAGAACCTCATGCAGACATCATTCACGCAACCAGTCCCAGCTGTGATGACCATGGAAGAAGATGTGTCTACAATCTGTCCAGAACCATACAGAACGTCTCTGATTCTGGCGTCTCCTCCTGTGCCGTGCTCTCATGTGGACAAATTCTGTTTGGAGAAGGAAACAAAGTGCGGATGAGTATGTGTTATACTTGTTTTATGCTCATTGGAATTACTAACTTTTCAAGTTATTAATTTCAACTGATTATCTTTTGTTGACTGAATTAAAAAAAAGACTTTATAGATTTATGGAGAAATCACAGAAATAATTTAAATTCATAATGACTGAGTATAGGATGTTTTCAGGTGAGACTTTGTACCTTTTGCTCCATTGTTTTCATCTTGATATGTTTCTGTCATTTCTTAGTGTACTCTCTTTTAAATCAAAGCTGCTCTTTCTTAGTGATTCAACACATCTATAATTTGAATAAGTAAAAAAAGGAAAACCCCTTAAAATCTTTTTGATACACTTTTCAAATTCTTTGTGGTTTAGTTTCCTGTCAATTTCTGCTAAAACTAAAATATGTGGTGAAATTTAGTTTTTTATTCATTGTTTAGACTAATCACAGTAAGGGCAGTGGGTAAAAAGTTCAAATTTGATAAAAATTTAAAGTCATTTGAGTTTGCCTTACAGAGGAAATGTAAGGAGAACATAGAGGTGCTCCAATTTTGAATTTTTGATTAAAATTTTGAGAAAAATAAGACATTTATGTGAAGCCCGTGACCTGACATGGGTCAAAAATAATTAATACCCACCGTAATATTCAAACTTATGTCTGTGTATGTCTCATTACAAGGCATGGGAGACATGCAGTTCACTCCATCCTGCTGCAAAAGCTGCTTTCCGCCGCTACTTCCGTGTCTCTGTGACCCACATTAGTTAAACATGAATAAATTCAAAGCAAAAATCAAACTAGGGGATCTATTTATTGTCTCGATAAAAATAAGAAAATTATCATAAGATTTAGGATGCCAGACCTGGCTGCTTCCCCATCCCGCTGCAATCACCTTATAGTTAACAGAAACATTAATGAGGCAATTGCATTATACATTTTATTGTGGCTTTAAACCAGTTATCTTATTTACAATAAAGATGTAACCAGAAGCAATTAGGTTTATTTCCAGTTGAAAATATTGGGTGTGTGAAAGGTCACAATTATTTCGTGGGAAAAAATTAGCAAATTCGTTTTTACCTAAGAAACGACTGCATTTGTCTGGACAATAATTCAAATAAAAGCGCTTCAAACTGCAATAATTTTCTTAACATTTTCAACTACTAATCTGACAAAAACTGCAGAAATTAGAAAATATTTGAAATTCTCCATTAACTTAATAGAAGTATAAACTGTAAGAACAAAATCAATCTTTTTTTTTATGTCTTTCTCATCCCAGAAAAACCTGTGTTCCTTTATCTCCTCATACTTGGAACACTGCTGGCTTGCAGCGTCCTTGTGAATATGACTTTAATCTTCATCATAAGAAAGGGCTGTTGTGAGCACAGCAAAGGTACGTTTACCATGTTTACTGCAAGTATCACATACTGCTATCATATACAGTACATATTTTGCTTGGTGCATCAAAGATTTTCCTTTTTCAAGGATTTTAATTTATAGATACGTTTGTTATTTTTTATTTATTTATTTTTTTTGGGTGAATAGAGAATCAGAGGATAGATAGATAGATAGATAGATAGATAGATAGATAGATAGATAGATAGATAGATTACTTTATTTCCCCACGATGAGGAAATTAGGGGGTTTAGAGCAGAAAACTGAGTTAAAAGCCCGACCTCAGGCTGATTGCAGCATCATTAAATTTACGGACTACAGGTTTAAGTTCTCTATCATGGCTCATATCAAAATCTTTAGTAAATAGGATTAAGTTCAACTTTGTTGTGTCACTGAAAGTGAAAACAAAACAGAATAAAACAAAACATAAAATCATTTTTATGTCAGAGCTTTTTAGATTATTAAGTTTGATCCAAATTGAATTGTCATGTTTGATTACAAAATGAATACAAATAATATGATTTATTATGCTTTACTGTTGTTGTGATTAAAGTTGAGAACAAAACTTGAATTGGGAGATGAACTTCCCAACAACATCCCACAGTATCTCAACCTACCCCACTTCTTCTGCTAATGCTCTGAAGTCGAAAAATATGGCAGCAGAGAATCTCACTCCTAAATTATGTCACACCTAGAATATGACGCAAGTTTAAGAACTTTTTTTTAATGTGAGTTTAGTTCATGGTGTTTTCACTGGACAGCAGGGAGGGGCTTCTTCTTTTTTTTCTTTTGCCACTATTTACTGGAGCATTTAACCACCTGCAGTTGAAAGAGGTTTTGTGCAAACAGAAGCGCTGCTTCAGGTTTTTTCTTTCACAGCTCTATTTCAACATATGAAAGACTGTCATATAATTTTGGTCAGGCCCAAAGGGCAATCACTAATTTCTACTCCGTTATCAATTTTCAAACAGTTGGTACTTCTGTGAATTAAAGGGTACACCATCCATTTACCACTACCAAATTCGAGTCCCTGATTGGTCAAAATTTGAGGCTCTGCTTGTTTTGCAGCTAATCCTGCTTTAGTTATTCCTAATCAACTGGATTATATGAGCCCAATTTCTGATTTCTGCAAAATAAGCAGGGCAGTAGCTCACATGGAACACAGTTAGAGACCACTGCAAGTATATGTGCTATGATGTTGCTTCTTCAAAAGGGGACCCATCATATAACAATTAATAACCATAGTAACACAGCATGATGAAGTCAAGCTTGTGTGACAAGACATCTATAACATTTACTAGGTAATTGGAAAAAAGCCTAAATTGGGTATGTCTGCTTCAGAAATATGACAAAATTCAATTTTTCTTCTTCTGCTATCCTTCCTAATTTTGACAGTGCTCTTGTGGAAGCAGACTTTTTTTAATAGGAACTTGAGGAAAATAGGCTCAAAGTACCACACAAGGCTTAATCACAAATGTCTTAAATACAGCCAAATGTCTTTTTATTTTTATTAAATAGCTAATGCAGTAAATCCCATCATCTCCACTCTTGGTGGTCTCTGAACAGTCTGGTATGTGTCAACATGCTACAGCAAAGAATTGCAGGTCATTGTGTCTACTGATCTGCAGTAGGACTACCACCAATGATAATAAGGCCAGATTTCACACCCCTAATAACATCACTTTCCTCATCTCCGTCTAACTTTAAACCTTCAATCTGACTGCTACAAGCAGAATGTGGAGCCAAACTAGATGGAGTATCGCTTGAAAGCTTTGGAGAGACATTTATGTAATCTTTAAATTATTGTTTAGCTTAGTTCTATTGACTGATCCAAACTGTGAGTTTCATCTCCAAAGATATCTTAGCTTGCAAGACACATTTCCTTTTCCATGACAACCTTGCAAATCTCTCATTGTTGACTTATGACTTTTGTTACAGACAAAAAGTAATAGGGAATAAGACAAAAGTGGGTATGGTCTTGTTTTGAAAGCTTCTTTTATAATCTAGGTTCTATCTTGATTGAAAAAAGTTATTCTAATTACTTTAAAGTTTGCCTCAAGGAGTAACCTACCCCATGTTATCATTCACAAACCTAAGCTTTGAGTTCTTCTGGGATGTGAACATGTCCCTATCGAGTATTACTTGCTGTTTTCAAGTAACTTTTAACCCCCTAGTTATGAATTGTCAGTACGAAAGAACTTTATTTATTGTTTTCTTTGCTCTATGTCCCCCTTTTTTGGTTATTTTTAAAATCAGATGTTGCAGCTCCGAGGCCTCGTAAACGAGAGAAATCAGCAGAGGATGAACCAACCAATCTGGTATGTATCAAATTCAAATAATGTTATTTTTATTTATACATAGCACCTTTCATGTTAAGAAAACAGCTCAAGGTGCTGTTGTCATCTACCATAGATACAATCTAAACGCTTTCAAACACAAAAACTCTATAATAAAAACAATATAAGATGCAGTGGTAAATTATAATTATTTAAATGTGTCAGGTTTTTGTCACTCTTTGTGGGGTGTAGGGGAGTAACGGTTCATCTCTATGACTGTGGTTTCCAGTACAATTCCAAGTCGATATTGGTGAATATAAACCATCCAATCCGATCTGAGTCAGTGACCTAAAATGGGTCCAGGACAACTTTAGCAAACTTCAACCAGTGGGACTGAGATACATACTTGGTACTGAACAGTGAGGGGAAGTTTGCCAGAATCCTTGTATTTCTTGCAAGATATCAAGTGTAAATTAAACAAACAAGTAAACAAGAATGAATGTCAAATGCATTCATAATTTAGTTTCATATAGTTCAGCCCACTGTTGTTTTTCCACATCCAAAGAATCCAGAGGGAACATTCTTAGAACATTCTAGCACACTGGTCACACGTCTTTGCTAAATTTAAAGTGTTTCCACACTTTGGACTGGAATGATGGACTGATCAGTTTCTGCTGACATCACGTGTTTGTTGTCTGCTGTGATTAAACTTGGTCATTTATATGTTAAAGTAAACTAAACCTACCAGGTCTCAATCCAAATGGTATTTTCCATCAATAATAGATCAATACATTTCATTTTGAAATAATTTTTTGATGTATGGATCGATTCCATTAACAGCTTGCCTCAGGCTGATCGATTTGGTTGGATAAATAGTGTTATTGATTAATTGTTACACCTCGATTACAGTAATTAGGTCTCTGTTTTTCTGTTCAAAGTAAAATAAAGATAACAAGGACAAGGACATTTTTACTACAGGGATGACTGATCTGCTGCATTGCGTATGGTTTACCTTTAACAGCAATGTTTTTTTTGTTGCAGAATTATAACAGGGTGTTAAAAACTCAGTAAACCCACCACAAAATCATGTTTTAGACTTAAACTTTCAGAGCTTTATTAAACCATAGTTTTCAATATCACATTATTATCAGGTTTTTAAACCGTAAACTGCATTTAATGCTTGTTTGAAACAGGAAGGGGCTTCCCAAATTAGGCTTATGTAAAGAAATGTATCAGACCTTAGTGACAGGATTACAGGGATTCCTAGGCTACACTTATAATCTGTAAAATTGTTCTTTTGCAGGATGATGAAGAGGCTGAGCTCAACTATGCAGCATTGAGGTTTCCACGGAAAACCAAAAACTTGAGGAGAGCAAATGAGTTTACAGAAGACAATTTCTAGTCAAACATGAAAGATATTTGCTAAAAAGATCTCAATATAAAGTGAACAAGCCTGAAAAACACCCCAACAATTTTCTGGCCTGTGGAGATTAAACAGATGTGATTAGAATTTTTTACATGTTTACATTTCATGGTAAATGGCCTTCACTTATATAGCACTTTTCTACCTTCCTTAAAGGTGCAAAGCGCTTTACAATCACAGTGCCATTCACACACATTCACACACTGATGCCAAATACTGGTGCCAACCTATAACCAGCAGTAGCAATGTGGGGGTTTAGTGTGTTGCCCAAGGGGCGGGAACCAAACTTGCTATCTTCAGATCAGAGGTTGACCGCTCTACCTCTGCACCACTTCATGTACTCGGCTTGTTCCACATGCCAGTCTCAAATATTTTTACAAAAATGCCTGCATATTCTGAAGCTGTTGGGGCTTGAAATTTAAAACATTGCCATGTATATTTACACTTACCGTAGATTTCTCTGTCCCATTCTGTGTGCTTGGATGATTGGCTGAAGCAAAGGCCTCCCTAAACTGCACTTCAGAGGTATGCACAAGTCAGGGGAGTGATAAGTACCGTTTGATGACATCATCAATAGTTGTCGGTCATCTACATTAGTGCATAACTGCCAACGTTTAGAAAAAATGTCTTTTTCTTTTACCTGTTTTATCCCTTATAGTAATAATAATACATTTTATTTGTTAGGCGCCTTTTTGAGGAACCCAAGATCGGCGTACATAAAAGTGAAAATAAAAAGAAAAGCAATAAAATGTACAGTAAAATATACATTTAAAATAAGGTCAGGAATAACAAGTTATGGGGGGAAATATTAAAGTTGGAAAAGGTGATTTTTTTGTTTCTTGGTGAATTGTGAGAGAGAGCCAATGTTTCTGAGGTCAGGATGTAGTGAGTTCCACAGCCGGGGGGGCAGAGCGGCTGAAAGCTCTGCTCCCCATAGTGACGAAGCAAGCAGGGGGGACATCCAGATGAAGGGAGGAGGAGGATCTGAGGGTACGGGTGGGTGTGGGTACATGAACAAGATCTGATAGATATGAGGGAGCAAGGTTGTGGATGGATTTAAAAGTCAGGAGAAGTATTTTTTGTGTGTGATTGGTAGCCAATGGAGCTGCTGCAGAACAGGTGTGATGTGTTGGATGTAAGGTGTTTGAGAGATAATTCTGGCAGTTTTAGACATAATGTAGTTTTCATAGAGTTTTTTGTAGTAAACCAAAAAGAAGGGAGTTGCAGTAATCCAGACGGAGCTGGTGGTTTCTGCCATTGTTGCCATTGTTGGGTGAAGGCAGGGTACACCCTGGACATGTCGCCAGTCTGTCACAGGACCACAATCACACACTCATACACACACACACTTGGGGAGAATTTAGAGTTGTCAACACAGAGTTCCAAGACAAAACCCACACGTGCAAACTCCACACAGAAAGGTCCCAGTTGGGACTAGAACTGGGACCTTTTTGTTGTGAGACAAGGTCACTAACCACTGCACCACCATGCAGCACATGACAACAAGGGTCATGCAAAAACAGAAACCCAATGCTTTTATTTAAACGTAAACTTCCATGCTTTAGAGCACACTATCATGAAGAAAAACTTTTCTCCTCCGCTCACAAGTGTAACGCAGCTGACCCTACTGGCAGAGGGATACCCACTCCTAAGTCGCTACAGCTCCTCCTTAAAAAAACATTTCCGGACACCACTACAACAGGAGCCAGAGGGGGTAGTTAGAGGGAGGAGCCAGAGGGGTAGGGAAGCAATTCGGATTCAGCCTTAGTGTTTTCTTCTTCATTGAATTTTTTCATCCATTACTTTGGTCTCTCACGACTTTGTACATTGTGTGTGCATTTTGGACTGTGAGCCTTTTTCTTACCTTTCTGTGCACTGTGTTGCATGCTACGATGCCTTCTGATTAAGTTTAATATTGCAAACTAGAAGTTAGGGAAATGTTGAACATTTCAGAAGTATTTAATTCCAGATTTGAATATGAGTTTACAAAATGTATTCATTATTGATATACTGCTTAAGAGTTTATTTTAATAAAGTTTTGATATATTTTTATTTGACAAACGTCCAACTTAAGAAACTGCATATCTGTATGTCTTTACTGTAAATCACAACTTCTTAGTTATTATTTTAGAATTTGAATGATGATGTGAAAACTTTGTTTAGGATAAAATCACTTTCATTTAAGCATTATGCAAACTTCCTCTCAGAAGTATTTTATGATTGTTTGTGGTTTTACATCACCTCTTATTCAACAAGAACAGAGTGTTCAGAACATTTGCGAAATAACATAGAAACATGCTTTTCTCCTTCTTAAATAGTTTAACTGTTTCTGACTGAAATATAAAAAGACGTTTCTATTGGCTATTAGATAAGTCCACCTTTTGGGTCAAAACAGTGATGAAACCTAAGAAACTGCACATTCTGAGAGCTGTAAGTAAAAAGAGAGATAACCAAGAAAAGAAGTCTCCCCAAGTGTTTCCCAAGACCTTTTTTTTTTCAATTTATTTTATTCAATTCTTTACTGTTGTGGATTGCCTTTTCTACTATTCTGAAGTTTATCAACCTTTTTGCTTCTTATTTTGTAACTGATTAGATCATCTATTTTGAGACTTAACTCCAGAAAACTTTCAATCCATCATGGTTGCCTGTCAACAATCTGCTATTTTTTGCTGAATAAGTCATGCTGACCACCAGCTTTCAGCCACACCAGGTCATAAGATCTACAAGAGACTACGACCTCGCTCCTCCACCTTTGAGCTGAAGCTATCCTGCTGCTTTTGTCCACCTCGTCGGCCTCAGGAGAACCACCTTTGTAAAGCTTTGAGTCAGTCTGGTGAGGAGACCCTCTCAGCCACCAGCTGCTAGCTGTTCCTAGCTAGCTGTTGATCTGATATGAGCTGAGCAAGCATTTTTTTTTCCCCAGCTATTGTTTTTTATAGTTGACCTTATTTGTTTTTAAGATTACAATATTTTTTTTTGTTCATTTTGATGCTTTACTTTCTATTCAACAAACTTTTGCACACCTTTATACACAGAGACATTCCTACACCCACTATATTGAATTGGATCTTTTTTGTTGTTTATATTTTCATGCTAATCTTGTAATAAATATCAAAAAGGCAGTCATTGTCCATCTTGTTGTTTTTTTACGATAAGTTCATTTCAGAAGAAAACTTCAAATCAAAGTGATATGTAATTAAAATGACTATTTAATAATTTTTAGGGTTAAGATTGATACATTTTAATAAATGTGTACTTTTTATCTTCATAAAGTTAGACGATCGTACACCTTACAAGACAAATTACATAATTTAAGTTTTTTCAATTTAATTGAACTTACTATAGTCAAATTCCTGAATAGTTTGGAACCCTTTCACATCAATATAAGATGAGATCAGTGGTGGAGAGAAACATCTTAACCCTTGTGCTATCCAAGGCAGGTTAAGTTGAGAGTGGGGTCATCTGGACCCCACAAGACAGTGCCCTGAACCTTTTTTCCCCCCAATGATTCTTGATCATCTTCACTGGTGTCCATGGATTACATGAAATCCTCTGCACCTTTATCCGCCTTTGTCCCAGTAGGGATAACATGTCAATGTAAGGGTGGGGTCATCCGGACTCTATAAGATAGCACAAGGGTTAAAGGCAACATAACATTGTGGCACAGTGTCATATCTCTGGTCTGGTACCAACAACAACTTCTTAGTGCAAGTTACATAAAGTAGCAAGATAGACAGATATAAGTGTTATAGACCTAAGACTTTATTAGAACATCAATATGGGGTGGACAGAATTTGAAAGCTGTCACTTTAAAGCTCCCCTCTGATCATGTTTTGATCTATTATCAAAGCTGGTCTTTTACTTAAGATTTACCCAAACAAAAAAGATAAGATAAGATAAAGATACTTTATTGATCCCAGCTTGGGAAATTCAGTAAAAAACAGGTGTCGGGTAGTTGTGAGTGGGACTGTTGGTGCAGAGTGAGCATGTCTACATTTCCCATGATCACTTTGTTTACTATCTCCCAGTAGCTTACAGCCCCTCATAACCCCAACCTAATATTAACATTGCAACAAAACTGGCGATATCAGAGCTATCCAGTCGTACAGTTTAGATCCAGATTCCAGCTCAGACAAAGAAAACAAAGACGTTCATGGATCTATCTTTCTGCAGGTGAATGCATCGGAATGGAGCAGAGCAGGGAGCTTATGGCCTGCCGATTGTAGTTTGTATGTACAACTACAAGCTTTTTTTAAATCACATTTTTTGTCTGCACTTATTCACAAGATTTAAAATCAAGAAATACTCAGAAATGCAATTTTGAGCTTTTACATGTCCTCCATCATGAGTGGGTCTTTAAGCTTTTTTCAATGAGGACATACAACTTCTAAAAACTGCATCATAAATGTTTCTGCTGACCCAGCTAACGATCACAATGCTTACATGAACTCAAGTCACTAAATTACTTGAGTTAGTGGAAACAGCACGTGTACATCGATATCGTCACTGGAAACTGTCCTCATTTGATCAGATCTAAATTTGATCACGGGCATTTCAGTAGGCTGCCAGTTTTCCTTCAGCTGCATGTTCTTGTTATCTCAAGATTGCAGAACATGCAGAAAAAAATGGAAGAAAATCTTTACCAGCCGTATCATAATAAAACAATCGAAAAAGTTTGGATTAATTACTTTTTTTCTAGCCTCTCTCCCATGCAACTTTGCTTTCACACCAATCTCAAAAAAAAAGATAAAGGCATCAGTTTCTGTGCCACCAGTTTGCTTAGAAAAAAAAGGCATGCCCTGCATTGTGAATGTGGGCTGTTTGCACCTTTTTATTCAAGCATGATTGGTGGACTTTACCACTTCAGAGTGCTCTTATCATGATGGCATCTGAAGCTGTTCAGAAAGGAAGAAGGTCACAAAAAAAAACTGCTTACCAATGGAAAATACAGCACACTCTTGAAAACAATGCAAACATGGTGTTCTAAGTTAATGCGCTTTTTTAGGTGTAAAGAAAATGCCAACTTTTGGTACATCGTAGTAGTGTCTTTAAAATCCTAATGGACCATCCCAACCACAACTGAAGGTGTTTCCTTGAACTCTTCAGGGTGACAGAATGAGAAACAGAATGAGAAATTCCAGCCTTGTGGTACCTGTGGCTGGAATACTTTCAAAGCCCCTACTCTGCATGCTGTTAGGTATGCAGACATTTTGGTCACATGAACAGAAGAAAGTGTTTACGTCAATTACTTGTTACAAAATCGAAAAAAGGCAACATTTCGAAGAAGTCGTTTTTTTTGCACAATGTCACATTTATGTGAGCCTCTTCCTTTACAATTGCCTGGAAGGTGTTCATGGAGAAAAATTATATGCATCAGTGAGTATCTTAAAGATAGTGATTGGAGAATTTAAAATATATATATATATATGTTAAATTCAACTTTATTTAAATAGCACTTTTCCTGCTAAACAGCATCCCAAAGTGCTTTACATGTTAAGATAATTAATGGTAAAAAATAATGAAAATACTATATCTG
The DNA here is from genome assembly GCA_023969325.1 of Oryzias curvinotus. NCBI lineage: Eukaryota > Metazoa > Chordata > Actinopteri > Beloniformes > Adrianichthyidae > Oryzias > Oryzias curvinotus. The sequence goes on from CM043715.1 coordinate 11,031,290, forward strand.
AAGTCTTGCTAACTGTACCCCAAAATATTTCACTAAGAGAATACGATGATAGTGCAGACTGTTAGGGCCACCATGAACAAAAACAAATAATTTTATGAGAATGACGTTGTAATTTTACTTTAATAAAGTTAAAACTTTATGAGAAAAAAGTCAGAATTTATCAACGAAAAAGCCATCCTTTTTAAAAAATATAGTTGATGGTGTAAGCCTCCTTCCACATTACATGCTGATTAAGTCCATCAATGCAGCCATTTATGTTTATGTAGGAATCTATGTTCTATAGGTTATAACACCTTTGGACTGCTGCAACTCTACAACAGATGACATATACATTTCAATGGCAAGAATCTTCATCTGAAAAGGTTCAGTCTCCTGCAAATTCTTTTAAAATATCCTAATACATACAAAAAGTCAACGTTGTCTCACTGAAAGACTTAGTGTTTCCTTATTTGTGAAACAAATGCTGAAGTAACTGCTGACAATGCGCTCTTTTTGGCCACCCCCAAACAACAATCACAAGCAGACATGGCTGCAGTGGGCCCACACATTCACAAAGACGCATTTTCAAGCAGTCTTTTTCACTGATGAGTGCCGTTCAACCCTGGATGGTCCACATGGATGGAGTAGTGTGTGGTTGGTGGATGGCCAATGTGTCACAGCAAGGCTGTGACATCAACAATGAGGTGGCTGAGTTGTGTTTTGGGCCTGAATTGTGGGGAGAGAGCTGGTCGGCCCCTTTTGGGTTCCTGAAGCTGTGAAATGACCTCTGAAAAGTATGTGGAGGTTCTGACTGAACACTTTCCTCTGTAGTACAAAAAGAAGAACCGTGCTTTATGTAAGAAATTCCTCTTCCTGCATGGCAATGCACCATCTAATGCTGACCTCTGCATCATTGGCTGCTATGGGCATAAAAAGAGATAAGCTGATGGTGTGGCCCCCATCCTCCCCTGACCTCTACTTTATTGAGAACCTTTTGATCATCCTCCTGCAAAATATTATGAGGGTGGGAGAAAGTTCACATTCAAACAGCAGCTTTGGAATTATTTTCATGACAAAGAAGTATAAGATATAAAAAAAAAAAAATACTGTTATCTCTAGGAGGTTTGTTCAACAACTTTGAGTGACAGTGGCTCAGGTGGTTGACCGGGTTGGCCAATGATTGAAGGCTCATTGGTTCGATCCCCCCCCCCAGACAACTCTTGTGTCAACTCTTGGGAAAGCAAAACAGACACAAGACAGTTTATCCTTCCTGCCTTCATCCATTTTACCAACTGAATTGATGGTCTGATGGAAGTTGTTCAATAATTTTCTTTCACAACTTTTCAACTTGCTCCTAACTATTTTTACTTAGTCAAGGGATTCTGTTGGAGCTCTTTCAGTCACCATCAGATTAAATGCCAGGTTGTCAGTGTTACAATTTGCTATAGTTGTATATTCAAACAATTTAAAGTAGTTTGTGAGAGCTGTGAACAAAGCTGCGAGTGGGTTGCAATGTTCCCCCGCACGGAATAAGCTGAACCTTTTTCCTTGTTTGAAAAAAATAATAATATTATGAAATGTATTAAATGTCAGAAATGGTTTCTTTTCCATTGTGCTCCACTTTATTTGACCATCATAAAATTGTTATGATCATGATTTTTTTTCATAGACAAGTAGATAAATTAACTGTACAGAATGTTCCAGAATGTCTTTGATTTTCCAGTTATTTTTTCAACCGAGCAAGAAAAAAGATTGCCTAAAATGCATAAATGCTACTAAAAAGAATTGAAAAATAAGATGATTTCTTTGTCAAATATGCAGGAAGTCCATTTAATGTACTTCAGCCAATCACCATCATTTCCCCTTAGAAAAGTTTCATCAAGAGTGAGTAGAAAGGCTCTTTGAGTGAGAAATCATTTGTGCAAGTGAAGGTTTTTGTGTCACAATGCAAGGAGGACAGTTCGCTTTCATTCTTCTCTGTGTATTATGTAAGTGTTCTTGATATACTCTATGCTGTAATGTATGAAGGTTAAGGTTTGTTACACAGTTATGAAAATGGGCAAAATGTAATTATTTTGAAGTTTGTAATTATTTGCCTGTGTTTTTCAGCAGTCACTCAATCCCTTGCACCTGAACAGGTCTACACGATTGAGGCTGAGACTGGCAGTAATGTGATTCTGACATGCTCAGCCTCTGGAACCGACCAACAGTTGTTCTTTTGGCATAAACTTCAGTTTGGGTATAAGATTCAAAGTGTGGCAAAAGGCAACCTGGCAAACATAACGCTAAAAAAAAATTTTAAAAGCTCAAGATTTAATGTCACAAGAGTGGGGGATGTGTATTCTCTTTTTATAAGAAATGTCAGCAAAGACGATGAAGCAATGTACCTTTGTCAGGCAGGAGCATCCTACGCAGCAAAATTCACTAACAGCAGTCAGTTAGTGGTAACAGGTAGTCTTTTTAATTTTGTTTAGAATTTAAATGTAAAAAATTAAACATCAAATGAGATGTGTTTTTCTATGTGTTTTGGTTGAATCTTTCAGGTCCCAAAAAGAAACAAAAAGTTGTTACACAGAGTTCTGACGTGGAGCTGGTTCTGCCGGGAAACACAGTGAACCTGCAGTGCTCGGTCCTGTTGAACACCAGAGAAAGCTCAGACGAGTGTTCAGATGACCACAGAGTTTTCTGGTACAAAGCTGGATCAGAAGAACATCCAGACAATATCTATATAGCCAATTCCAGCTGTGATGTTCAAAAAGAAAGGAGATGTGTCTACAATCTGCCCAAAGTCGTGAGGAATTCTTCAGATACCGGCGTTTACTATTGTGCTGTGCTCTCATGTGGAGAAATCCTGTTTGGTAACGGAACTGAAGTCCAGATAAGTATGTTGTTTTACTCCCTTAATTCAAATTTTTATATTTTATACGGATTTAAATTAAAAAGACAGAGGCAAAAAGGGTTTCTGCTTTTGCCTGTTTAACTAATCTTTGTAATTTGTCGGCTTTTTGTATTTGTGTGCAGTTATGTCTGTGCCACGAAGCACTCTGCTTTAACAATTTAATCTGACCAAAAAAAAAGTTCTGTTTTTCCAGACCTTTCCTATATTAGTTTTAACATTAATTTGATATATGTATTGATATGATTGTGACCATAAAGTTTGTAGACTTTAAACTTGAAAGCATCTAAATTACACACAAAAAAGTTTTTCTGACACTTCCCAAGCACACAGATGTTCCTCTTACCTTATAAGAAAGATGCAACTTCTGTGTTAAAAAAAAGTTTCTTGTCTACTGTATTTTAAACTAAAAAAATGCATGAAATGACTCATTTTAATTAACCACATTTTTTATACAGTCTGCTAAGCACTTGAAAAAGTAAACTCAGAATTGACACATAAACGAGGTTGTAACTTTAACATAAAAACAACAGCACAGACTGCAAAATTAACCAATCTGTACATTATCAGATGGATTTTCATCACAGCAAGAAAAAAATGGAATTTATTCACAAAAGGTCCTTGAAATTTAACAAAATAATTGTTTAGAGGATAGGGGTCATAATTTGTGGTTAATGATACAGTTCACAGTCGATATTGGTTCATTTTTAACAATTCGATTGACTGACCTAAAACCGATCCAGGACATCTTTATCCAAAACTTCAACCAGTGTGACTCAGAAATAAACACCTGGTACTGAACAGTGCAACTGAAATTTTCCAGATTCCTTGATTTCTTCAAGATAATCAAGTATAAATTAAATATGTGTTCAAACAAACAAAAATGAATGTCAAATCCATCACATTTTAGTTTCCTAAAGTTCAGTCCGCTGTTGTGTTTCCACATACAAACATCCAAAGGGAACATTCTTAGAACATTCTAGCACACTGGATGGTCACGCCTTTCCACACTTTGGACTGGAATGATGGACTGATCAGTTTCTGCTGACATCACATGTGTGTTGTCTGCATTAATGCCTCAATCCAAATGGTATTTTGTAATATATTTTATTCCTTTTTTATAATTAATTTATTTCATTTTTAAACAAAAATTTTAGTGGTTTAGGTGATTTGATTTAATTCAATACCAACTTAATTCAGACATACCAATCTGGTTTGAATAGAAATTGATTTACGGATTTATCATTAATCGCTATTAGACAACTATTTAGTGATATTATGGCAAAAACAACGAACAGCTTGGCCCCAGCACATACTGAGCAACAAATCCTTTCCTAAACATCCAGACACAAAATCCGTCCCACATTTTTACAGTAGAATTAAAACATGGGTCGGTTGTTCGGACAATTACAGATATGATTTGCAGCTGACCAAAGGATAATCACTCAAATATGTGCTCTGTAAATGTAAATGGGATTAATGTTTCAATAACTGTGTTTATTTTCTGACTCCAGAAAAAGAACTCTGCCCGTATCTCATCATATTGGGGACACTGTTGACCTGCAGTTTACTTGTGACATTCTCTATGATTCTTATAAGAAGAAAGCAAACAGCAGTTTGTGAACAGTGCAAAGGTATGTTCAAATTCGATTGATATTTAGTAAATTGATGCGCCCCCAAAAAAAAAACATTTTAGAGAAGCTTCCAGTATGACAAGGAGCCAATATTCAGTGTTAACACTGCTGAAATTAAATTTAAATATTCTGAAGACAATAAATGCACTTTCTCACATCCTCAGATTTTCTCTAAACCTTTTTTAAAAAATATATATATATTGCATGAAACAGTAAAAGCAGTCGTATTAAAGTGCATGTATGTATGACTTCAGATGTAACTTCAAATGTACTCAGCAGTTTGCTTAGCCACACAGAGGTTAGAGACAAATACATAAATAAAGAACAGGGGGCATGAAGTAACACAAATGTTAAGATTTGTGTAGGATATGACTTCAGTTTGTCAATTTATTTATATATTTTTTCTTTGTTTTTGTTTTTCAATAGGGGTTTTATTGTGAAACTCTTAGAGCTGCTTGAAAACATTTAACTATTCACCCTGTAAAATTCACCACGTCAAAGAATCCACTGAAAATTCAACTCTTTTATTAAGATGTTCTTTAAAGCCTTTGATAAACTGTACAAAAATAATATTTTTCATGAGATTTAGAAAGTGTCAATTATTTTGGGTGATTTAGTACATTTTTGCTCACAACAATTTAAATATTGACATGAGTGTTGGGGGGGGGGGGGATCACTGTTATTAACCTCTGTCTCATATGTAAAACACACATTTATGACATGATGTAATTGTATTTTATAAGCATAAAATGTAGATAAAAGGCAACTCTTACAATACAAAACTTAAGTAATTTAAAATTAGCAAAACTTTTCCTGCCAGAAGTGTTTTTGAGATTTCATGGTAGCAGTCATTTTATAAGTTATATTCAATGGGTTTTTAAGGAAAGCTTGAATGATACTAATTAGGGGTCTCAGAATGGTTATACATAGGGTTAGGTAGAGGCAATTCACTGTTATCTTTGGCTAAAATGTTACACAGCATATTGGAAATATCACAGAATACAAATGGAAAAGATATAAAAATATAATATTTTGAGGCCTTTATGCATCCACTTTTGCCTATTGTTTATGACACAGTTTACACAGTTAGGACTTTGTTTGCATCTACCTTCCTCCTCTGTAGGCTGGTTAAAACATAAATGGCTACATTAGGGAGTTTTGACAGCATTTTATGTTTCCTTATTACGCCTTGCAACCGTCACATGTAGGTTGATGTAAATGCCTTAGCCTCTTTAGAGCATATCCTCTCATACTGTAGATGTCTGTAACAGTGCTGACACAGACCTTTCTTTTTGTCTGCCATCATTGCTTTATTCAGTTTCCAATACTGTCTCTATACTTCAAGGGCAGTTTTAAACAGACCAAAGACTGGCTTGGGGTACTTGACCTCTTTTTTTTGTTTTATTTTTGTGATAAGTACTTGTCATATCAGAACACAACATCATATCCTCTCAAGCCTTTACAGACATTAGGTTTTTTTTTTATTATTTCTAGAGGCATACTAACCTGTTCTATACTATTAATGCTGGATATGTATGTGTTATCCACCTCCATCTAAACCTGTACTCTCTCTTCAGGCTGGGTTGAAAAAAATCAATTGATCAATCTGAATGATCCAAGCTTAATAAATCAATTATCGATTCATAAAAGTAGAGATTGCTTACTTGGTGCTAATGTATAATGGAATTTCCCATAGAATGCCAAATGCAAACGCTCAGTCGACCTAAACGTATATTGCAGACTAAATGAACAGCTGTGTATACTCGCAGGCATGAATTTTCCAAACTCTTTAAAGGAAACATTTTTTAAATGTTACCATTTGTGGTCTAAAGCACATTTTTTTTCTCAAATCATCTGAAATAAAGTGTGATGCTATGGTGCAAGCTCCCGCTTAGTGGCCAAACTGAAACGCCATCCAAGAGAGGAGGAACATAATGATCTGCACATTTTTATTGGAGCTTCACCGTTTGAGAAACCATGTAACACTGAATGGTGTTAAAAACCTCGCTGGTTTATTGTTTCACTCGTATATTTTACAGTATGTGAACTGTATCAGACTAATATGAATACCTTCAAAACATATATAGATCATTATTGTGTTTCTATACAAATATGTCTAATTGTGTAATCCCTGTAAATCCAAAATCAAATCAAGTGTTTTGACAGAATCAATATTTGAAACAATCTAGGCTCAGGTGAATCGAATTGATTCTACAAATGATTGGTGATACCCAGCCCAACCCTCTATCGTCTTTGTATACACTGTTATGTCCTTCTTCTCTACATCCATGAACCTCCTCTTCGGACTCTTTCCCAGGAGCTCCAACCACAGCATCCTTCTGCCAACATCCTCCTTCTCTCAACTTATCCAAACACTGTTAAACTGCTTCCCAGCATTTATCTCAGAAACATCTTCCATAAAATGTTCCTATTGTGGATTGATTCCTGATTCTATACATCTTTATCACTCCCGAAGAGAACCTCAACGTCTTCATCTCTGCTACCTCCAGCTCTGTTTCCTGTGTCTTTCTCAAAGTCTTTAAACCAACAACATGGCTGTTCTCACCAGTATTCTACACCTTTCTTTTCATTCTTGATGTCACTTTTGTTAAACATCACACCTAAAACTTTTCTCCACCCACTCCGACTTGCTAATGCTTGTAGGGGATGAATCAGTTCTGAAATGTCTTAATCTATTCTGCATTTATGTAAAATTTCACATATGTTTACATACAGTTTTAGACTTGGATTTTACCTCTGAGTATAACTTGCATCACAAAGCCCATGCTCTCTTATCTCTACATATAGCTAACTCATGGTCAAAGGCTTCTTGTTGAAACCAGACAGGAAAAGATCACTTACTGCTAACAGACACTGCTGGCTGCAGTTCTTATATTTTGAAAAATTAAACATAGACTTTAATCAACTCAACACTTCACAGTAAAAGAACTCCCTGAGAGTAGAAATAAAAAGACTAAAAATCCATTGAGTTGTCATTTATATCTGTTGGTGTGTATGTTATGTAAGTGTTGGTCGGGACCGTTCTTTACTGTGTTGCATTTGTTTTGTTGTTTTTATGAATGAGCACATGACATATTAATAATCCTCAATTAGTCACCATCAATAAAAATTGCAGGAATCATCGTACTTAGTGCTTCTGGTATTTTCTTTCTATAAACAGGGAATTCTACAATGTTCCGTCCCGCTGAACAAGACGTATTACCAGAAAACCACTTGAACAAGGAGGTAAATGCAACAGACACAGTGGGATTTTGAATCTTCTTAAACTTTGTTTTTCATAACTATAGTACCAAGAGATCATAAATCAGATACAGAATCAGTAAAAAAAAAAAAAAAAAAAAGTAAATAAATGTAACTACTAAAAATGGACTCTTTAATAATTAAATGTAAATCTTACTGAAAATGCAAAAGCAAATACTCACACTAAATGCATTTTGGGTCAGGTTTAAAGCTTTTGATTGCCATGTTTACTTTTTCTTTTAACAGAATAGTATCAAGCATCTCCATTGCTAAAAACACACTGCATCTCTGTTTGCTACGTCTAACTTTCCATCTTGACATTGAGTTTCATCTTGCAGCAAACAGAGCCTTCAGTTAACCTTTCCTAAAATATAGAAGCATTGATTTTAAAACTGTAGTAGTAAAAATTAACAGTTTTTTCTATTTTTTTTTTAGCAGGAAGTTGAAGGACCTGAAATAAGCTATGCAGCATTGCATTTCTCACGGAAAACCAAATGGCCGCAGAAAAAGAGGAAGTTTAAGGAAGAATCCGTATATTCAACCGTGAGATACTTCAGTGATGGAGAGGGTAATGAGGGCTGAAGACACTGTTCTGTGGTTTATGTGGAGCTAAATGAAAAAGATGTCTATACAATTCTGAGCAGTAATAATAAAGCATATTTAGACAGCTTAACATAGAGGACATCTGCTGTTTTGAAGCTAGTAAAACTAAACATCTGTTTTTGTCTTATTAGCAAATACATTATTTTTCTGTAGTTTTTTTTAACTTATATTAGAGATTGAGTTTAGAAATATTAACATTAAAACATGAATGTTTTTACTCTACACCAGGGGTCGGGAACCTATGGCTCGCGAGCCACATATGGCTCTTTTGATGGTCACGTATGGCTCGCAGACAAATCTTTGTTTATACCATTTTTTTTTTCATTAGACCAGTCCTCGTGCGCGATGCGATGCCAGAGGCGCGCAGTAGTAGCGGTGCTTGGAGAGAAAAATCTGCGCCAGCACTCAGTTTACTATTATCTACTATTTCACAGAGTTTATTCCAGCAGGAAACCTATTAATTGCCGTGCCTAAACCTGCGCGCTCCCGTCTCTGAGAAAGAGCGCGCAGATGCGGGGACGGGATGTGAGGAAGAAAGCAGAGGGTGGGGGTGCCCCCCACCCTCTGCTTTCTTCCTCACAGGCAGCAGGTGAATCGCACAGGGATTGTAAAAACGTGAAACCCGCTGCCCGTCACTCACTGCAGTGTGAGTGTGTGTTTGTCTCCACGTCTGCATGTGAGTCTTCCTCACATCTACAGAACATTCAGACCTACGATCACGTTTAAAGTCTCAACGCCTGCATGAAGCTGAAACTCACCACGTATCAACCAGACTAGACCATCAGCAGAACCACCACGAGAAATACTCATCATTTTTATTAGCAACAGCATAACAATGTTATTAAAAAGAATCCACAGACTTATTGTACTTTAAAAATGTTTAAATTACATCAAATGCTCACATTCACTTGTATATTTAGTTTTAAACATATTGTCGCGGACTGAGTTGGGTCCGCTGTTGGGCCGCATTAAAAGTTCTGGAGTTCAAGGAACGCATCAAGCAGAGATCTGATTGGCTCTCAGTTCTGTCGCTCAGCCTGTTGTTAGGTAGTTTGGACCAATGGGGTTCAGTTATGGGAAATGGGAGGGCTGGAGCGGGAGGGGGGGGATATAAAGTGGGAGAAGAGCTCTCGTCTCAGCGGGAGAGATTCAGGAGTTGCTGTATTAATTTTACGGCGTTTGCTGCGGTCTACAGTAACTAGAATAAATAACCTTAAAAGAGGTTAAGTCTCCGTGCCTCAGTGTGGGACAGGGACACTCTATTATTGTATGGCTCTTTCTAAATTACATTTAAAAATATGTGGCGTTTATGGCTCTCTCGGCCAAAAAGGTTCCCGACCCCTGCTCTACACTGTGCTGTTTCTGTGTTCTAAAGTGTGGACCTGGTTGACATTGTAGGATAAGTTCAAATCCATTCCAGTGTCATACAGCTATATTTTAAAAGGTTCTAAAAATTTTTCACAAACTCAAAGGACTGAAGTATTAAGTTAAATAAAAATTCATACAGAAAAATAAATAAAGCTATTATCGCAAATGCCTTTACGGCGTGATATGGGTTCAAAACCCAAGTTAAACGCATCTGTGAGCCTCTGAGAAAATATTCTAGACATCATTCTGCTTGAGTGGCCAGCCCCCTTCTTTGCGGGGGGGATGTTGTTCTAACCTCTCGTGTGCCCTAAGGTTCCATCTAGGGACCAAAACTGTTTGTTATGTGCTTTCAGCATAAATGTAAGCCGCTGCAACGCAAACGATGGTTATAGAGGGAAAGTTCCTTTAAAGCACATGTGTCAAACTCAAGGCCCGTGGGCCAAATGTGGCCCGACATGTCATTTGATGCGGCCCGCGAGAGAATAAAGGATTTAATTTCTTAAAATAAAAAATGAAAATTGGTGTGTATTTATTCCTATCTTGGGGGAATTGGACTTGGAATATCGGATTGGGCAACTATACATTGTCCATATAACCTAACCTGACAATCAAATTGAAAAGGATTTATGCTAGAGTAACAAGCCAACATATGTTTTCCATTTTAGATGAAGGCGAAAGCTGAGCTGCAGCGAGAGTGAAGGAGAACAGGAAGTTGGAGTTGTCCTGAACATTTAATTTAGTTTTAATATGCCTCTCCCCCTTAGTATGATCTTTGTTATTATATTTTTTATATTTATTTTAATGCTTTGTAATGTATGTAGCCTTTTTTCATCAACAGGGGTTTTAAATTATTTTAATTGATCACTCATCTACAAAAACTGTCAGGAACCTTTCCCGTAATGCATTATGTAGTCATCAGGGCAGCTTTCAGTCCGCGCAGTACTACATTTCCAGCTGTGTCCGCGTAGGTTGGGGCCTTGCTGCTTCCACCCCTTTCTTGTGATGTTTTTGTGATGATTAACAGGTGATGCTGAAGGAAAACCAATATACGTTGCACACCAGGGGATCTGCGCAGCGTTGTGTCCACCTGCGTGATCTCAAACACACTTATTGTGTATCTTGGCTGCACTTATTTGGTGTCACCAAGATGAATTTGCATCTGTTTTTGATCCTTTCTCTGATCTCAGGTATCGGTAACGATTGTTCTGATCTCCAGTGAACAGCGCCCGTTGTTTTACTAACCACAGTTTGAATTCAAAATGAAAATATAGGAGTGGCTGACCGGCTGCTCTACAAAAACCTGTGACCAGGGTTTAAATGTGCAAAAAGAAAAAGAAAGTTTGTGTCTGTCTTTACTGATTATACTGTTTCTCCTTTACTGATTTGTGTTTTAAAAAGTAAACTTTAAAAAAAAACATTCAACACAGACTCAAAATTGGGAGCATATACTCTATGTTTCATACAAATTTACTGGCTGAGACACTCACAAGTTGCGTGTGTGTGTGCGCTAAAGTTGCGGCCCAGCCTCAGCTAGACCCTGCCCTCAGTTGGCCCCAGGTAAATTGAGTTTGAGACCCCTGCTGTAGACAGTTCAGAGCTGGGACTAGTGAGTGAGTTGCTCTGGGAGAATAGTGTGACTTACTGGAACCTGACGTATTCTCAGCCATCTGGTGAAACTAAATCAATGAGAAATTGGAGAATGCTGGAAGCTCATATTACAGGGCAGAGGGCTTATTGGCAATTGAGTTAAATTTATTGCTGAGTTAAAGACAGATTTTTTTTGACAGTCCGTATCTGGCCATGAAGGCAACCATAAAGCATTATGCTACATTCCCAGACGGCTCAGAAATGCACATTTAAGCAACCTCATGCAATGAAAAGTTTATGTAAACTTGTGTAAAAACATATTTCAGCTTCCACATTCAAAACTTTCACTTTTCGCCACACAAGTTTCTAAGTTTGTTTTAAAGCTCTACATGCTAAATATAAAAAATTGAATCATGTCAGCAACCATAGATTTTGATTTGAATCAAATTGTTGTCAAAATAAATCGATACACCTCAATCATTGCTCTCATAATTGTGCAAGCACTTTTATTGTCCTCCTCTTTTGTTTATAATAAATATAAATTCCTGTTTTAAGGGGCCTTCCTTTTTCCTTTCACTATGAAATAATTGAATGTTATAGCTGCCGATTTATCTCCACCGAAAAAACAAAAACAAAAAAAAACATCAGTTTGATCAATACATTTATTGAATACAAAGAAAAAACAAGGACGACATGATCATTGAGGGTAATTCCCCTTTTCTCACACTGCCGTCCGCTGATGGTGATGTTTTTGAATCCTCGACACAACATGTCGCATACATCCCTGTGTCAGATTAACTTGATGTTTCAAGAGGGCTCGCTTTTAAGCATTCCTAAAGACAATACAACACAATAGCAACCTCCAAGAATAAACACAGCAGCCACAGCAAAACAGCTATAGAGCAATGCAAATTAACTAGCACTACACTGAAAAAAAGGCAAAACCTGGATTGTAGAATTGATGCAATAGTATTATGTAAGTTTGACACAATTCCTTTATGTTTTGTATCCAACGTAATAGTATTTTGTTAAACCTACATAATTTACTTGAGAAAAACACCAACATGTTTTCAATGTGTTGATTGAACTCAAATACTTCATGTAACACCAACATTAAACAGTCAATCCCACAATTTTCCCGCTTTTGGCGCTAAGAATTGTGGGAAGAAGACAGGCAGAAAGCGGCAAAACAGAGCAGCAACAAGTGGTAAGTACCATTTTTTTACGTAATGTAATTTTAGATGTGCGGAGGAAAATAATATAATTTAAAAAGAAATATACTCGCGGCTTAAGTATAATTCAAAAGCGTAACATTTTTTTATTAGGACAAAAATATTTGGCCGTCCTGGGATGGCTATTCTGACGGTTGCCTGGTGCGCTCCATTTTCTGAAATCGTTGCCCCCTTCAGGTATTGACCATTTCACCGGCAGTCGGTGACGACGTTTCAGCGCCGGTGTTGTGGGTTTTATAGACAGGCCCGCTCACACAGAGAGACTGACAAAGGGGCAACAGAGAGTCGCGCGCGCCAGCGGTTAGTCATAGCCCATATTTCAGATTTGAGCTGCGGTCTCGGCGGAAAGAATGAAATCTGTGAACGCGCATGAAAGGCAGTGGATACGCAAACCGCCACCGAGCGCGCGCGTGCCAACGTTCAGGTATGGTCGTAGGTGCGAGGGAGTCTTTCGGGTCGCTTTGACCATGGCGGGAAACAGCTGAGGAGATCAGCTGAACAAACAGCTGTGGATGCGCATGCCGCGACCTGCACGCGCCCGGTCTTTTTCTCGTGAATCTCAGCTGGAGGCAAGCAGAGGGGCCGTAGACGGGCACGCTGCCATCGTGCGCGTGCATGCCAGCGATCACCTACAACCTTTGGGCGCCGCAGAGCGCTATTTTCAGGGGGCGTCTCGGCTTGAAACGCCACGCAAGCTGCGACTGATTCTCTCATGTGCTTTCTGGGGCAGACCAGCGCAACGGACCGTCCTGGCTTTGCCTCTTTTTTTTTTAACTCGACAGAGTGAACAAGTAAAAAAAAAGAACGAAATGGCTAATCAACTATTAATGATTTATGTCTGTTACTGAGGCAACCACAAACAGGCAATTTATGCAGCCAATGAGAGAAGAGCTTGCCACACACGTGACTGCTCACTGAAATACACTTCTGATGAGGCGGGGCATTTGTGACAGTTCCACATTATTTTATTAGTTTTTTTTAAAGTAAAAATTAGTTTACAAAAAGTTAAACAATGAAATAATAAATCAAGATGTATGCATATTTTAGTTGTTTGGCTGATGTTATTCCAGTTGTTGAAATTATGCAGGTAATGCATGCGGCCAATATATGCACATTACTGCGTTGCCCGCATATATTTTAAGTGTGTCCAAGGCTAAATGTTATATATATTTATATATTTGTTATATATATTTAAATATATATTTAAAGTTATAGCCCCACGCAAGAAAAAATTCAGCTCTAGCAGCATGTATTCAAAAAAAAAATTAACAAAATTATAAAAAAGTCATCAAAAAATTATCATTAATTATCAATAAATGTGTGTTGTTTCGTCTGTATAAACTGTTATAAGCCTGTACAATTTCATGTCACAAGTGAGTTGAATCATAGTTTACCCAAGTAATATTGACGTTTGTTTTAGCTATGATGCATTGATACATTTTTTTCTTATTTTCAGTCATTGTTGGAGATGTGGCATTACAAACTCTGTTAGACTCTCCCTTCAAGTAGGTCCAAGATATTGCAACAATGGTTTATTTAAATACCACCTTTGTACCGGAAATTTTTTATTTCTGAAAAAGATTTTCTCCTTTATTTATAAATTTTTATGTGTTTTAGGTTGTCTTCAGTGCTTGGCTAAATCCATAATCCTCCCCTGCCACCCTGGCTTCTCTCCATTCTTCCAACTGAAGGAGCATTTGGACCTGCAGTGGTGTCCGAATTTTTTTTTTTTTTTAAGAACCCGTAGTGACTTAAGGCTGGCTATCCCTCTGCCGGTAGTGTGATCCGTGTGCCTCGGAGGAGAAACACATTTCTTCACGTGAGTGTGGTCTGAAGCATTGAATTCTACATTTAAATGTAAGTCATGACTTTTTGTTTTTTTTTTAAGTTATAAAATCCGATGTTGCTATGTATTTTCCGACTGCTGGCTGCTACGTGCAAAAATAGATGACTGGCGGTGACTATTGATGATGTCATGGAGTGGTAGTAACGTCTGAATATTTTCCATATCTTTTCCGTTGGAGTGCTGAATGTAGGGTAATGGTCGTGGAGGACTTTGGTTTTCTGTCCAGACATTAATCTGTGGTTGTATCCAGGTTAGAGCCTGGTTTGTGCTCTTACCCAGAGAACTTGTCACAGTTTAGGCTTTGGTCTCAGGGCTTCAAGGGCTTCAATCAGGGCTAAACATCCTTTTGACTAAATGAATGTTTAGCCAGCTTACCTACTCGATCTTAACTACTCTATTTTTTCCCACTAAAAGATGACAGTGTAAATTCTTGATGGAAATTCTAATAAATTTACATTTATAGGACCGATTTGAACTTTGAAAGGCCTGTTAACTTTGGTTTAGTTAGAAAACAACCTATTACAGGTAGTTGGTTAACAGATGATTATTGACAACAATTTTTTTCTGTCTCTCTTTGTTCTATATTGAACTTCTACCTGAAACCTTCATCCAACCATGCAATATGTGGTTTTTATCACATCCTAAAGTTCCTCTCAGATCAGCTTTGGATCTATTTTCAAAGTGTTCCCAGTGGTCATTTAATTATGATGATGCAGTTTTTATGCAAAATCAAACACTTGTGTTGTTTTCTAGGACATATTTTCTGCAGAGCAGCAAGACTTCATAAGAAAAAAGGAGTGGGTTAAGGAGAAATCCGGTACGATCCCACCCCCTCTTTTTAACAACACCTGATGATCTGCATACGGTATTTCTATATACAGTTTTGTTCAAAACATTCACATTACATTTTGTATAGCACCCATGCAGATGTGACATTTTTGTTTTAATTGATCATTTCTGGCCTTTGAATAAAGAAATACTCAGAAATGCAATTTTAATCTCAAAAACTTTTTTATATGAGAAAAATGCTACAAGCACATGTTAAAAACACCAAAAACACAATTTTTATTAGAGGGGGGTCCCACTCAGATAAAGAATAATTTAAGCTTAAAATTGCTTTTTTTTTAGTATTTCATTTTTTTAAAATAGTGGCTTACTGGGGGCAGGTGAAAAAGTACAGTTTAAAAGGCTCTCATCTGTGATGTACAAACTGTAATGGGAGGGCCAAAGTGTCCCTGCTCAACTCCAGTCCAACACATCATCCACTTGTAGACAACTAGATCCACAAACAGTTTTGTTTTCCTGGTCTGAGCTGGAATCAGGCTCAGAACTGTATGGCTGGGTAGCTCCAATATTGATCACTGTTTTTGTTGTATTGTTAATGTTAGCTTAGGTTTGTGGGGCTCTGTAAGCTAGTGGGAGAGAGTGTAAAGAAATGGATGATGGGAAATATGTGAAAGCATACTTTTACGCAAACAACACAAGAGGTGAATTTCTAATGAATTCCTGCCCCTCTGCAGAAACTACTATAGAACAGCACAAATCTTTAGATTTTGGCTTAAAACAGCATAATCATAGATGAAAAAAATCACTGGGAACATTTTGAGATGATTGGAGTGGGACTTTTGGTTTGAACCTGGACTGTATGACTTTAACCCCTAACCCTTAGGAACTGGGTTGTCAAAAGATGAAAACACATTTTTTGTTTTTCTTTTTTCATTTCTAGGATGACACAGATGCTGCCGGGGAGAATGACAAAACCACCTATACCATATCTATGAATGAGGATTATGGTGTGTTATAGTCTAAGAACAAAATGTAAGTAAATAATCAATTATGTTACCATGAAAGGCACATTTTTTTGGTATTTAATTTTACTGTAAAGTAACTGTTACAATTTGTACTTTACAGAATGAATACACCATAAATGCAACAACTGTGGGCCTGTTTGCATCCAGAGAAGATGGAATGTTGGAGTACTTGGATGTTGGAATCTGTTTTGAAGGCCAGATTGTCATCAGACTTGGACAGTGTTGGACAACGTCGCCTTGGTGTTTGGAATATTTTTTGGTCTATTCTCTCAAATTGAGCTACCCACAAGGTCAGCGATGCACTTATATGTATATTTTTTTTATTGACCTGCACCCAACTGGACTTTCTAGAAAGGCTCAAAGCCTCTAAACAAAAAATGTTCATGTGATCGTTTTGAAGACGGCTGAAAGGTGACTGCTCTTTAAGTATATGTTAATGGGTTTTCTAAATTCTGTTAGCATTTTTTATTGTAAGTTGCAAAGTGGTTAGCACGGACTTGCTGTTTGTCTTTCTTAATAGCCTTATAATGAATTGGTGATCTGTTCATTCTGTACGAACCTTTGTCCAACAGCCACAACCCCAAAAACCAGCAAAGGGGAGACAATGAATTTTTAAAATGGACTAATTTGACAAACTTTCATGATGATGTTTACATTTTTTGCGCCTTAAATAAATGTGCAATGTAATAGTGTGTCCTTTGCATTTTTGAATATTTATTTTGGCTGCTTAATGTTAAAAATTGTTTATCAGATTTGTAAGTTCAACAATGACAGTATTGAAATTACAGTCATGATGGTGCAAAACATTTTAATATTATCAGCTTATTAGAAATTGTGTTGAAAACAAAAAAATTTATTCTACTAAAAAAAAGGTCAGTCTAACTGAAATGATTTTTGTTGGGACAACTCAAAGAAAAAATGCAAATTCAACCCAAAGAAATTGGGTGGAACGAGTTTCCACTATTTAATTGTGTAGCTCTAACTGAAATGATTTGTGTTAGGACAACACAACAAATTATTGCAAATTCTATGCAAAAAAATAGTGTAGATCTGACTGACAAAAATTGTGTTGAGACAACACAACAAAGAAATGTATATTTAACTGAAAGAAATTGTGTAGGCCTAACTGACAAAAATTATGTTGGGACAACACAACTAATAAATGCATATTCTACTCAAAAGAATTGTGTGGGTCTAACTGAAAGGATTTGTGTTGGGACAACACAATGAAAACATGCAAATTCAACTTAAAAAAATTGGGTGGAACGGGTTTCCACTATTTAATTGTGTTGGTTCAACAAATCCTTTTTTTCAGTGTAGAGTAAACAGAAGCAACAGCATATATGAGTTGGATGAGACTAAATTATAGGGAGCAGGATGAGAGGAAAGAAAAAAAACTAATCAGCAGGCTGAGAACAGCACAATCATCCAAAGAGCAGTAAAATGTTAATTAAAAGGTGAGACAGAATCATATTTTAAGCTTGAACTGCTAAATGCCGCACTAACAACAACAGTCTAGCCAAGGGCCAATCTGCCCACTATTAACCAGAAAAAAGTGTTTTTAGTTCACATTAATCATGTGTTCAGGGTGGGCCTCCTCTAATATTTGAATACATAGTCATCCATTAATTCCATATTGCTCTTCGGTCTTGTCGTATTTTTGTGAACACTGCAGCACTATATAATTCATTCCAGTTCCTTTGTTGTCCTGCGACATAATAACAATATAAGTTAGTGTAACCGTTATGCAAACAACTACAAATACTATGAGGAAGGGTGGTGTAGGACCCATAGTGCTGGGACTGGGCTTGAATGTAGCAATTTAAAAATGTAATGAATCAAATTGAAAATATGACAAAAACACAAAGAGAATGAGCTACGTTGGTGTGAAAAAGCTATACTTAAAACCTACAATTCAAACTATTTGAATGTAGGTATACTGAGGGTAATTAACTGATCTAAAGACAGAACCTGAATCTGGTCTACCCAGTACGACTCTCTAAAAGGGCAAATTTCAGATGCCCTAAAACCCCTACACTGGGTGTTCCAACCCTCGAGCACGTAATAAAAAGTAGGGGCCCCAAAGAGAAACCTGACAAACTTTATTGTGTTTTGCAGCTACAAAATAAAATCTCATATAATTAAAAAAGAAAAAAAAAATTGCACCATTTTTTATTATCCTCTTTCTGTAAAGCGGCTCAACAAGCAAAATTCCCTAAATGAATCAACAAGGCCATTTTGTCTTATCACCTAAGCATAATTTTTAAACGGTATGCTGCACATTATTATTTAGGAATATTCTGAATCTTGAAAAAGAGGGTTTACGTATGTAAAAATTGTAAACTTACCTTCGTGTTGCACATTAGCAGGCATCTTCTTTTCTTTTATTAGAATTAAAATGACATTCACAAATACACTGAAGGTCAACAGTACAACAACCATGATGACTTCACAGCTTGATGGACCCACTGGAATAAAAAAAATAAACAAAAATCTTTTAGTTGAGCTGAGGAAAACCAACAACTGATAAGGATTTAAATGTTTACATGTTACATTTTCCCCATTACTTGTCAATTTTCAAAATGTTTCTTTTATTTATATTTTAAATGTCCAAGACCTCTGAGCGGTGCTGCATTTATGTTGGTCTGTAAAACATACTTATCTGTACTTCAGTCCTTTCACCAAACAGGATTTCTCCACACGAGAGCACAGCACAAGAGTAAAGGCCAGCATCCGAGGAGTTGTGTATGGTTTTTAACAGATGGTAGTCACGTCTTCTCTTTTCTTGAACATCACACTTGGAACTGGTTGTGTGAATGATTTGTGGACCAGATGCTGATGTCGTTTTGTACCAGTATACTTGGAGTTCACTTGCACACTCTGTTGGATTCTCTTTGGTTTTTGAAATAACTGAACATTGAAGATTGACTGTGTTTCCCTCCTGGACCAACTCCACACCCAGACCTTTTTCCACGTTGTTGAATATCTGCTTTGTTTTAGGATCTGTGAGATTCACAAATAAGGAATTATTAAAAGAAATGTCAATGATTGAAATGGCAAAAAAAAAAAAGTGTCAAACATATTTTACCATTAACAACTAACAAACTGCCATTGATGAACTCCATGTTGTATGGGGATGCAGCCTGACAAAAGTACGTCCCTTGATCTTCTTTGCTGACATTTTTTATGATAAGAACATGTTCTTGACCAGCTTGAGTGGAAATGAATCTTGAGAAGTCAAACTCTTTTTGAAGTTTTGGTTCTCCTCCAGCGGATTTGGAAATTAACTGGATCTTATATCCAAACTGGAATTTAAACCAGTAAAGCAACCGTTGATGAAGGCCAGTTGCTGAACATTTCAGTGTCACATCATCACCAACTTCAGTTTCAAAAAAGAAGATGATTTGAGAAAGTTCCACGTTTGAAGGCATCACTAAAAAAAAGAGAAACCAAACAATTAAATACAAAATAGCAGTTTTGGACAAATGTGGTAGAAAAATCAATTTCACATCGTACAGCATAGGACTTAACTTACATAATGCACCAAGAAGGATAAAAACAGCCAGTCCTCTCATTGTGGCACATCCTCTCTCTGTTGCACATCTGAGGTCTTCCAACTCAAATGAAGATTTAGTCATGAGCTGAAACAACCTTTCACAAAGTGGAAATAGCAACGATTGGCTGAAAGAGAGAAAATGTACTTCCTGCTGTTTTGTCGAGGGTTTGTCCTTTTATTTTGGTTGATGTAAGGCAAGTTTTCTTTACCTAATGCACATTTTTACTGCCATAAATGCAAAGTAATTTCAGTGTTAGTAATTAAGTTAAAAAGAACACTGTCATAATTTTTTGTGGTCTGTCAAAAGGCACAAAAAAACAATATATTTTCCAAAAGAAAATTAGGATTAATTTAAAACACATTTTTTAATATAATAGTAACACAAAGTGCTTTCCACAAGAAAAATAGTTTACAAATATGGCTTGATGCTAAACGCACAAAATAATATTTTGATGATCTGTCCACACTAGCGACCACCCCACTCATGATCACAGAGGACGTCACCGCAGGATTAATTGCTGCCAGAAGGTCACGACAGGGAACCTGCTCACGGATAGATGACATCACTTCTGTCTGATGGAAATGGAAGTAAGTTCAAACCTTGGGAATCTTAAGTACTCGGACATTTTCTATTTGTTAGAAATAAAGTATACCATTCTTGGAGAGCTTCACGATGAAGCTGAAGCTGTGACAAAAGCTTAGATGAAAGCAGATATTTATGCTGAGCTGATATAGTTTTGGACAATAAAAGCCTCTCATCAATTATGAGGGATGCATCCAATAATAGGACAGAAACACTTTGAATTTGGAGGAATTATTACGTCAGTGCTAGGTGAAAGCCGTATATCGTCAACCTGTACAAGACACTAGCACCATTACAGAGGAACGCTGAGAGAATTACTGACTACATGATCGGGTCAGAAACCTCCATCACAACGATACGGAATGCGGGTGAGGCAATGTGTAGCGGTCTTCCTGTTGCTGTGGTTTTAAAAGTTTTAAACCATTTGTAAGACACAACCCTCAGTAAGGACAATATAATGTTTGTTCAGTTCAATTGAGCTACGTGTTTTTGAAGATACAGACAAATTACCTCCAGCTAAATTAAGTGACAGCATAAGGATAACCGTGGCGAGAGCCACTCGAGGGCACACTCAATGGAGCAGAGACAACAATGACACCTAAATTATTTGTTTTATGGTGCAGAACAAAAAAACAATGTGCAATAGTGTGCAGGAAGAAACACACCCAGTGACACCACTTGAATACACAAAGACAAAGACAGCGAGGAAAACCACACATGAAACCGGAAGCAGATCTGGAGCTCTGTGCAGCGCTGTACACCTTCAGTTTGAGAATGAAGGAAGTGTTGCATCATCTCTTGGGCTGTGTCCGAATTACCGCCCTAACCCCATATAGTGCACTATATAGTGCGGTCGTCATTTTGTAGGGGTGTCCGAATCTACAGTTCAAAAATTGTGTGCACTAGAAATTTCCCAGAAGTCTCTACGAAAAACCAGTGTGGATCAATGCTCACTCGATTGGCAAATATTGACCAGAATGCACTGCGTTCGGACCAGAATGCAATGCATATGAGCCACAATGCATTCCGTTTGAATTATTCGAAAATGGCGGACGGTTGCGCAAGGAAGACAACTGAAACATGTAAGTATATTAAAAAGTATCAAGTATGTGTTGTAAAATATATTTGTAAATATGTAAGATGATGTGTTTAATGTGTTATATTCCTCAATCGACAACCTACGTTGTTTTGAAGCTCATCAATTTCGGTAATGCTAAAGCTAATGCAAATTAGCGCCGAAGGCTAAAAATAAACGCTGTTGATATTACATAAAAAGCAGTGACTTCTAAATGTAGTCATAAGTTATTAACACGTTTTAAATGTTTTTATATATGTAGGGACAGACGAGGATGAGGAAAATCTGATCCATTTGCGGATGGAGAAAGATAGCCTGTTTGTTTTCAGGCAAGCTCGTGCCACTTGATCATGATCAGATTTGTCTTCATTTGTTAATAAACGGTTAATCGTTGTCATATTGGGGTAAAGGTTTTTGTTGTGAAGAGCCAGAGGAGAGGGGGGAAGACAAAGAGCAAGAAGGGAGGAAGAGCGACAGGACAGTCTGTTAAGCTTACTTGAGTTAAAAATATTGTTCAAAAAATGTAATGTTGCCATTGTTTTTCCAATTAGTGTAATAAATGCATGAACAAAAATGAATTATTTACATGTATTATTTAAATCTGAGCCATTTTTTAACAATCTCAAAATGATTTTCATATAAATATCAAATGTAAATGTAAATAAATATGTAAATATTTACAATTTCGTTTTATATGTCAACATTTATTTTCATACATGTTAACAATAATGGTGGTCTTCTAGAGTCATGTGTGTCACAGTTGGAGCTGAAAGGAGAGCAAAGATTTGTCCTCGCAGACGGACGCCACTTTGCTCGTCTTGCTGGTTCCTGGTGTCGTCCTGCTGTGGCTCCAAGCAGTCCCCTTCGCTGATGCATAAATTGTGCAGGTTTGCGCTGCAGGAAATGATTTTCATTGCAAATGTTGGTTTTACTTCCAGTGCCCCCAGAAATATCGCTCTGCTCCTCATCTTCATAATGCCAAATGCTCTCTCTCCACCACAGAGCGTACCCTGGTTGTAACGGGCCTCAACCACATTCCTCATGGGTTCCCTGTGTGGTGTCAGTAGTGTGATGGGATGTGCAATGCAGGGATACCCACCATCACCTAAAAGGATCTTCAGGTGGGTTTGTTTGAGTTACATAAATTGGGCTTTTACGTAGAACCCGTGAATTATGGACTGATCCTTGATTCCCAACAAAAATATCTATAAATTTGGCATTAGAGTCACATACAGCCTGCTTTTGAATGGAATAATAAAGCTTCCTGTTAAAATAACAAGCTGCATTTTCTTTTAGGGGCTTTATTCTTATGTGGCAGCCATCGATGCTCCCCACGACCTTTTGGAAGGTGGAAGACCAAGTGAGCTGCTATAAAACCAGAGGCGACTAATGACAGTTCATTCCCACTGGGAAGCTGGATGACCCTGCTCATCAGCTGGAGGATGCGGTCTGCCGTCCTGTGGACAACGTCGCTCACAGTGGACCGTGTCATGTCAAAGGCCTTGGTTACCACACTGTAAGATGTGCCACACGCCAGCCAGAAAAGAAACGACAGGACCTCAGTCTCCTGTGCCCCCCCCCCCAGAGTGTGAGGAACCCGAAGCTGCTCCACCAGATGCTCGATGGTCCTGCGGTTTAACCGAAAATCCGGTCGTGTGTTGGACTGAGCGTCAGCGTAAAGGAACAGGACAGACATCTTTATGTTGGCAAAGCAGTAGAGACGCTGAAGACCCTGTAAAATGGAACAATAATTATTTCATTGAGGAAATTAAATCTAATTTTTTGAATGTTTCTATATTTATTTTGATGTCTTACATTTTAGTTTATGAAGTATTTTTGAATGCTGGAAAATCTCATGGTTTTTTTTGCTGGGTTTTTGGATTTTTTATTTAAATTTTTAAAAATAAAAGTATTTTTGTTTAATACAAGTGATATGGTTTGACTCTGAATAAAAAATACTAAACTTTGAACTCACAAGTGTTTCATGTAATTAGACCATACAACTCATAATCCAATGTTGAAAAAGAATGTTAAACTCTTACCCAGCAGATTGTGTAACCTTGAGCACAATTAGTAAAAAATGCTTAAGTTTAACTAAAAAAAAACTTTAAGTTTAACTCACAAGTTGTTCATGTCTGGTCAGGTCATCCAGAGGAAATCTTCTGAGACGTCTGCTTCTCCTTGCTGCCCTGTGATGATGCATATCTGCTCGTTTTCGGTTTGATCTCATGAAAAACGGTTGAATTATTGCCAGGAACACGGGCAGATTCATATTCAAAGCTATTTTCAGTAAGGTAGAAGAGAAAACTACACAAAAAATGCCTCCTCGCAAGAGCCCCTAAATCATTCAGCGGCACTAAAATAAAAAATAAATATTGCCACGGACTAATGACTTGAGGGTTTATTTCTGAACAAATACATTAAATCAACACCAATGTGTTTGTAATTTTATTATTCATAAATCAGCCACGTTTTCCATGATCAGAACACAGCAGATTCATAAATAGTCTTTGTAAAATGTTCATATTTATTATGTTTTTACTTTGACAAATGGGTGTCATTCTCCACGTTAAATAGAAGTAGTTCGCCTCCAGACCAGGTGGTGGCGGTAATGCGCCATTTTGTTTTCGTGTCAAGTGCCATATGAACAACACCCGAAAGAGAAAAGTAGTGAGCACGAGTGTCCGAATTGCTTTTAAAATTCAGAGAACTATATAGAGAACTATATAGTGCCGCACTATTTAGGGTTTTAGTAGTTAGGGGTTAGGGCGGTAATTCGGACACAGCCTTGGTCACAGGACGTCTCTGTTGTATTACATGTGTGGCAGACAAAGGGCCACTTAATTAATATCACCTGTGTGCACCAGCTGCTTCACTAGAGAGCTGATAAAAGCTGTCAAAGCTAGAATAAGCTAAGATCCACTGTTTTCAGGTTGGAACCCTCAGCGGGTGTGCAGCATCAGATGCTGTTTGGGTGCGTTTCCAGCCCTAACTGTAAACTGGGTAGGTTTGGTATTTGCTGCTGCACCATTTCTACTCTGTCAAAACGTGTTCAGAACACAGGCTGTTTTTGCTCCTGTTAGTTGTCCTCCTAGGCCTCGGGAGCAAGTATGTGTGTGTTTGTTTTATAGGCTTTGTTTATTTGTAATTGTGCTAATCTACCTTTAGTTGGTAGTTTAGTTTAGGTGCCAATGTTTCGTTGTTTCATTGTTTTGCCTTTTTTTTTTTTTCTCTGTGCACCATTGTTTGACCATCGCCACTGCCGGGACTCTGAAGGGCTGAGTTTGGCACAGGCTGTGGATTCAGCTGACAGGCTTCCCTCCACGCGGTGGAGCGGCGTGACATGGTAGAAATTGAGAGCAGTCTGTTTGGGTCTCCTCTCTTGTCTCCCTGGTGCACCGGACACCGCCAGAGCTCAGATTCACCACATCAGCTTGGCGTCAGTGGCTGCCGCTGCACGCAACAGGCATGACGTTGGGACTTGTTGCGCCAGGTTGAAAGACTATCCAGTCGAGCCAGAGGAACTTTATGCAGGCTTTGCCGTGACCAAATATTGTGGTGTTTGGGGTTTTTTTGGTTTTGTAGTTTTTGGTTTTGTGTTTCAGGAGCAGATCGCTTTATTGGTAACCCTTCTGTGCAAGCCGGGCGGTGACCCTCTTTTGCTATCTTATGTGTGTGTGTGTGCTGCATTCGTGTCCAGCTTAATTTGTGAGTGTGTGTCACTGAACACCACTGAGATGGCGAGAAGGGTAAGGATCTGTCTCCTTGTACTTGTTTATTTTTCATTTTAACATTGGCCTTTAAGAAATCCCTTTTGTATAAATAAAGATATGTGTATCTTCTTATTTTCTTGCTTGGTTTCCTATTTTTGAGAGTCGTGCTCTTATTTGTTTTTCATTTTCTGGTGGCTGTCAAAAATAAAGCACGTTTCTAGTCCATTCCTGTGGCGGGTTATGATTTTTGAAAGAAATAACCGACATGTGCCATTCCACCTAAAGGGGGTGCAAAGGAAAAGCAAAACAGGTGAAACAGCATATCTCTGCATGTGCCAAAAGCAAAACCAAACAGCTCTGCATCTGGGTAAGATGCAGTTTGGTTCCTCGTGAGCCTCATCGCTGTTATAAGCTGCTGTAAGAATGATCAGTACTGACACAATAATTACCAAAATGTTTTCAAAAATGAAAAAGGGTTGAAGTGGAGTGCTGAGCTTTCCAGGAAATTGGACAGTTTTATTTGTTCACGGAGCTGAATGCAAAGCCTCCGTGCTTGGTTGCAGTGCTCAAAGACTATAACTTTCAGCATCATAGTGAGACTCACCATAAAGAAACATTTAACCATTTGCAATTAAGAAAAAAGATTTACCAAGTGTTAGCTGGACTGAAAAAATAACCGTCTGCATTTATTGCAGCCGTAACGTCAGTGATGGAGGAGTGACAGACACCTTATTGCAAACAAGTTGTAAACATCCAACGTTTCGGATGGTGAACTTATAAAAACTGCTGAAGGTTGCAGAACTTTTTCACCCCTAAAGCAGTTGACCTTTAATAGCATAAGTCTGTCAAGGATTACAATCAGATACAACATCTCTGAGGAGGTCTGGGCAGAAAAATGAAGAAATCCAGTCATTTATTGCATTTTTGGTCGCTATTGATGAAAGCACTGACTTCACAGATGTGTACAGCTGTGGATATTTATTAGAGGTGTTGAAGAGACGTCACAGCACAGCAGTTTCTCGAGTTGATGGACACAACAAAGGCTGATGACGGAGTCAGCTCTCTAGTCACTGATGGCGCCCCATCGAAGTTCAGGAAGAATGCAGGTCTTGCCACAAAATTCAGGCAGCTAACCAGGAAAAAATTCTTGGACATTTTATTGTGTTTTGCAAAATTGAATGACAGTGAATGTGTTGCTGCAGGATTTGAATTGATGGCCGGCTTAAGTTTCAGGAGAGAAAGGGAGGTTAACTCCAAATTCTTATGTTCACAAATGTTTGCAAGTTTAATTTAGTGTAATTTTTCATTGATCTGCATATTTACCGTTTAGGCAGGGTGTTTAATTTTTTTCCGTATCACCTCTTGAGTTTATTATCGGCTCATATTTCTCAGACACTAGGTTTTTTTTCGGTGGCATGTTTAGGAATTGCTTTTCTCAATATTTACGCTTTTATTTACGATTGTTAATAGAGTTGAGAAGTGCAGCTGCTCTATGCCTGCGTGGCGTCTTCTCCGAGAACAGGAAGGTTAAAGGTCAACTACACTTCTGTGGTGTTTGTAGACTGGAGCTGGCAGCAAGTTTGTGCAATTTCGTGCAAATCACTGAAACAAAAGTGTCATTTACCGTATCGTGGAAAAACACAAAAATCACCAATTCTCAGAGTTTGCCACAAAATGGCCGCTTGTGTGTGGCCATATAATAAAGATTTCAAAACATTCTTGGCATACCCCCAACACGTGTGTTTTGGTTTCGTAAGTGTATTTTAAAAACAAATTTTATCTGTAATTTTCGGCTCATTACTTTTTTTTACGGGATTGCTCGCCATGATGTCCTCGTCTCCGGGGGGGTTGACATTGGCTTTGTGGAAAATTCATTTTCAATTTGTCCTAGGTGTGTTCACATTTGGGGGACTTTTCGAGTATGCGGCGGGGGTCAAATTTTCGCTAAAAGGCGTCGAAATCTTTCCAACTGCGAAAACAATATGGTCCTTGCAGTGAGTGACTGCTGCTGCGGGCCATAATAAAGTGGTACCCAAAGTACTGTAAATTTCTGAATTTTTGAAAAAGAAAAAGTCAGTATGGAAAAAATCTTTTTATTAAATTAGTGTTTATAAGGAATTTTACCTATTAATCACCAATAAATGCTTACAGTAAAGATCTAGATTTAAATAATTTGAACAAGAAAAAAGCACAAATTGTTGTCTTACTCAGAAGAACAAACCATTGCGGTTTTGATCACAGAAAAAAAAAACTGTTCTTCTAGTTTGGTTCTTAAGGCTCTGAAGGTCAAGTACCCACAGGTTTAAAATGGCTTACAATGTAATTTAGTCTATCAAAATCAAGGATTCATAGTCCTTAGAAAATGCGGGGGGCTGCATATTATTGGTTTTATGACAGAGGTCTGCAGCCCAGTGGAAATTTGAACGCAGGCCACATTTGGCCCATTGTACAGACTTTGGACATGCATGTTCCAGACCTTTCCCAATTTAACACAAACTAAGGAACCAAATGTACCCATGGTAGAAAGAGATGGGATAAACAAATTAGCCAATTTGCTTACTATCAGTTTATAATTTTATTACCCCTCTTTTAAACCAGGCTTTTAGATGAAACTTTGAAATGTGGTATGTGGTATTCATTTTTATTCATTTTATCTATTCATACATTTTATGACATCTTTTATGCATCTATCTTTATTGACATTTTAATTCACTTCAGAGTATTCACAATACTCTAAATTGTGTGAATGTCATGTAAATTGGTGCGTGATTGTGGCTCTGCGACAGACTGGCGACCTGTCCAGGACACCAGGGTTTTCCCTGGACAGGTGGCCAGGATAGGCTCCTGCAGCCCTGTGACCCCGAAAGGGACAAAATGGTAGAAGAATGGATAAATGACTGAATTTTTATTTTCACTGAAGAATGTAATCAGTGACGTTAGAGTATATAGAGAATACATCTAGTATATTGTGTCAATGAGTGCATAACACAAAAATCTGGGTGTAGACCGACATTGCAGAACCAGTGCAACTTGGTAGCCGGACGAAAGACTGGAGGTGGCTCCGAGGGCGGACCAGAAAGCCTGTCAGACTTGGGAGACGAATTGCGGTCTGCGGTCGGACACTATGTCTGAGGGGATCCCATGATGGCGGAAAACCTGGTTAATGAGAATGTTGGCGGTTTCCGTGGCCGTGGGTAACTGTGCGAGAGGAATAAATTGAGCAGCTTTAGAGAAGTGGTCAATGATTGTGAAAATCCACGGCAATGTGTGACCATGGGTGGCTGGGAGTAGGTAACGGCAGCAAGTAACCCGCAGGAGGTGAGTTGGAGGCTTTTGAGTGAGCACAGGTGGTGCAGGCAGTGACGTACTCACAGACGTCCTTGTCCATGGAGGGCCAATAGAAATGTCTCTTGAGCAGATTGAGGGTACGGTGAACCCCTTCATGGCAGGCTATCCGGGAGGTGTGACCTCAGGTGATTACGTCGGATTTGAGGGAATCAGGGACAAACAGTGTTCCAGGAAGGCATGAAATATGAGCAGGTACCTCACCTTGTGCTTGCTGTACTTTGGTCTCTATATCCCAGGTGAGACTGCCGACAAAACAGGAGTCAGGGATGATGGTGGATGCCGAGGTGGAATCAGAGGAGTTGTACTTTCTGGAAAGGGTGTCTGGTTTAACGTTCCGACTACCTGGCCGATAAGTGATGGTAAATCTGAATCTGTCGAAGAACAAACACCAACGAGCTTGTCATCAGTTTAATCTTTTTGCTGAGCGAAGATATGCCAGGTTTTTGTGATCCGTCCAGACTATAAACGGTTGTTCTGCCCCCTCCAGCCAGTGGCGCCATTCTTCTAGTGCAAGTTTGATGGCTAATAGTTCCCTGTTTCCAACATCATAGTTTCGTTCTGCGGGACTGAGTTTTTGGGAGTAATAGGCGCACGGCTTGAGTTTTCCAGATGAGGCTTCACGTTGGGACAGAACAGCTCCAACCCCCAGTCAGAGGCATCAACTTCAACTATGAATTGTTTTTGGACGTCAGGCTGTATGAGGATGGGAGCCAAGACAAAAAGTTCCTTCAGTTTTTTGAAGGCGGTATCAGCAGCAGGAGTCCAAACATAAGGTTTGTTGACGGAGGTGAGTTGTGTGAGGGGGGCTGCTATGCTGCTGTAATTGTGAATAAAGCGTCTGTAAAAGTTTGCAAAACCTAGGAACTGTTGTAGTTTTTTGCGAATTTCTGGAACATCCCATTCGGATACTGCTTGGATCTTGGAGGGGTTGGGCCTGATGCTACTAGCCTCGATGATATAGCCCAAAAAGGGTACCGTGGAGACGTGAAATTCGCATTTCTCAGACTTGACAAATAATTTATTTTCCAGAAGTCTTTCGGGGACGAGGCGAACATGGTGTTCATGCTGAGTGAGGTTATTAGAATAAATGAGTATGTCGTCAAGGTAAACAAAGACGAATTTGTTTAGAAAGTCACTGAGAACATCGTTGACTAGCCGTTGGAAAACCGCGGGGGCGTTTGTGAGTCCGAAGGGTATGACAAGACATTCATAATGCCCAAAAGGTGTATTAAAGGCGGTGTCTGATTCGTCTCCTTCTTGGATGCGGACCAGGTGATAAACACATAATGTCCTACTAATTTCAAAGAGTCAGCTTTGAGCCTTTATTTTGACATGCATGCAGCTGCAGACATTACGCTCCTATTGTGACACAAAAGACTCTTAACAATGTCTTCATCCTATTTCCTCTTCACACTTATGGTGCAAAAAAAAAAAAAAAAAGGATGAAATAACTCAGAGTGAAGCAACGTAAAACAGGCACATGACAAGGAATTAGGCAGAAGAAACACCCGTGCTCAACCCAATTTCGACAAAAGCAGGCAGTGGGGATTATTTCCCACAATTCCCTGCTCCGACACAGCAGACTTACGTGACCACCGCCCTCTGCTGCAAGATGCTTGCGCCCCCACCTCTTTGCGCTACTCTTTGGAACATAACAAGTCAAAAAACTTGAGAGGGGTGCGCAACTCACTGGTGGCTGGGTGAATCACAGGTGATTGGGAGTCTTTTTCTATCTAACACTCATCTCTGGGCAGCAGCTGCACCTCCCGTCACAGAGACGGAGCCGCGTGTGTATGAGGGAAAGGGAGGGATGTTGGGCGCAGACCATTTTTTATGGATTGAGGTTTTTTGGAGGATTTCTGCTGTTGGTGTTGCACAAAATTAGGGAAATGCCAAATATTTTTGGAATAATCCCACTGATGAGTTCTATGATTTAGTTTTATAAGACCTAAAAATAGTATTCACAGTAAGTTTTTTTTTTTTTAGATCTAATCCCTCTGATGTGTTTCACAAAGACACACAGGACGTCACACACCAAGAAATTATTGCTAAAAATGAAGCAGGAGTCCAGCTCTAAAAGAAATGCTCTAAAAAAATTATAAAAGACCAAAGAAAACGGAATTATTTGATTTTTTATTTCTTATTATTATTATTTCCAGGCTTTCTTTGTTTTGTTCTGCAGCATGTTCATATTTGTATAATTTTGACAGAATATATTTCTATGGAGAGCAAAATATTATAAGTTATTTAAGGTTTAACTTGAGTTACTCTGGATTAATGATCCTGTTTTTATTCATATTTATGTTCAAAAAGTTCAGTTTAAAAGGTTTAAAAGTTTAGCTTTAGTGTGTTCAGTTAATGTTTATCTTCTTCGGTTCAAAACCTTAAGTGTGTTTTTAATTTAGGCCCCATGTGTGACTGAGTTTCACCCCCCTGTAATACGAGTCTAGAAAATGAATTCTTTTGTGTAAAATGGCTAAATAGAAGATAGGGAACACAACAGGAGGTTGTCAACTTTTGTATGGAGTAAGTTAGTAAGTTAGACACGCCACTGACAAAGAACCTATGATATTTGCGATGGTTGCCGGAAGTAAGGATGAGAATGGGTTTGGTGTGATGCGTAATTCGAGAGAGTTGTTGTCCCCCTAAACCAGCAGCATTGATGGGGGAGTCTAGAGGTTCAACCGGTAGCTGGAGCTGCTTAACAAGGTTTACGTCGATGAGGCTGTGTTCAACACCAGAGTATATGAGAGCACTAAATTCGTGGACTTGATTGAGATGGGAAATTTTGACTGGAACGTAAAGAAAGGTTTTAATGGGTTTAGCTTTCTCAGAATTGTCCCCCCGCTGCCTGTCGTTTAGTGGGGGGTTTCGGGAGTTTAAACGCAGCGAACAGCGTGACACGACATGACCGGCGTTTCCACAATAAAAACAAAGTCCTTCGTCTCTGCGTTTTTGTCTTTCTTCTGCGGTTAGCTTTGAGTGACCTACTTGCATGGTTTCATCTTGGAGTGAGTCCGAGGTGTCAGGACCGGGCGGAGCCGGATTGTGCATCATAGGATGAAGGAGTGGAGTGTTGGATGGAGATTTCCGAATAACTAGGCTTCGTTCAGTATGACGTTCACTGAGTCTGATGTCTGACCAGAGAGCTGCAGAAACAAGCTCCTCAAAAGTGTTAGCTTCGAGTTGAGTACATAAATGATCTTTGATTCTTTCATTTAATGACTGATAGACTATCCCCTTGAGAGCGGGGTCGGGCCAGCCACTCTCTACTGCCAGGATGCGGAAGTCTATGACGTGGTCACTTACCGAACAGTTGTGTTGCTTGAGGCTAAGCAACCGTCGGATGGCTTCTTCCTGCTTACGTGGCTGGTCGAATACCAGACGAAACTCCCCGATGAAGCGTTCAAACGGGAGATGAGTGATGGGATGAGCGGCTAAAAATGCTTGGGCCCACTGGAGCGCCTTATTGCGAAGAGAGTTGACAATAAGTGTTATTTTGCTGTGATCGGTGTGATAATACCTGGGTGCTAATTGGAATAGGAGTTGGCATTGAAGTAAAAATCCACCGCAGGCTTTGACGTCACCGTAGAATGGTTCCGGTTGGAGACGGAAGTTTTCAGGTGACAGAACTGTGAGAAGGGCTGGAGCATTTCCGGGTTGATAAGGAGTTGCCGAAGTGTTTCCGGGGGGAGGAAGATCCGTAGTAGCTGTGGATTTGGAAACATGATCAGATAAAATATTTAGAGTCTGAGTAATATTGTCCATACAACGGTAAAGGTCATATTGCGCAGAAGACATCTGGGTTATGGTATCCGCTTGTTGTTTGAGGAAGATCCCTTGCTGAGCGATGGAGTGAGGGAGCTCTTCCGGGTCAGCTGGGTCAGGTGTATGGCCAGTCCGTTCTGTCATGATCACGCGAGACTTGACAGACCCAACTGCTGAAACCCCGGAAGGAGACAGGGAAACCGTAGGTAAGTTTGACGGATTTAATCCATTGCCAATGGTGGAATTATAAGCAAGATGGATGTCCAGAGTTCAGGAGACAGAGAGGTGATGTGGCTAGAGGGTCTTGACGGTAGCAACCAGATGACGGGAACTGAGCAGGATGCGAGGCGAGAGCGAGGAGCACGGAAGAATGACAGCAACCAGGTGAGCACTCGTGGTGAATGTTCCTGAAGGCGGCAGACAGACAAGAAGTTAGCATGGAAGAAAACAGGCATGAACAAAAACATGAGATGGCCAGACTAAGCACGATAGGATTACAACGGACTGGCGTAGGATACTGGTCCTGGAACTCCTTAAGAGGCTGCAGGCTGATGAGGAGAGTGGCTTCAGCTGGTTGCGTTAGGCAGGGAGAGACAGGTGGAGGGGAAGGAGTCTGACAGAGGCACCATGACAGCCTCTGAGCCAGTGCTGGTCTTTGCTATAGGTAAACTAGGTGACCGCCTAAGGTCGCATCGTAGCTTTTCACAGCCGTTTGATGTAGCCGTAATTAATATCCAAAATGAAAAGACCAAAACCGTCCAGTGCCCAGCACAGAAAAAGGCGAAAGAAAGAAGAGAGACGCAAACAGAACAAAGGTGATGAACTATTCCTATTTTTTTCATTTTCCCTTCAATTCTCTATATGTGATTGTAGGTAGATATACAAAATAGCTAAAGTTAGCTAAATAGTAAGTCAACGTTAGCTTACATGTTGCAAAAAGTTCACTCTCTTTTCATAAGCGAAGGAGATTATATATATCTTATATCTTATATCTTATTATATATATCTTATATAACTTATATAACTCACCTGGAGGAGGTGGTTGGGACAGATGAGTTAAAAGGGGTTTTAATTAAAAAAAAAGAAAATTCTAAAATTATTATTGCCAAAACTTAATGCAACTCCTAAAAACAAATATTTGACTCAAATATTGTGCTGACGATGCCAGTGGCATTGGAAATGAGCATGATTTTAATGAGCACATTTATGTGGTAAAATTTATCTGTGGATGCATTGAAAAGTATTTCAGTCAATTTTAATATTATTCATTTCACACCTTTTCACACCTTCACACCAAGGCCCAAGCCCAGACTCCTCTGTTGTTGCTGATCTTAACGTTTGCTTTTCTGAGTGACATCTAAGGTAAGACAATGCTATTCTTTATTAATATTAGTTGCAGAAACACAGCTGTCCAAGTGGGAATTTGTGCCCTCCGCCATGCCAGTCAGGGATGCAGCAGCAGAAGAAGAAACTCAACTAAATCCCAATAAAGGGCCAAATACTGACACCTTTGTTTGTCTTGATGATTTCTCAGGTGAAATACAAGTGCTGTTGTTTTTTAATTCACTTTAACTAGAAAATATCGTAAATCTTAACGATAAAATTAATAAATATTATTCTGACAAAAAACTGTGGGTCGACTGGGTTAGGATACCTTACTCAATTTTGAAAACAAGTTTATGTGGTAGATTTTTAAATGCTTCTTTTGTACATTTTTTTTTTCCGGTTCCGGGTTACAACACGGACGCGTGTGGCTCACGGCGGCTATACAACTATCTTCAAATTACTAAAAAAGTTGATTTTCTCCAAAAAAGAGAGCTGACCATGGCCCCCAAGAAAAGCTAGGAATACGAAGACCTTAAAAAGACTCTTGATGATATCAAAGCTACGTTGGATCCCTTTATGGAACAAGTGTCCGCAAAGCTAGCTCTTCTGATTGAGCTGATGGAAGAATTCCGAAGATTTCGGGCTCAAAACGAGCAATGAGAAAACCCGGTCAACATTCTGGAGAAAAGACTGGACGATGTGGAACAACAAGTAAGGATGAATAATGTCATTCTCACTGGAGTACCGATCAAACCTCGAGCAAAGCTAAATGCAGCTGGAGTTAGCATTGCTAATGCTAATAGCGCTAGCAGTCCCTCTCAGACGGTGAGCGGTGGAGAGTCTCTGGAACATCAAGTGGAATCATTTCTCACGTCTAAAGGGATTTCCCTGGATCTCAACACCATCGAGACCTGCCACCCGCTACCCTGGTTGAAAGGAGATGGATAAACCAGCAATCCTCATCAGGTTTGTGAATCAAAAACACAAGCTAGCTCTGATCAATCAAATGAGGAATCTCAAAGGTTCTGCTGTTTATCTGAACGACCATTTGACCAGAAGGAATGCTGAAATCTCCAAACATGCACGGCTTCTCAGGAAGCGTAAGCAGATTGAGAACACTTGGGTTAAAGGCTGCAAGATTTACGTCAAACCACTCGGTCCTCCGGACCGGTCCGAGGTTCTGGTTGTGAACACCATGAAGAACTTTGAGAAGTGTTTGATCACGGACGTCTGAAACAACATGGAGTAATAAATCAAAGAGCCAAATAATTTCAAGAAATATGACGCCTAGATTCATCGCTTTCTCCAAAAGTCTAACGTAACCTGATTCTCAGCAGAGAGCTTTTGATCTGCAGACAACTTGAGCTCAACTTTCACCGCAGCTGATATCAGCTGAAGAAGGATATGGACCTGAATCTAATATCTGCAGACATAACAGTGAAGAGAACTATAAACTGTTAAACCCAGAAGAACGGCTGTTAATCAGCAGAAGAAATGCCAACCTTGGACAAACGACAGATTATGGACCCTTTTTATTTTCCCTTACAGCATTACTTTATTTAAAAAAGATAAAATAAAATAAAAAATACAAAAAAGTAAAACAAATGATTAATCACTTATTGAAAATGGTTAAATTGATCGACGTTTAATGATATTACTTCACTCCAAAAATTGATAAATTGATTCAAAAATCTTTCCTAATGTAACATAATTATGCACGTTTTTAACTTTTGATACTTAATGAAATGTTGCTATGAAAAACAGTGTTGTGTCTATTTTACTGATATAGAATTATTTATAATCATATGAATGACTTTTATAAGTAACATAATCTGCCTATATTTTAGATAACTGATCTGCATTTGCCATGTTCATTTCTGAAATAGTTATTTTTACATAATAATTAAGTAATTCATCTTTGTCATGTGCTTTATTGATACTTTATGATACTTAATTCTGTCTGATAAAAGCTAGGAACCGGATATTGTTAAATCATATAATAAAATGGTTACGGTAAACAGGAGTGGGATTCTATAAGTTTGCTTCCTTCCACTCCCTTTCAAGCAATATTTATTAATATGTCTAATTATCTAGATTAGTTACTGTATGAATGTAAAACTGAAGATTCTGTTGCTTTTGTGTATTATTTCTATTTAATTGCTTGAAATAAACCATCCATCCATCCATCCATCTTCCTCCGCTTATCCGGAACCGGGTCGCGGGGGCAGCAGACTGAGCAGAGATGCCCAGACTTCCCTCACCCCAGCCACTTCCTCCAGCTCCTCTGGGGGGACCCCGAGGCGTTCCCAGGCCAGCCGAGAGACATGGTCTCTCCAGCGTGTCCTGGGTCTTCCCCGGGGCCTCCGCCCAGTGGGACATGCCCGGAACACCTCTCCAGGGAGGCGTCCAGGGGGCATCCGGACTAGATGCCCGAGCCACCTCAGCTGGCTCCTTTCGATGTGGAGGAAAAGCAGTTCTACTCCGAGCCCTCCGCGGGTGACCGAGCTTCTCACCCTATCTCTAAGGGAGCGCCCAGCCACCCTACGGAGGAAGCTCATTTCAGCCGCTTGTATTCGGGACCTCGTTCTTTCGGTCATGACCCATAGCTCATGACCATAGGTGAGTACTGGAACGTAGATCGACCGGTAACCGCCACCTTAACGTGATGGGGGAGTTTGAGAACTCAGGTGATCCCAGGAGCTAAGCTGTCTGGGGCTTAAGCCCCTGGTAGGGTCTCCCATGGCAGACAGGTCCTGGGTGACGAGCCAGACAAAGAGCGGTTCAGAACCCCCTGATGATAAGACACAACATGGACCCGATTACGTCGCCCGGATTGGCGTCACCGGGGCCCCGCTCTGGAGCCAGGCCCAGGGTCGGGGCTCGCAGGCGAGCGCCTGGTGGCCGGGGCTCTTCCCACGGGCCCCGGTCGGGCACAGCCCGAAGGAGCGACGTGGGACCACTCTCCCATGGGCCCACCACCCGTAGGAGACCTCAAAAGGGGCGGGTGCAATGTGGTTTGGGTGGCAGTCGAGGGCAGGTGCCTCGGCGGCCCAAACCCCGGTCATGGAACCTGGCTTTTGGGACATAAACCATTTCAAATAAAAAAAAAATCAAATAATAAATTACAAAATCATGGATGGAAAAAATGAATGATAAAAAAATGGATGTCATTTGTGTGTATTGTTTGCAATGCAGTGGGGCTCACCGCCTTCATTTTTGACAGTTACCTCGACTAAAAAATCTAAATGTAAGCAAACATAAAACTGTAGATAAATCTTTCTTTGGGAGTGTATCAACACTGATGACCTAGAAATGTCCAAGTGTTCCCTCCAACAGCAGTCTATTTCTTGAATTCTGTTACAAATATCCAATGGAGACTAACCAAGGAGCTGGGAGACTCGACCAGACTGGATGACTTCAAGGTTTTTAATCATAACCACAACACAACCAAGTACTGAAGCCGCTTCGACAACAAACACAGTTAGGAGCCTCCTTTAATACTGCAACTAAGTGAGAGAATTGCTGGCAGGTGCGACCGATCATGAAGGTCACAGACAACCTGCAATGAGAAAAACAAAACAAAACAAAAAACCATTTGGGGTAACCATAACAAAATTCTATCTAAAAAGGAAATGTAAAAGTTCTTTTGTGTGCTACATCCACTATATTCCTGTTTAAAATAAATACAATATAATACTGTAATTGTTTTAAAGTATATAAGTAATTTTGTGGAGTAGTAAAGAAATATTTTTAAATTAAATAATAAACTGAAGCAGAAATCTCTTTTTCTGTTAGAAAATAGATATTTCTTCCTGTATCTTTGATAAAAGGAATTGAATATTATAATAGCTGTGTCTCTTTTTAAAGACCACAAAAATGAGCTCTTTTTAAATTATGCAACTAGTACTGCTATACTTTTAGGAAACATCCTTAAATAAAATGTCAACCGCTCAGCAAAACAGCAGGAAGTACATTGTCTCTCTTTGAGCCAATCGCTGTGATTTCCACTTTGTAAAAGATTTTTTCAGCTCATGACTAAATCTTCATTTGAGTGGGAAGACCTTAGTTGTGCGAGAGACAGGTGATGTGTCACAATGAGAGGACTGGCTGTTTTTATCCTTCTTGGTGCATTATGTAAGTAATGTCCTATGCTGTACGGTGTAAAATTGAGTTTTCTACCACATTCATCCACAACTGCGATTTCGTAATTACTTGTTTGGTTTCTCTTTTTTTAGTGATGCCTTCAAACGTGGAACTTTCTCAACTCCTCTTCTTTTTTGAAACTGAAGTTGGTGATGATGTGACTCTGAAATGTTCAGCAACTGGCTTTGATCAACGGTTGCTTTACTGGTTTAAATTCCAGTTTGGATATAAGATCCAGTTAATTTCAAAATCCGCTGGAGGAGGACCAAAACTTCAAAAAGAGTTTGACTTCTCAAGATTCAATCACACTCAAGCTGGTCAAGAACATGTTCTTATCATAAAAAATGTCAGCAAAGAAGATCAAGGGACGTACTTTTGTCAGGCTGGATCCTCATACAATATGGAGTTCATCAATGGCAGTTTGTTAGTTGTTAACGGTAAAAGATGTTTGATCCTTCTTTTTTTTTTAACTATTCCAATCATTGATTTTTCTTTTAATAATTCCTTATTTGTGAATCTCACAGATCCTAAAACAAAGCAGATATTCAACAACGTGGAAAAAGGTCTGGGTGTGGAGTTGGTCCAAGAGGGAAACACAGTCAATCTTCAATGTTCAGTTATTTCAAAAACCAAAGAGAATCCAACAGAGTGTGCAAGTGAACATCAAGTATACTGGTACAAAACAGCATCAGCATCTGGTCCACAAATCATTCACACAACCAGTTCTAAGTGTGATGTTCAAGAAAAGAGAAGATGTGACTACCATCTGTCAAAAACCATACACAACTCCTCGGATTCTGGCCTTTACTCTTGTGCTGTGCTCTCGTGTGGAGAAATCCTGTTTGGTGAAAGGACTGAAGTACAGATAAGTATGTTTTACAGACCAACATAAATGCAGCACTACTCAAAGGTCTTGGCACCCTTAATTCCTTAAGTTTTCAAAGAAGTCAAATTTCTTGTACTAGTTTTTGTTTAAAAAAAGAAAAAAAATCTAAAAGGTTAAGATATTAACAAAAAAAGTTTCAGAAAGCTGCGAGAACATTTGCTTTTATTCATTGCTGAAATCACTGCATGATGTAGAAATAGTTCTGGCTAAGTTTAAGGCCCGCTCCGGCTGTACAAACGTGATAAAGATCAATACCTTACTCTTTCAATTATGTCTTTGCAAACCCCAGCACATATGCATGTCAACATTTCCTGCAGCGCTCTACATCAAAGATGTTTCTCAGTAATTCCTTTTCTCTCTTGCGCAACACGTACTTCAATGTCTGTCTTTGATTGTAACTTGCTGCCTTTAACATATAGTCACATTATAAAAACAAAGGAAACTGATATCTTAACATATTATGCAGCGAAATTCATGAAAGGCTATACGTCAGGGGTCACTAACCTTTTTGAGACTGAGGGACTGAGGGCTATTTCATGGGCACCAAGTGGTATGGAGGGCGCCACAGGACCTGTTTACTAACCCCCCTCACACACACACACAAACACAATTTGACGACATCCTTTTGTGTGCCCTATTTCTATTTGCTTAGTTTACACCCAAAAACATGCGTGAATTTTCTAGACTCGTATTACAGGAGGGGTCAAACTCAGTTGCAGAGGGGGCCTAAATCCAAAACACACTTTAGGTTGCAGGCCAAACAAGATAAACATTTATTGAACATATATTGCTAAACTTTTACACCTTTAAAACTTTGACGTAACTTTAACTTTTTAAACATAAATATGAATAAAAACAGACAGTAATATTATTCCAGTATAATTAATATATGCTGTCAAAATTATGCAAATATGAATAAAAAAAGCCAGGAAATATTAATAATTATTCTTTTTTTTTTTTCATTTTCCACACCGTTTATTCCCTTTCGGTGTCATGGGGGTGCCGGAGCCTATCCTGGCCACTTGGGCGAAGGCAGGGGATAATAATTAGAAATAATAAATAAAATTATTTTTACGTTTACTTTACTCTTTTGTCATTTTCTTAGATCTGAACTCCTGACATCATTTTTAGCAAAAAGTTCATGTCTGCTTGGTGTGTGATGTTCTGTGTGTGTCTTTTGTCCTGTGTGTGTCTCTGGTCCTGTGTGTGTCTTTGGTCCTGTGTGTGTCTTTGGTCCTGTGTGTCTTTGGTCCTGTGAGTGTCTTTGTGAAGCATATCAGAGGGATTTGATTATTTAAAAACCTGTTATTGTGAAAATCATGTTTAGCTCTCTTAAAACATAAAAAACTGAATAACAGAACTCACCACTGGGATTACTCCAAAAATATTTGGCATTTTTCTAATTTTGTGCAACGCCAACAGTAAAAATCCTCCAAAATCCTCAATACTTTCATGAACAAATGATTTATAGTTTATTTATGGTCTGAAAAAGTGCAGCTGTTTTCCAGCCTGCATTACCTGCTGTCTGTATTTAGACGTTACTATCACCAACTAAACAACCGTAGAAATAAATGTAGATGGAAAATACAGACAAGTATTAAAAATGTCCACAATAGTTAGTGAAGAATGACATTATTAGAATGAGCTGAGTCATTTAAGCCACCCGATGATCCAGGTGTTTCAATGGTCTCCGTGCCCCGTTTTACCTCGCAACCTGCACCCACTACCCCTCCCCTTCTCCTCCTCACCCACACACACACACCTCTTTCTCAAAGGCAGGAGCGCCTATTCGCAAGTTTCAGGCCATTCCATACTCGGCCATATATTTCAAGATAGCATAACTAAAGTGCCACAATTACTAATAGCAGGCACTGAATCGCCACCCTCTACTATACAGGCAAGAACCGTTGCACCCGAGTCTCAATTCACTGTCCTCTTATTTAGAAGCAGCCCAACTGGACATGTCAGAACCAGTTCCCCATGCCCCATGCAAAGCACAACCCCGGTTTGTTGAGAACGACACTCACATAAGTTAGCAAACGATTATATCTGTCTGTCTATTTTGAACACACCCACCACCAGCCAAACAGCATTAACCTCACTTCTGCT
The DNA here is from genome assembly GCA_023969325.1 of Oryzias curvinotus. NCBI lineage: Eukaryota > Metazoa > Chordata > Actinopteri > Beloniformes > Adrianichthyidae > Oryzias > Oryzias curvinotus. The sequence continues at coordinate 11,072,014 of CM043715.1, forward strand.
CACAGCTCCCTCACGTATGGTGAGCCATTGAACACACCAAGATTCCCCAATTCCCATGAGTCTTAAAAGCTGAAGGCGGGGCTAACCCCCCAGATCGCTAAAGTAAAAATTGTTAATAAAATTGTTAATTAATTAAATTTGCTGTATGAGCAGTGCTATTTTTGGAGCATTAAATGATATTTACCCTTCCAATCATTTTTTACATTCTGGCTTTAACTGGGATAGTGATCTTTGTGTCTTTTGTGGAAATGATATAGAAACTCTCGAACATCTTTTGTTTGAATGTTTTCATGTAAAAGAGTTTTGGTCTTCTTTTCATAATTGGCTCAAATCCAAAAATATTTAACCCTTTAAATTGGAATACAATTAAAATATGATTTCAATTAGTTGACAAAAATCTGGATTTTCTGATTAATGTACTGATTGTAATTTCAAAGCATTTTATTCATACTTGTAAATTCTTAAAGGTGAAACCTCACATTAATGGATTACTAAACCGTCTCAACCTATTCTCTAAATCTTTACATTACATGAATCATAAGAATCTCCAGACATTGTGTAATTTATTTGATCTATTTAAACTTCTGTTATAGACCCTTATTTTGATTGATTATTTTTTTAAGTTATATTTGTTTTCATATTTGTTTTTTTTTTGTCTACCTTTATCTGAGCATTGATATTGTTGTCATTGATGACAAACATGGCGTGATTGTTGAATACTTGCTTCAATTTAAAAAAAAAAAATGTTTTGGAGCATTTCCTGCAAGGGGTGCTCGGGGGCGCTTTGGCGCCCGCGGGCACAGGGTTGGTGACCCCTGCTATACGTGATCCTGTACATGTAGGAAAGATAAGTGTTTTTAAAGGATGAAACAAAAGGAAGTTTTCATCATTTTACTTTTCCAGGATGTCCTCTTGTGTATGTGATCTAAGACCAAAAAAAATTATATCTTGGAGCAAAAGGGATAGTTTAACCCTTGTGCTATCCTATGACCCCACCCTTACATTGATGTGTACCATGACAAAGGTGGATAAAGGTGAAGAGGATTTCATGTAATCCATGGACACCAGTGAAGATCACAAATCATTGAAGAAAAAAGGTTCAGATTACTGTCTTGTGGGGTGTAATGTTAAAGTGCCTAGAATAGCACAAAAAATCCAGCTCTTTTCAACGATATACAAATAGGAACATAAATGTTGAAAGTGAATAGATGTTTTAAATGTTTCAGTTTTTGATGTGTGTTTCTTTTTTTCTGATTCCAGAGGGGGCACTTTGCTGGGATGTTATCACACTTGGGATACTGTTAACCATCAGTGTTTTTATGAATATCATTTTAATTCTTACCAGAAGAAAGAAGCTTTATTGTGTGCAACACACAGGTGAGTTCACGACTTTCACTTATTTAAAAAAAAATGAAAATACGATGCTTTTGAGATAATAGACAAGATATGATCAGACAACATAATGACTCTATTAATTCCACTCCTGTGAAGTTTGCTTGTTTAAAAGCTTTACAAAAATGGGACAACACATTACATGCTAAAAATAAAAAGATGCAAAAATCACATGAATGCAAAAAAATCAATCAATCAATCAATCAATACACGATTAAATATATATTTAGTCAAATATGCATAAAAAAGCTGCTGAACTGAACAGCTTAACTACAGTGTGGATAAAAGAATTCACCACTTCCTCCTGCTCATGTAAAACTCCATTTCAAATTTTCTAAAAGCATTTTTGTAAGAAAGAGAAATAGATTTGCTTTACAAGATACACATGCCAAGTGTAATCTAGATCTAAATCTCCATTGGTGCCATTTTATATGCATATAATGCATGAAATTCCAGCCAGATCAGTGGTTTTATTGACGTTCTTTTAATCACCTGAAAGGATGTAAATCGTCTCGTTAAATTCAGAAGTTCAGAATGATTTACATATTTGTTAGGGAACTTTTATTTAGCAGCTGTGAAAATGCTAAAGAGAAAGGGTCAAGATTGTGACCTTTACCAAATTATGTCATATCTCTGAGGTCATAGTGCCTTTTTAAACAACTGGACTCTTTTTTTTTCCTTTTACTTCCACAAATAGGAGAAGATTCTAGTCAGGCTGAACAAGATCAACCAGCAGAGGGGCAAGGAGTCAGTTTGGTAATCACATTTTTTTTTTTTTTTGATTAAGTGGAACCAACTGAAAGACAAAATAAAAATTGTTACTAACAAATGAAGTAACATAAAACTTGAAAAACAAAAAGATATCAGCCATAAACTGTCATTTTAGATAAGAGGGGAGGGTAAAATAAAAATTAAGGGAAAATTACTTAAAATGACAAGAATAATTCAGATGTGGTGAGAGCACAAATCCTCAGCTTCTGTCAGTTTAGTCCATAAAAAATAAAGTAAAACAGTCTTTATTTCAAAAATAAGAACACAAACCACTCAGACATTGCTATATGGTGGTCTGGAGGTTGATGCTCTCATTCGAAAATCCAAGCTTGGACTTTCCTGTGTGGAGTTTGCATGTTCTCCCTGTGCATGTGTGGGTTTTCCTCCGGTTTCCTCGCAGAGTCCAAAACTAAGCATCTTAGGTCAATTGGTGACTCTAAAATGTCCCAAAGTGTATTTATGAGAATGTGTGGTTGTGTGTGTCTCTGTTGCTCTGCGATGGGTTTATTAGGTTGAAAAAAAACAAGTTCAGGAATACGCAGGTTCAGCTTTGTTTTAGTGGACACATCATCACATTTTGTCACCTCAGTGGGTTATGTAAGTCCAAAAGGCCATGTTGATATAGGTGTGTTTGTTCTCATTGTGCTGCGAGAAATGAACAATTCACTTTGGTAAACCCACCAGTTTCCAAAGTCTGGAACTCTCCTGCTGTCAATTAGAACTAATGTAGTCTTTTAGATTAAATTACTGTTTTTCTTTGTTTGAGTTTCACAGCACAATGTAAAACCTGTTTCATTTGTTCTTTTATTAGCTTCTGATTACTTTTTGTCAGTTGCATGTGTGATTGCTGCACTGATAGATGATGTTCTTGTGTTGCAGGACAATGAAGAAACCGGAGTAAATTACGTGGCGCTGGAGTTCTCTCGCAAAACAACAAGGCTGAAGAACAACACAGAGTTACTGGATGACTGCATATATTCAAATATGAAATGAAGGCCATTCTGAACATGTAGACTGTATAACATGAACATGATTCATTTAGGGTGTATTCAGACTGGACATGTATAGTTCGCTTAAAGTAAGCCAGAGTTCGTTTCCTCTGATAATCTGGAACAAATTTTCAGTCTGAATACAACCAAGTGGACCCTAGTCCAGGACCAGGAACCGCTCTTGAATCCATCTTTCGAGGTGGTCTCGATTTGTTTTCAATCAGACTGAACTCTGGTTTGCTCTGAGTTTCCTCGGTCTGAATAGACTCTGTGTTTAGAGTGGAACAACCGGACCAAAGCAGCCCCCGTAGCTGGGCATGACAGGATGTAAACAGAGTAGGAAGGAATCAACCATGATGATAAGAGCCAGCAACTCATTGAAATGTGGTTAGATGAATGCAGGCTCATCAAAACAACTTTAAACTGGATGCACATTGCATCTCACTGTTTTCCTGACAATCTGTCATAAACACTGACTGTCTTTGTAAAGAGCATAAAAAGATAACAGATATTTCACAAGTGTTGTTCCTGTAATGTTTTGCTCTGTTTGTGAGCGTCTGGCTGTAGTTCAAAGAAAGTGGTGACCTTTGATCATTGACACATTGAGGTGGACTGTATGCATCAAGACTCCCACTGTAGAGCACATTACACCTGACATTTAGACCTTTATAGGAAGGAGAACAGTCAAGCAGCAGACAGGAAACATGAGGTGTGACAGCCCTAAGCAACACCATTGCCCCCATAATCAAAGCAACAGCACTGTGAACACAAGCAGTCAAGGTTCACAGCATGTTTTTTTGACAGATCGGTTTTTTGTTGTTGCTTTCAGCTCTTGCTAAAAAAATGATGGCTTTCTACAGTCCAAACATAAAAGTTTTAGTATTTTCTTAGTGGTTTGCTCTTATGGTTTTAAGAAGACGAACTACAACAAACTACTCTTTTATCGTGTTTTGGATGATAGTGTTCTTGCCGACATGCTCGTGTTTTGTTATTGTCAGTCTTGAAAACTGTATCTTTCCCTGTTTGGGGTATTTTTTTCAGCACAACTTCACCTCCGTGACATTACAGGGGGTTTTTTTTGGGTCGATCTGCTATATTGTAAATCTAATCCAGAAACAAACAAACAAAGAAACTCAATAATTTTCAGGGTTTTTACGGTAGAAATCACAAAATTCTTTACTTTAAACTTAAAATGAAAATATAAACCATAACAGAAAGACAGGCACACACTTCAAAAACCAGTTGAATTGGACAGTCAGTGCATCTTTAAATGATTATAGACAGGCCTTTTAAAAATGATGTGTGATTTAGACGTTCTGGAGCGTCTGTCATCTCCAAAGGATTAAGATGTTACCAACTTAGAAAGACACTTTTGATTCGCTTCACCATACACAACCAAGTGTGGTAATTGTAGTTCTTTATATTTGACCCATCGCCTCAGTGTAGTGAACTCAACAGACACCCACAAAGACAAAGGCAGTGAAGAGAACTGATTGTGTGACCGCAGTCATGCCTTCACCTCTACACTTTGTTCTTTCTTCCACTATAACAAGACAAGAGTCGATCGAGCTGCCTCGTTTTTATATATTTGTTCTGGCTTCTAAACATTCATTAAACTTTTTCTCTCTTGATTGATCTTTGTTTACTCTGTGTTTGTAAAGGTTTTGTTTGAGTTTTGTATTCTCCCACCTTGGTGTTTTACTTCTATGAATTTGGAGGCAGGAACACCAATGATTACAAAGAAGGGAAACAGTTTTTTTCTCCAGAGCTGCTTCCTTTGCCACACACTGACTCCCCCCACATACCACCACCCCCATCTAGCTCAACTAACACACTTGATTCAATACGGAAGCATAGTCTGTATAACTCTGCATTTGTATACTTTGAGTACATGTTATTTATGCAGCCTTAATTATTTATACCCTCAACCCCTCCCTCCTCTTTTCATCTGACACCCATGGATCAACATACCCTTTTATATTGTGTTTATACTGTTTTCTTTATTAATGTATTCTACTTAATTGTATTTGACTTCACTTTTTATCATATTTCTATATGTGAGGTATATGCAATACAAACATTTGAAATGACAAAGATCCTTGAATATTTGAATATGTACATTTTTTTATGCTTACCCACAAACATACAACATTTTTTTGTATCTGTAAATTTTTTTATTAGGTCTTAAAATTCACCATTACACACTGCTTTATCTCATATTTTGCCTAAAATACTGTAAATTTAACACTGTAAATATTTGCCTTTTCTGTACTTCTGCGAAGAAACCAAAGCTGACATTCTCTACCTGCACCTGTACGTGTAAAATGACAATGTTTGTTTTAATCTTTGTTTTAATCTCAGGAATGCAGCTAAGCAACAGTGCATAGTGATATTTGACATGTCCTCCATAGTGACAAATGTATGTCTATTTATGTGCAAAAATAATGAAAACCTTTTCATTGTTCAGCAGCATGACACTGCAGGAACGTGTGCTCAAAATTCCACGTCAGCTCATTCTTACCCAAATGGAGCAAATTTATGTTCATCTTGATGTGTGGGCCAGTTTCCCAGGGCGTCTCTCAGGGTGTCAACTTTCAGGTAGCCCCATTGTTGATTAATAAAGTTGATTGAAACTCATCTATTTAATTATTTAATTCCCAGCAGACAGGTTTTGACTCTCTTTTGGTTTACCCTACAATTTTTTTTTTTTTTTTTTTTTTTTTTTTTTAAGTTTTAATAAACTGAATTTTAATCGTTTCTGGTTTGCTGCTTTGTTGAGTGCCTGGTCTGTCACCCTCTTTTTACACCTTTTCTGACAGTAACCTGCAAAATGCAGCATTAAGTTTATTTTTCACAATAATTAATAATGTTTTAAAGGCTGTAAAACTCCTCACTACACACTTTCCTCAAACAGACATTAACATTTTCTCACTTTTTCTCTCTTGTTTCAACTCTCAAAGTTTAAACATTTTTAGATAAATAAATCTAGTATCATAGAAAGAAAGCAAAGAAACAGCTTGCGATAAAGGTTTTATGTAAAGTTGGTGAGCTGAATGCATTCTGTACAAGAAACAAGAAGTATATTTATAATCGTCTACTACAGTGTAGAGGCGCACAACACCATACACTCAAAGAAAAGAGAAGCATGCAAATAGCATATACATGTACAAAATTGAACACTATTTTAAAATTTAGAAAAGATAAAAGCTCATTTGTCTATAGCAGTCTCAATACAGTTTGACCCATGGGACAATTGTCATGTAACATCCCTTCATACAGGTTCAAACAGAGCTGCCTGTTTATCTTTTGACAAACACAGAACAACTTACTGACGTGATGGAAACTTGAGCCCTGCTGTGGTTTGACAGTCAAACAGAGGTGTAAATGCAAAGGGCATTTTACTTCTATCAGTCACTGCCTTGATCTCAAGATGCTAACCTGTAGATGCAAAACTATTTGAACTGAAAAGCACAACTGAGTTGTTTGAATAAAACAACAGACGGGATCCGGCACCTGGTCTTATCTGTCTTGTGGTAATACATCCAAAAAATTGTTGCAGAGTTTATAGGTTATTTAGCAGTAGGGGATTACATTTTTTAAAAGCCTGTATTTCACTTATATTTTACTTAAAATATGTTCATATCATTTTATCAAACTTTATATTTGTGTGTGTCAGTTGTCAGTTTTTTTATGTACTGACTTTTGTGTGTCTTGCTGACTTGTCTGCAGTAAAAACTAGCCCTGCACAAACCATCATGTCTCAGTTCATCTGAATAGAATATTTAAATATAAAGCTAAAGATATATTTGAATAAATCAGACTTTTGATTTGTTTGCTTTTGGTCGTCTGCGGTCTGATCTAATCACCTCTGGTTGATGTTTCTGTCTGAAAAAAATGATGGTGAATTAAAATATAAACACACAAGCAATGTAAATATCGTTTAACAAGAGATTTTAAATAGTTTTTGGCAACTTACCATTAGAAAGGCCTTTGACTCTTTTTTCAGCTTCTTGACTAAATAAATTAAGAAAACTATAATTATGTGACTGACGAACAAAGCAGCAGTTAAAAACTTTATGACCACTTCTTGCATCCTTGAAGTCCAAATGTTTGCTGCAGATTTAAAGGAAAGAAAACAACTGTAACCAATAATGATAAAGAACATCAACTTGTTTTGCCACATGCATTATCAAATAGCAAATAGAAGTTTCCCATCTATCTTAACTTTGATAATTCATAAAACAGATGCTTTTACCTCCAGGGTTGATTTGAGATGTATCCACTGATGTTTTGTCTTTACATTTGGGAACTGCACAGTAATATGTCCAACCAGCAGAAGAAATAAAGTCGTTTGAAAAGGGCACACATTTTGTTACAACACTTCCTTCGGAGGTGTTCTCCTCTTCATTTGCTTTATTATTTTCAGTGTTTTTTGGGTGTGACTCACTAAAATCAACACTGAAACAGAACGCACTTTCATTGGACGGACATGGATTCCTTAAGGATTTGTGAGGAACTGAACATTGCAAAGTCAGCGAATTTCTCGGGCAAACGGGAATAGATGGAGTAGATGGAGAGGCTTCTGTCACAGCAGGTTTCGCAGTGTCTGGATTAAGGTGACAAAAAGTAAAAAATTGGTAAATACTCACACACACACATACACACCTAGGCAAGGCAAGGCAAGGCAAGTTTATTTGTATAGCACAATTCGTACACAAAGTAATTCTAGGTGCTTCACAAAACAGTCAAGGTACTACACACCTACACACACACACACACACGGCCACTTCGGTCACACAGCAGGATCTGGGATAATATCAAAAATAAAATAACAACTTTAAAAATATGAACATGAGACTGAAATAATAGTTAAAAACTGTACTAGCTACTTTCAAATAGCAATTTCAGAAAGTATATATTTTTAAGTTCGTGGTTTTTAAAAAAAGAATCAAATCTTTTTGTGTACTCACCTTCAACTCTCAAGTATGTCACATTAAAAGACAGAAGATGTCCATTTTTTTCCCTCATACAAACGTAAAGTCCAGTATCGTTTAGCTGTGCTTTTGATATTTTTAGTTCAAACGATCCAGGTTCTGGATTCACTTTAACATGAGGAGTATTACTTTCAGTTTTTTCAAGATTTTTTGGAGGATTATCAGAAACTATTCTCATCCATACAAACTCTCCTGCAGACCCGCGTGAACAGCTTAACTTCACATGATCTCCAACTTTCACAGCCTTTGTCTCATAGAATAAATCATCAGTACAACCTAGAAAAAGATCAAGCAGAGACAAAAGAGAGCATAAACTTTTAAAAAGGATGTACTTAATATTATCAAAAAAACTCATATATTAGTTTAAAATCTCCTGTATGGATTTAATCTAACTGTTGTACTTACACTCAGTTCCAAACACCAACAGTAAATAAAATATAGCATATTTGTTATTCTGTTGAAGTGTGCATTCACTGATGCCTTTATAGAAAAGAGTGGACAGCGTCAAAGTCCTCTGATTGGCTTCCAATTTTTACCCATTTACCGCACCGGAAAAGTAATGAGCTGTAGTTCCAAAGTAACACTTGACGTACCATCTGAGGTAAATCTGTCATTTTACATTTGTGTCACTGTGGTTTTTAGAAACGGAAACTTCTCTAATCAAAATAGTGCTTGTGAAGTAACCCAACCGTGTTGTTTTTATTATGAAATGGCAAACAATGCTAAACTGTCTCATGTTGACACAAAAGACAGTGGCGTGTGGTGAAGGTTGTGGCTGATGAGGCCGTTTAGAGTTAGACATATATAGTTGTGAGCACTGTTCCAGCCAGGATGCCTCTGCTCCTGCATCCTTCGCTTCTGCAGGACCTCCTGGAAGTATTTGTCCTTCTCCTCAGGAGCAAGAGACGTCCCTGTGCAGAGAGGACATGCCGTCAGCTGCTGAACAAACATCAGGAAGGTCTTTCTGAAGATCTCACCCTTTTGCCCAGGGCTTTGTTTGAGCGTTTTTTTTTTTTTTTTATATTAAGCTCAGCTTTGGCCTTTGCCCTCTGCTCTCTTCATGGAGCACAAAGGTATTGGGAGGCTTTTGATGTCTTCAACCTTTCTGCAGACAAACAGAACAGGAGGTAAATGCTGACATACTCCCTCTGTTGCAATCTGACTCCAGATTGAAAGCTGCAGATGAAACTCCTGCAAGCTACAGGAGCTCATGAGAAGCAGCAGAACCCTGAAGGACCTGCTCTGCCGTGTTAAGAGCAAGCATATTGTAGACCGGATACAGGGTGAGCAATGGACCATTGGCCTCCTGCACGCTACATGTCACATGTCGATGTTGCTGATCAGAGCTCAGACTGGCTAGAAGCTCTGAATAATGTTCAGTGTCTGCATGAGAGAGCAGTGGTGGAGGCTGTTCCTGCCCTCTGCTCTTACCCGTCACTGTACCTGTGTGCTTCCAGGGCACCACATAATGTAAGGCAAGGCTGAGCTGGAGAGTTCTGCAGGTGGTACTGCAACCAACTCAGCCTCGATAATCTCCAACTATGTGCAGACTATCTCCTCCCATTCCATCCCCTCTATGACCAAACTCATCACAGACTTTATTGACAGACATATTAGCCATTCTGGTTCTGTGGCAAACATTCATGCACAGCTGCTTTCAGTCTGTCACACCTTTTCAGTAGAAATCAATCAAATTTTGCAGGTTCAAACCTTCTCTGAGCTCCTGTGAGGCTTTCATGAACATCTTCTAGCATAATCATCCAGATTAAAAAAGTAAAAAGCTTCAGTGGATAAACAGAAAGTAGAGATTTAGATTCAGTGATCCACGAGTGGAAGAAGTGACCAATTTTTGACCAAATGAGGTGGATTCATATTGTCTTCAAGTTTTTTTTACCTTGCAAAGTTAATAACAAAAAGAAGTTTTGCATCTGCGAACAAACATTTGTGGATTTGTAAGAAAAATTGTGGGTGTAAAATTTTTATGTTCTTTTGAAATATCAATGGGTTCTTTGGTAAAGATCTTTGACTGAAAAAATGTGGCATTTAAAAAAAAAAGAAGTCTCTAAAGAAACCCTCTCTGGACGCAGAAGTGCTTGCCAACTACAGGCCTATTTCCAACCTCCCTTTTCAAAGGTACTGGAGAAGATAGTCGCTTCACAGCTGCAAAACCATTTAAAGTAAAACAACCATTTTGAAAAGTTCCAGTCCGGTTTTCGATCAGCCCATAGCACGGAAACTGCTCTGCTTAGGGTGACGAATGATCTGCTGATGGCAGCTGATTCAGGATCACCATCTCTTCTTGTTCTTCTGGACCTGACAGCAGCTTTTGATACAGTGGACCACACCGTCCTTCTGCATCGCCTCAAAGACACTGTAGGACTGTCAGCAGATGTGCTGCAGTGGTTCCAATCATATCTGACTGACAGAACTGAATACGTGCTCATGGGAGGATGCAAGTCCAGACCGCTCCCTGTTACATGTGGTGTCCCGCAGGGGTCAGTTCTCGGCCCTATTCTCTTCCTAATTTACATGCTTTCCCTTGGACGTGTCATCAGTAAACATGGGTTGTCCTTCCACTGTTATGCTGACGACACACAGATCTACATAAAAACTGCTCCAAACTCCACTGCAGCTCCATCCCATCTCACTGCATGCCTTGAGGAGATAAAGGCATGGATGAACAGCAATTTCCTACAGTTAAACAGCAGCAAAACCGAGGCACTCCTTGTTGGCACCCCCCAGCAGATTAATTCCTCCTTAATATCCCAGTTCACTTTCGATAGTCAGATCATCGTTGTGTCCTCCTCAGTCACAAACCTAGGAGTACAGTTTGACCCTCAGTTAAACTTTAACAACCATATAAAGGATTTATACAAGAGCTCATTCCACCACCTACGAAACATCTCAAAACTCTGGCCCCTTCTATCACTTCCCGACACAGAAACACTTGTCCATGCCTTTATCTCCTCAAGGCTGGACTACTGCAACTTCAGTACATCCAAAACAGCGCAGCCAGAATCCTAAAAGGAGTCAGGAAATATGAACACATCACCCCCATCCTGAAATCGCTGCACTGGCTTCCTGTTTCATCCCGGATTGAATACAACCTTCTAATCATCACCTACAAATGCATGACCGGTCAGGCACCACCATACCTCCAGGAACTCCTCATTCCCCAGAAACATACCCGTACCCTCCGTTCATCAGGCAGCTGCCTTCTTCAGGTCCCCCCCACCAGGCTCCGCACGATGGGAGACAGAGCATTCTGTTCTGCTGCGCCAAGGCTTTGGAACTCCCTACCTATCAATCTCAGAACATCACAGACCCTGAACTCTTTAAAGCCCTTTTAAAGACATTTCTATTTAAAAAAGCCTATGACTGCTGATAGTTTCATTTTTTTGCTTGTTAAGTGCTACTTTTATAGTTTTAGGTTAGTTTTGTATTAAAATGTCCACATTCTTTTTAATCGAGTTTTATTCATATCTTGTAGCACTTTGAGGTTTCATTTAATGAAAAGTGCATTATAAATAAAATGTATTATTATTATTATTATTATTATTATTATTATTATTATTATTATTTTTAAGTCATTTAGGTCTATAAAATATTTAAACACTCATCTTATTTCATCTTAACACTCACCTTATTTTTGCTATTGAACTGTCAGTTTGAAGCACCAGTGGTCTATGATGTCTCGCATTCCCTCTTTAAAGATTTTTTGTACCTGAAACTTTTTGAAGAAAATAACTAAGAAAAACAACCTCAACTATATCAGAAGTCTTTCAAAGTGTTGCCAAGGCAACCAATTATAATAATATCTTATATTTAACTGTGTTCTACATAAAGTGTCACGGTTTTAGGCTTTTCTGCTTTTGTATTCAAGTTGTTTTTTGTTCTGTGATGTTTTTGAGTTAACTTCCTGTTTTATTTTGTAGTAATTCCTGTTTTGTTGTTGGTTTCGAGTTTTACCTTTCCCCATCTGTATGAAGGTAAAAATGTGTCAAAAAGAACGCACTTGTAAATTTGATTTGAGAACTTGTAATATAGAATCTGAATACTTGTGCATCAAAAATCTGCATCTGTGTGTAAAAATCTGTGTCCGATAATGGGACTAGGGGGGGAGGGAGGGTAAGAGGAGGCGGAGTCAACCAATCAGAGTGCTGGATTCGGAGAACTTGGTAAAGTTAGAAAGATCTTCACAGATTCACACTTCCTGCTTCAATAACTCTTCTGATAAACGTTCAAATGTGACAGCAAGTCTCTCAATCATTTTGTATGAACACAGAGAGTGAACTAAAAATGCATTTCTACAGAAAAACTTAGTTTTCTCCTGCATTTTAATGAGAAATAATCTCTTCGTGCTTTAAATGCAGACAAGCAGCTAGACGGCTGTGAACGGACAGGATCAGGAAGATGATCATCTTTGTTGTAGCAGGACAACAGGGCCAGGGCTATTGAGCAGCTTTATTATAAATCATATGGATAAACATTTGAAAAGAAATATTAGATTAGATAAACGCGTTCTCCGCGACATTCCAGGCGACGGCACGGCGCTACGCCCTCGCTCAGTCAGCAGCCAGCCGTTGCTCAGCGGGCTGAGTCCGCCACAGCCGCTCCCTCCCCCTCTAGTCCCATTATCGGACACAGATCACTTTTGACACAAGTTTCTCACAAGGAATGTGTCAGAATTCAGAGCGCAGTTGTAGCGCTCCTGTGATTTGCGGCAGCAGATTCGAGCACACGCAGAAGCACATTTGAGCAGTTGGAATCACAGATTTGAAGTTGTAACTCTAAATGAACACATACAATTGGAAATTTGTCAGTTCACACCAGAAGATTTTTACACACAGATGCAGATTTTTGATGCACAAGTATTCAGATTCTATATTACAAGTTCTCAAATCAAATCTACAAGTGCGTTCTTTTTGACACAATTTTACCTTCATACATCTGTCCTGAGTGTTTGCACCTGTGTCTCGTTTGTCTGCATGTATTTAAGTCTTGTCATTCCCTTCCTCCTGTTCTGGTCCATATTGTGTTGTTCCCCGGTTTAGAGTGTTTCGAGTTTCTAGCCTGCCGTATGCAGTGGTTTTGGTTTTGAGTCATTAGTTTTGTTCATTGAAGCTCCTGCCTCCTCTCCTTCTCTGCGCCGGGGTGCTTTCCTCATCCCCCCCGCCGTAACATAAAGATGAGCAAAGGCATTCTTTTTGCACCCTAATGGTTGGAAATGTAAAAAAGACACACAAAAACGCATGAAATAGGAAATTAAGCAAGTAATGATTTAATGTTCATATATCTATATACATTATTTTATATTCAAAATGTACAGTACACAACACTTTAGCAAATAATTTTTAAGGAAAAAGACTGTGTGAACATTTTTCAGATTGACCACATTAACAGTTTTTTTTTTTTATGTGTAGCTTTTCTCAAACTACTCTGCAACTGACAGGCCCTAATTTCTTTATTATTGTTTTATCTGGTCCCTCCCTCCTAACTTTATTTAAACCTTATCAAGGACTTTTGAAAGAGAGGATGTGACCCAGATTAAGATACCATATGACCTCATGAATACAATCAAATGTTTTTAGTGAAGCAGAAAAATATGCAGAAAACTCTGGGCCTGCAAAATCTGAGAAGTAAATGGTGATTTCTCCACAACATTCCAATTTTTATTCTTTTTTAAATTTTTATTTTATGAGCTGAAACTCAATACAATTGTAGATATGTATTGTCCTGCTCCTTAATATTACAATATTTCACCTACTGTTTTGAAATTTGGGGGAATAATTATAAGGACTCACTACATCCTCTCATTTTACTTCAAAATCGAGCCATTAATTTTGCACATAAAGCCGGATATCTGGACCATACAAACAATTTATTTTATCAGTCCAGACTTTTAAACTGTATGACCTTTTTGATTTTTACACCGCACAACTTCTACACAGAGTGTTATTTACAATAATGATTACTGAAATGTTTCAATTACAATCAATAAGCGATTGATTTTTTTACTTGATCTGCAATGTGCAGCAATGAAATCTGGATTAATTTGAAAATTGTATTCTGATTGTAATCAATGAGTATTACATGTCTATAACATGATGTGTGATTCTTGTTACTCTTTACTGAAATAATAAATAAATGTTTCCTGAGGATAATTAATCATTTATAAACACTCGATTTTGTTGCTTGAAGAAAATCTGCACCTAAGCTGATCAGAAGTTTCTGTTTCTGATTATTCTCTCTTATTTCAGGTTTTGTAACAAGGACAGCTGTAGGGCAGTCAACCTCTGATTGGAAGATTGCAGGCTCCTTTCCCAAACGTGCCTGTGTCCTTGAGCAAGACTCTGAACCCCACATTGCCTCTGATGGTTATAAGTTGGCACCAGTGTTAGCCAGCGTAGCCGCCATCAGTGTGAATATGTGTGTGAATTAGACTGTGACTGTAAAGCACTTTGGGCCTTTGAGGAAGGTAGAAAAGTGCTTTACAAGTATATGTTATTTACCATTACAGAAATGTAAAGTAATTAAAAACAAAAGTCACTGATCTTTGAACCTTTTTATGAACACATTCATTGGGGCAAAAAAGTATTTAGTCAGCCACAAACTGCAAGTTGTACCACTTAAAAAGACAAAAGAGGCCTGTAATTTTCGTCACAGGTATACCTTTACAATGAAAGACAAAATGAGGGGAAAATATCCCCAAAATTCACATTGTCTGATTTTAAAAACATTTATTTTTAAATTATGGTGGAAATAAGTATATGGTTTTTACAGGGCTCTAACAGACCTGTAACAAAACACCTGTCCACAACCTTAAATAGTCACACTCCAAATTCTGATATGGCTAAGACCAAAGAGCTGTCTTAGGACACCAGAAACCAAATTATTGACCTGCACCAGGCTGGGAAGACTGAATCTGCAAAAGGTAAGCAGCTTGGTGTGAAGAAATCATCTGTGAGTGCAATTACTGGGAAATGGAAGACATACAAGACCACTGATAATCTCCCACTGTCTGGGGCTTCCCACCAAGATCTCAGCCCGTGACTTGTTTGACGGGGGAAAGAATGCTATGTTGCATTCAAAGAACAACATACCTACTGTAAAGCATGGAGGTGGAAACACCATGCTGTGGGGCTGTTTTTCAGCAAAGGGACCAGGATGACTAATCCGTGTGAAAGAAAGAATGAATGGAATGAATGTATCATCAGATTTTGAGTCTAAACCTCCTTCCACCAGCAAAGGAATTGAAGATGAAAAATGGCTGGGTCTTTCAGCATGACAGCAATCCCAAACACACTGCCTGAAGGAGTGACTTCGTATAAAGCATTTTAAGGTCCTGGAATGGTCTAGTCCGGGCATCGTCAAATGGTGGACCGCGGTCCTTGTCCGGACCGAGTGACGAGTCTGCCCGGACCGGATTTGATATTAATAAAAATATAAATCATTTGTTCAGGCGCAGCTAATCTAGTAATTATGACAGGCTGGTCATCAATAGCCAAGCCAATCAAATCGATTGTTTACCTTTCAGCAACAGCGAGTGTGAGAGAGAGATAGAGAGGAGATGAGAGAAAATGGCTTGCTCAAAAATGAGAAAAGTAGATGCTGAAAACCGAACTTTTAAAGATTAATGGATGGACAAATACTTGTTTAATCTGCCTGCAGCCAGTTCTAAACCTTTGTGTCTCATATGCTGTGAAAATGTGGTGTTAATCAAAGTGGCAACGTTAAGCGTCACTATGAGACCAAACACGGGTCGTTTGAGGAAATGTACCCGCAGAAGTCCGCAGTGAGGGCAAGTAAAATCATCGAATTGAAAGCACAGTATGACAGGTCTACTCGTGTCATCACGCATGCAGTTACCGGGCAGCAACGTGCAAATGAGTGTTCGTTAAAGATCGCATGGATTTTGGTGCAACACAAGAAAGCATTCAGCGATGTGACAGTTGTAAAGGAGTGCTTAAATGCGGCTGCAGAAACAGCTGGCAGGACAGTTACATGGCCATTTCTCTCACTAGGAAAGAAAGATTGAAAGGGAGTAAGGAAAGGTTGAAAAGAGAGATGAAAAAGGGAGCTGCTCAAAGTTCTGCACTTTTTGTATGCAGTAAATTTTGCCCTGTTCTATTTAACTTGAAAAGTTTCCTGTGTTATTTTATTTAAAATGTAGTTCATGTTTTAAAAAGGTGACAGCTCAAATGTCTTTTTTTATTTTTTTTTCTTGAAGATTAAAAGCACTTTTATTTTATTCAAAAGATTCTGAATGTTTTACATTACTTGAAGTAGACCCTAAGTTCAGGCTGGTCAAAGCTGTGTTTGTACTTTTTATTTATTTTATTCAGAATAATTTCAGTGTCTGTACTACAGTATTGTTTTCCATTCAAGTGCCATACAAGTTCAGACTTTTCGGTATGTTAAAAGCATATTACTTTGAAAACACTTGAAATAATAATAAATTATATAGAAATGTATGTGCGTTATTGATTTTATTAACATCAGGGTAAATTATGTTAAGTGACAACATAAGATCCGGACCTTTGCTGGGAGAAAATATTAGTAACTGGACCTTTTTGAATTTTAATTGAATACCCCTGGTCTAGTCAGTCTCCAGATCTCAACCCCATAGAAAATATTTGGAGAGAGTTGAAAGTCCGTGTTGCCCAGCAACAGCCCCAAAACATCACTGCTCTAGAGGAGATCTGCATGGAGGGATGGATGGAGGGATTACAGCAATGGTTTGTGAAAACCTTGCGAAGACTTAAAGAAAAAAATTAACTGTTGTCATTGCCAACAGAGGGTCTATAACAAAGTATTGAGTTGAACTTTTGTATTGACCAAATATTTTTTCCTACCGTAATTTACAAATACATTCTTTAAAAATCAGACGATGTGATTTTATGGATTGTTTTTCTCATTTTATGTCTCATAGTTGAGGTATACCTATGATGAAAATCACAGGCCTCTCTCAATTTTTTAAGTGGGAGAACTTCCAAAATTGGTGGCAAATACTTTTTTCCCCCACTATACCTTTTATTAAATCATCGACTTTTCTTTAAAGCCCCAATGTTTATTTGTAGTTTAGGTGATTTATTGACAGCTTAAACATTTTAAGAAGTTAACTGTTTATATCACAAACATTTGAACAAAAAATGTGCAATGTAAAACAGAAGAGTAAATGACAAAACTATTAACAAACAATAAAATAATTAATTTAAAGTTGTTGGTTTTTTTTATAATGTCACGCATTAATGTGTGCAACGTTTTGCATTATTGTGTGTTTTTTTTACAGATCAGTGTGTTGTAGTTGTGAGTCTTAGTCACTTCAAAAAATTACAAAGACATGGAGCAACAAGTGAGTGTGTGTTTGTGTTAGCTAAGGTCTGTGTGAGCAAATGGTAGAAATTACCAGCGGACCTGAATGCAGCAATAGTAAATGAAAGCGCATAAGTGAGGACATTCCATGCAGCTGCTGTCTATGTGAGTTTTAAATCTGCACAATAAAGTCAGAATCAAATGCTTGATCCGATTCTGGGATGGATGTTTGTGGTAGCCAGGTGGAGGGGATGTAGACACTCAAAAGTCATGGTTGTGAGTTTGAGCCCCCTGTCAGAGATCATGAACAATGCCTCACCTGCTAAAAGGCCAAGTGAACTTCTTTTCTACCCACCAAATTAAAATTTGAACCTCGTTTTTCAGGTGGGCTGCAAATCTGCATCACGACTTAAAGCCTATGGACACTTGAGTATATAGTTTCTTCACTTTGGTCTTGTCTGACTCTTTTTTTTGTCTTCCTTGTTTTTCTCCCAGTAAAAACTGGGGCTGCATAAACCAGCATGTCTTCATTTTCCTAAGGAGATTCACATTTTAGAGGTATCAGCAAAGCCATTTGTAAAAAAATACAAGTCTTGAATCTTTGTCTTTGTTTTTTTTTGTTTTTTTTACAATTGTTGTTTTTACTTGCCTGCTGGTTCTCCTGATCACCGCGGGCTGATGTTAATATTTGCTGAGGACCTGTTGTTGAAATAAAATTAACAGACATGATTAGTGCAAATGTAGTTTTGCAAGACAGTAAAATTGATCTGTTAAGTAACTTACCATCAGAGGAATCATTTGATTCTGTCTTCAGCTTTTTAACCAAATACAACAGGAAAACTATAACTATTTGACTGATGACCAAAGCAGCAGTTAAACAGTTTCTAACTGTTTCATCCTTTGAAGTTGAACCGGCTACTGGATTTGAGAGGAAGAAAACAGTAACCACTGATTAGAGCTAACTTCTTTGAACGTGATATCAATTATTAGTAAATAGAACAAATGTCTCTTACTCTGATAGGTAAAAAGTGTTTTTTTTTTTACCTCCACTGTTAGTTTGTGATGTTTCCTCTGGTGTTTTCTCCTCACATTTTGGAACAGCACAGTAATATGTCCAACCATCAGAAAAAGTCAGGTTTTTAAAAACACTGGGGAAACATTTGTTTGCTGATGTCCCCTCTGAGTTGTTTCCATCTTCATTTACTCTTTTATTTTTAGTATTATTTAGGTACGAATAATTAGATTTATTGTTAAAACACAACACACTGTCATTGGACAGACATGAATTCTTCAGGGAGTCATGAAGAATGGTACATTGCAAAGTCAAATAATTTAATGGGCAAACGGGAATAGATGGAGTAGAAGGAGGAGCTTCCGTCACAGTCGGTTTTGCAGTTTCTGGGTTAAGGGGAAAAAAAGGAAAGAATTGGTAAATAGTCACACACACTCTTACACACACACACGTAAAAAAATTCAAACAGAAAAATTAATAAATACATTATGTATATATATTTCCTCTTCTGTTTAGTTCATCCCAAACCAGTGCAATAGGGTTCAACAAGTGCAATTAAGAGCTTGAAGTTTTTGACCTGCCTCTCATGCAGATTTTGAACCACCTGCTGATAATAAAGGAAACTGTACTCACTGACATTTTGGTTTTATTTTTAATTTCTCTAGAAGAAAGATCTAAAATGTTTAAGGTCATGAAGACCTGTCTCTTTTTTTATGCCTCTCTTGCCTTTTTTGAAACAACGCTAATTTCATCGTTACAGTACAGCTCATAAGGGTGGGGTACAACAGGATGTACTAGACCTCCGTTATGCAGACGGAAATGGTTGAAAGTGATCAAGAAACACTGGAGCACCTGTACAAACTATTGTAAGGCTTAATCAACCTCTAAAGCAAAAACAGCTTTACCCGTTCTCTGGGAACGGCCTTTTGGTGAAATTCGGAAATGTGTGTTTTGTTTTGTTTTTCATTTTTACCTCACCTTTTATTGAAACATCTAACAGTTTACAACTCACTTTTGTTATTTTTAAAGGTATTCTTTGAACTTTAACACCCTAAACTGGACAAATATGCTTAGTTAGAGCATTCTAAAACTTTAGACCGATAGAATGTAACAACTGAATACAACGATTTAAAAGAAAGCAAGAAATTTTTTGTGTACTCACCTTCAACTCTCAAGTATGTCACATTAAAAGACAGAAGATTTCCATTTTTTTTCCTCATACAAACGTAAAGTCCAGTATCGTTTAGCTGTGCTTTTGATATTTTTAGTTCAAACGATCCAGGTTCTGGATTCACTTTAACATGAGGAGTATTATTTTCAGCTTTTTCAAGATTTTTTGGAGGATTATCAGAAACTATTCTCATCCATACAAGCTCTCCTGCAGACCCGCGTGAACAGTTTAACTTCACATGATCTCCAACTTTCACAGCCTTTGTCTCATAGAACAAATCATTAGCACAACCTAGAAAAAGATCAAGCAGAGGCAAAAGACAGCATAATCTTAATATTCTCAAAGAAACTGATGATTTACCTTAAACTGTACTAAGATGTATCTGACCTTTATACTTACACATTTCTCCAAACACCAACAGTAAGTGAAAAAAAATCTTCATATTTGTTATTCCACTTGAGGCGTGTTGTAAATGAAACCTTTAGAGAAATGATTTGCTTCAATGTCATCATATGTAGAGACCATGTCAGAGTCCTCTGATTGGCTTCTAAATTTTTACCCTTTTACCACACCGGAAAAGTGATGAGCTGTATTTCCAAACTAACACTTTACATACCATCAGAATAAAACCTGTCATTTTGCATTTCCTTCTCTTTTGGGTGCTTTGAAACTGAAACTTACTTGTACATTTTAAATTTTGTTTCTAATGAAAACATACTTTTTAAATTAAAAAAGCTTGACTTTAAAAACATATTTAAAATTATGAAAATGTAAAAAATTGCCCAAATAGACTTCACAATAAAACTTGTAGTTTTTAGTTATATTTCTATGACTCTTTATTTCAGTGCTAAAAAAAAAGTCAAAATTGGTCAGAAAAAGTGGTGCAATTTGTTTGGCATACACAAAGAGAAAAAAACCCAATGTAATCCATCCATCTTTAAAAACCCCTATTGTTGTGTTTGTAATCACAGAATTTATGCAACCCAATCAGTCACTGATGGTTGAAGCGAAGGGAACACCCTGGATAGTTTTTCAGTCCTTCTCAGGACAGGCAAAAATCTCTCTACTCTGCTCTATTCTGTTTCATCTACTTGCAGACAAATAGATACAATAGCGTCTTAATTTTCTTCGTCTGAGCTGGAATCTGGATCAAAACTGTATGTCTGGGTAGCTCCAATATTGTTCTTCCTTTTTGTTCCACCTCTAAAGTTAGCTTGAGGTTTTAAGAGGCTGTAGGCTAGTGGGAATGAGTGTAAATAAAGGCATGATGGGATATCAAGTCTTAAAAACTGCATAATCAAGAACACTAAAAATATTAAAGAGCTAAAGATATTCCCTTCTTATTTTTAACTGGGGAATAGTGAGTTTTCAGGCCAAAACTATTTACAGTGCATTGCCAACGTATTTGCCCCCCCTCCCCTTGATTTTTTTAACCTTTTGCCACATTTCGGGCTTCAAACATAAATATATAAAACTGTAATTTTTTGTGAAGAATCAACAACAAGTGGGACAAAATCATGAAGTGGAACAAAATTTATTGGATATTTTTCAAACTTTTTTAACAAATAAAAAACTGAAATATAGGGCGTGCAAAATGATTCAGCCCCCTTAAGGTAATACTTTGTAGCAATACCTTTTGCTGTGATTACAGCTGTAAGTGCTTGGGATAGGTCTCTATCAGTTTTGCACATCGAGAGACTGACATTTTTTCCCCCATTCCTCCTTGCAAAACAGCTTGAGCTCAGTGACGTTGGATGGAGAGCAGCAGTTTTTAGTTCTTTCCACAGATTCTTGATTGGATTCAGGTCTGGACTTTAACTTGGCCACACCTGCATATGTTTATTTGTGAAGCATTCCATTGTAGATTTTTCTTTATGTTTTGGATCATTGTTTTGTAGGAAGACAAATTTCCGTCCCAGTCTCAGGTCTTTTGCAGACTCCATCAGGTCTTCTTCCAGAATAGTCCTGTATTTGGCTCCATCCATCTTCCCATCAACTCTAACCATCCTCCATGTCCCTGCTGAAGAAAGTCAGGCCCAAACCATGATGCTGCCACCACCATGTTTGAGAGTGGCGATGGTGTGTTCAGGGTGATGAGCTGTGTTGCTTTTACGCTAAACATAACGTTTTGCATTGTTGCCAAAAAGTTGGTTTCATCTGACCAGAGCATCTTCTTCCACATGTTTGGTGTGTCTCCCAGGTGTCTTGTGGCAAACTTTAAATGGCACTTTTTATGGATATCTTTAAGAAATGGCTTTCTTCTTGCTAATCTTCCATAAGGACCAGATTTGTGCAGACAACTGATTGTTGTCCTATGGGCAGACTCTCCCACCCCAGCTGTAGATCTCTGCAGTTCATCCAGAGTGATCACGGGCCTCTTGGCTTCTCCTTGTTTGAGCTGAAAGTTTGTAGATTTGCAGTGGTCTAATACTCCTTCCATTTCAATGTCAGCACAGGGCTCCTTGGAATGTTTAAAGCTTAGGGAATCTTTTTGTATCCAAATCCGGCTTTAAACTTCTCCACAACAGTATCTCGGATCTGCCTGGTGTGTTCCTTGTTCTTCATGATGCTCTCTGTGCTTTAAACAAACCTCTGAAACTATCACAGAGCAGGTGCACTTATCCAGAGACTTGATTACATACAGATGGATTGTATTTATCATCATTAGTCATTTAGGTCAACATTGGATCATTCAGAGATCCTCACTGAACATCTGGAGAGAGTTTGCTGCACTGAAAGAAAAGGGGCTGGATGATTTTGCACGCCCAATATTTCAGTTTTTTATTTGTTAAACAAGTTTGAAATATGACTGTGTCCCACTTATTGATTCTTCACAAAAATTACAGTTGTATATCTTTATGTTTGAAGCCTGAAATGAGGCAAAGGTTGAAAAGTTCAAGGGAGGCAGAATACTTTCACAAGGCACTTTAGATGTCAAGAAAGGTACGAATAAGATCATAGCAACCAAGTGCATCATACTTTCAGGTCTGATGCACATTTGCCCAGAATAGAAGGTGTGAAGTGGGTCTTTTTTTACTCCCTTCACAGGTTCTCAAACGAGTTGCCGGCAAAGAATTGTCGCATTTCCTCCTCACACAAAACAACTTATTCGTAAAACAGATTAGGGATTCTTTTTTTTATTTTTACCAAAATATATAACAGTAGTGCATGAACTCAAATGAGGGATGACCCTGTAGAGATGCTGCAGGTTTTTGAATTGTCCGGGCCAGTAAAGGTTTGTAAAGAGGAACTGCATCAAGAGGGAATGCAGGTGTGTCTTTTAGTTCCTTTGAGGCTCATGTGCCCCCTCAAGAGACACCATGAAAAGGGAACAGAGGATTGTTGTTTGTGTGGAAATGTCTTATTTTCCCTTTAGGCTTTTCCCTTTAGAGTTCGTCCTCAGCGAATCAGGTTCTTCCATCTAATCCTGTCTTTTGAATCCTCTACTCCTGTGGTTCTCAGACTGCCCCCCCCTCCCCCCCCAGGGAGGCGCGGAGGCATCTCAGCGAGTCACCCAGTGGGACAAGGCTGGGAGGGACGGAGGGAGGACTAATGTTTTGACGTCGGAATTTTTGTCATGGCGGAACGTAAACAAACCGCGCTTCAGGACCGCATATCCAAGGGTCTTGCATCACTTACATTAACCTGATCCAAACTGTGACATTTGAAGATGTGATTATTGTTTTTATTGTTTTAACAGTGGTTTTAACGTCGTAAAAGAACGCTAATGTTGCCTGGACGTTGACGCATTTCGAACATGCGACCGGTACGGATCGAATACCTATATCTGCCTTTCTTTGCAACTGTGGTCAGATTTGTTGAAGAATGGAGAAATGCATGTGTTGTGGTGTGAGTGTATGTGTGCTGGTGTGTCTCAGCTCGCTCGCTGCAGGAAGGGAGGGGGGAAGAGTGCCTATGAGGGTGTGGAACGCATACAAACACAGTCAGTCGCCGTTTCTGGAGTTAAGAAAAAAGTAATAAAGAAAGTCCCCCCCAGGGGAGGCGAGCTCCACAATTTGAGAACATAGAAAGTGAATGATACTTTATTTAATTTATTTATACTTTATAAAGGATCATTTCCTTTGTACATGTCCTCCCTGGAGGAGTCTTTCTCAAATATTTCCGAGACAGCAGTGCTCAATCTGACTGGCTGAGAGATCCATCTAACACAGCAGCATCTGCTGATCTGAGCTCTGCTGAGGGGGATCAGTTCATTGAAATTACATCAGACTCCGACCCGAGGATGAGGTTTACAGCACAGACACTCACTAAATTCTGGCTGGGTGTGGAGAGTGAGCATCAACTCATAGGGCCGTAGGCTGTGGGCATTCTGCTTTCATTCTAGGCTTTTCTACTGTTACCACTTTGAAAACAAAGAACAGAGCTAGGCTCAACATTGAGCATGACGAGAGTTGCAGTAACAAACCTGCAACCTCATTTTGAAAAGATGTGTAGCACAAAGCAGGTACATTGCAGCCATCAACACAACTTTGTGTTTCTTTTTGCACATAAGTTCAATGCTTTTGTTCTTACAAAATGAATGATCCTTTATTAAATTGTTCTAGTCTCTATCAGCAGGAATGTTTAAGATTTTGATATGTTATTAAAGTTAAACGTATTTGGCTTATTTTGTCACAGTTTTTTCATGGGGGGGTCCTCCTCCAAAGTGGGGGACAAGAGAAAAAACTTTGAGAACTCTCTACTCTAACACCAGCTACCTTTGTGTCTTCCTTCACTGCATCCATGAACCTCCTTGTTGGTCTTCCTCTAGACCTCTTGCCTGGCAGCTCTAGACTCAGCATATTTCTACCAATATAATCACTGTCTATCCTTTGGACATGTCTGAACCATCTCACTCTGGCCTCTCTGACTTTATGTCCAAAACCTCTAACATGTGCTGTCCCTCTGATGGATTCATTCCTGATCCGTCCTGGTCACTCCCAAAGAGAACCTCAGCATCTTCATCTCTGCTACCTCCAGCTCTGCTTCCTGTCTTTTCCCGTGTCACTGTCTCTAGGCTGAACAACATGGCTGGTCTCACCACAGTTTCCTAAACTTTTCCTTTCATTTGAGCTGAAAGCTCTTCTATCACACATCACACCTGACACTTTTCTCCACCCATTCCAACCTGCCTGCACTCGCTTCTTCACTTCTTTGTTCTCCATTACTCTGGACTGTTGACCCTTGATACTTCAAATCCTCCACCTTATTTATCTCTTCTCCCTTAACCTCACACTTCCACTTGGGTCCCTCTCATTCACACACATGTACTCCATCTTGCTGCAGCTAACCTTCTTCCCTCTCCTTTCCAGGGCACACCTCCACCTCTAGCTTCTTCTCCACCTGTTCCTTGCTCTCACTACAAATATCAATTTACTCTGCAAACATTATAGTCCATGGTGGTTCCTGTCTAACCTCATATGTCAGCCTGTCCATCACCATTGGAAACAGGAAGAGGTTCAGAGTGGATCCATAATGTAATCCCACCTCCGCCTTGAACTCCTGTGTGGGAGTGGGCTGTGCTGTGTAACCCCTACAGCACAGCCCACCACTGTCTTACAGCCTTCATACATGTCCTGCACTGCTCTAACATACTTCTCTGTTACGCCAAACTTTTTCATACAATACCACAGTTCATCTTATCATAAGCTCTCATGTTATCGTGTAGCTCTCTCTAACCTTGTCTGTACTTCTCTAACAACATCCTCCAAGCAAATATTGCATCTTTACTGCTCTTTCTTGGCATAAAACCATACTGCTGCTCACAAATGTTCACTTCTGCTCTTAGTCTAGCTTCAGCTACTCCCATAACTTCATTGTATGGTTCATGAGCTTTATTCCTCTGTAGTTGCTATAACTTTGCACATCTTGTGTGTGGTAAATGTATCGTGAAGTATTTGTAAAATATGTGTGTTAAACGCACATATGCTGTATGGGTAAGGCTGTTGTAAGGTGCCCTTTACCGCACCACGTCTGTCTCTATTAAGGTGTGCGTACTAACTCCTTACTGGCCGTGTTCAATTTTACACGTATCCTACATAAGTGCCCATAGGACACTTATAGGATGTCCACACAAACTGCACTCTGCTAATTTTCCCTTTTTTTATTGCCAGGTTGCACACCAGAAATGCTCGTGGGGGGGCGCAATAAGTGCACACCTTTAAGTTGAATAGTACTAACAAGCTCTCTGTGCAGGGGGCTAAAAAAAGCAAAAATCTGTATGACGTGCCTGCATCTCATGTACTTCCCCCTACCTTCCCTTGCATGTTGCTAAAGTATTTGCTACAACCTGTTCCCCTCAGCATGCTTATAGAAAAAATGTGCAGGAACATTTTTGACCCACAGAATCACAGAGTTATCTATGACTGAAATTTCCTGTTGGCCACCTGCGTGTCAAAGTACAGGTTTGCCCATTTTTCACCGGCAGACAGCCCCATATTCACCTGTAAGGGCAGTTGTGATTAAGTGTAAGTTTCATCGATTCATTTTTCTTTTAATATGAAATTCTTTTTTTTTTATATATAAAATCTAAAAGAGATTGAGCAGGTAGACTCATATAATCCTTTGAGAATAATACTTATTGAACTTGATAAATATTCAATCTATCTATTTAAAAATAAAAAATAAAAATGTTAAACAAGTCTGTCTTGTAAGGGACTGGCTTTGAGGAGGGTAGAAACTAATTTTGCACATAGACCACTGCATGGAATAAGGGAAAAGTATAAAGCAGTACGGTGCATGTAAAGGCCAAAATTCAGATGAAACTAATTACCTCCAAATGTGAAACTAATGGTACACAAAAACAAAAACAGGAATTACTAGCAAAATAAGAGTTCACAAAGAAAACATAATGAAACATAAATGTATGCTTACCCATGGCATGAATATTATCATCAATAGGAGGATTACACATCCCTCCTCCACCTCAGTAAACTAAGAGGTAAGTACTAATATAAAAGCACATCACATAAGGAAACAGAAAACCCATCTTAGTTGTCACTTAGTGAGAACCACCCGAAGCTACCCAACACATAGGTAACTAGAAAAAATCTTTTGCAGGGGTGTGAATCAAGGGATTTAAGCAGTTTCAGATGTATATCTGGCCACAGCTTCAATATTCTAATTCTTTGTTTTTATTATGTCAAATGAAAAAAAAAAGTTTGGAACCACAAAAGAAAACATTAAAAAATATTAAAGATATTTTACATATTGCAGTTGTTTCTGTCAAACTGAAACTCTCTGATCTGTCGCCTTATCAGGGTGAGCATGCTGGTGACCACAAGCCAAAGTGCACAAATAGAAAAGTAGAATGCATGAGCAGTAGCCAACCACAACTGACACTTTGAGATTCTGCTAGAGAACTCTGAGTGTAATGCTAACTGTAAGCACATGTTAGTAATCATTGGTAGTAATCTTTTATTTATGTACAAAAGAGCAGGAACCCTGTTAACTGGGAATAATTTTTTAAAATAAGACAGCACATATATTTATGCTTCGTGTCTTTAATTTTGTATTTTACTTTTGCACACAGAATCACAATCATAATTATTTGTCTCACAAATCTGCAGATGATGCATGGAAACTTGAATACTACTGAGGTTTAGCTTTCACACAGAGGTGTGAATAAAAGGGGCTTTTTTCCTGTCTCATCTGTCTTTAGGTCGCCCAAAACTTAACTTTTATCTTCTTTTAGAAAAGGGCAGGTGATTTACCATCAAATCATATATCTATACAACTTATAGGTCACTCAAAACTTAACATCTTTCTAAATCATGTTGTTTTGACACAGTGATAAAATGGCAATCGGAATAAAACTGAATCAATATTTAAAAAAAACTCTAGATAATATTTGTATTGCTTAATTATTTACTGTCAATGTTTACTGTATGTATATGCATGATAAATAAATGCAGTACAATATTTACTTGTTTTTAATTTGTTTTACTAACTGACCTTTGCGAAGAAAAGAAACTGAAGCAAAGCACAGTTAAAGTAAGTACACCTAAACCACCTTCAGTCATTCTCACTTCTTATGTGGTTGATTATAATCAGATCTGTTTTGAGTCAACAGCTCTAACGGTTGGTCAAATGGAAGATAAATGGCCCACCTCCACTGCTGTGTCTGTGTGGTTTTTGCATCTCGGTTTTTCAGTTGTTTGCTTGAACTGTGTTAGCCCTGGGGGAGGGTGTGCTTGCAGGAAAAGGATGCCTTCAGAATGAAAGTAGAAAATGGAATTGCATGCATTAACCCAAACACCAGCTGTGTTAATTTTGTCTGCTCAGTTTTTTACCTCTTTGCACACTTTATAGTACACATCCCAAGCAACCTGAGTAAACAGAGATGTTTTACCTCAAGGTTCACTATGTTGTGAGGAAGCCCTAAACTTGTTGCTAACACAGAATCTCCTCAAAAATGATCTGTGTTGCATCCATCAAATTAGGCCTCTGAAATTTTTTTCAAGTTGTTGAACACACTTAAATTACATTGTGACTGGCAAATTTACAGTCTGAATACCAAAAAAAAACATCTAAAGCCTTATAAACCTGTTTGGGTGGTTGACTTGTATGGTTTCTGCAGGTTTTTGGGTTGTCTGTGGTGGGCTGTAGGTGGGAGCAGCTGCATCCTAATGGGAACATAGAAATGTCTTGCCCTTCCCTTGAGGCTTTTATGGCCATCTCAAGAGATGTAATAAAAATTTAATTTATGATTGTCGTGAGTGTGGTAAGTGTATTGTGAAGTATTTGTGAGGATACTTTAATTTTTTTCCCAACTTATTCTGTCCAACAGCTGAGCAAACAGATTAGAGCTGAAGGGCTTTTGTTGGACAGGTTTTATTATTATAAAAAGAGGTTATATATCTTCGAAAAACCAAAGTGTAAATTTGTATAAACCCCTTTTTGGTTTTTTTTAAATCATTTTCTATTTAGTTGTTACATTTAGTGTGTGTGGGGAGGTAGAGGGGAAAAGTGTGTGTGTGTTTGGGGGGGGGATAAAAGGTAGAGAGGTGGGTGGAGAAAGTGGGGATACAAGCGCTGATTTGAATAAATTATTATTTGAAGTTGTAACAATTAAACCAGATATGCTGGAAAGACAAATATTACATCCAAAGGTGAAATTCTGACACGAAGATGAGCGGAAGACATCTGTCCATCAATGCACTGTGCGTGCACGTGGGGGTGGAGATACATGCATGCTGCCAAAGTGAACCGTGTGTTCATAAAGGGACCAAGAGCCTTCCCAGCCTGACCAGGAGAGGGGGGGGAAAGACCCCCAAGCCAGGAGACGGGACCCATGTAGCCTGGGAGGGGGGGATCACCCACACACCGAACCAGGCGCAGAGGGGGGCCACCCAGAGATAACCGCGCAACTACACACATTCACACACTGATGGGGGATTTGTTTCCTTACATTAGTGTCAACCTGTTAACACTAGGAGCAATGGGTTGTTCAGTGTCTTGCCGGACGAATGGCAGAACTCGAGCCAGCAATCATCCAATCAGAGGTTGATCCCTCTACCTCTGCACCATGGCCACCCACCACTAATTTTAATTATCAAAACTCCATCTCCACAAGAAATTAAATATTTGAACAGGTCACCACCTGGCGGGAAGTTGGATTCCCTCTGACAGAAGAGGAACATGGATAGACTTGACAGGTCTACTGTGAGAGCCTGTAGGGAATGTCTTGCTGAGCCCATTTTCAGAATGGTATTCAACTCTGACATCCAGGGGAGCTTCAACCAGGGACCAAGAGATCTTGGAGACATTGAGATGGAGTGGACCATGTATACTACCTTCACTGTTATGCAACTGTTACGGTTTCTGTTTCTTTGCCCTTGTGGTTTGTTTCCTTTTTGTTCTGTGATGTTTTCAGTTAACTTCCTGTTTTATTTTGTAGGATTTCCTGTTCCGTTGTTGTTTTGAGTTTTACCTTGCCCCATCAGTCCTGAGTGTTTCCACCTGTGTCTTGTTGCCTTGTATGTATTTAAGTCCTGTCCTTCCCTTCTTCCTGTGCTGTTCCATAGGTTAATGTTTCCCCGTTCCTGTGTAATTCGAGTTTTCGAGTTTGAGTGTTTCTAGCCTGCTCTGCAGTGGTTTTTGGTTTGTTTAGTTTTAGTTATTAAAGATCCTGTTCTCCTGAACCCTCCCGCCTCCTCCTCTCTGCACCTGGGTACTCCCTCCCTTTCTCCACCGTAACAGCAACTGTACAAAGTTGTGGCCTTGAAATCTTTTGTGTCAGTTAGAGCGGTAATCCACAAACTTGGTAGTGGTCTCAAGAGGGAGGGGATGTGGTCAAGCTGAAAAAGGAGTCCTATCAACCCTGCATGCCTTGTGAAACTCCAAGGCAACTGACAGGTATCTGCAGTATAACTGGCATGCTGTGGGGAAAGTTGCAGAGGCAAAAACTCAGGAGTTCGGGGAGGCCTTGGAGAAATTCTGACAAATTTTTCAGAAGAGAAAAGCTGTTCTCTGGGAACACTGTCTACAGTGCAGATGTAGAGGTACCATTGATAGAGGACAATGTCAAGAGGTGGAAGGAATATTTTGTGAACCTCCTTAAAATTCTCAAAATAAGTGAATTTCTTTTTGCGTTCAAGAAGGGGGATCAGATGATGTACCCCAACTATAGACATCACAATACCTAGCCCCTCTGGGAAAGTCTGTAATTCAGGATTCTGAAAAAAGAATTTAGCCAAATGTTGAACTTCTAATTCTGGAGGAAAAGTGTGGTATTTGTTTCAGTCATAGAACTGCAGAACAGCTCTATACCTTACACAAAGTGCTTGAAAGTTTAAGGGAGTTTACGCATCCAGTCCATATGTGCCTTGTTGCTTTAGAGAAAACGTTCAATCTTATCCTTTGCAGTATTCTGTTAAAGGTGCTTTGGGAATCTGGGTTTTTAGGCCCAACTAAAAGCTGTCCAGTCTTTGTACAACCAGCAGTATTTGGTTCTGTGGAGATGATCAGATTTCGATTGTACTTTTAAACTTTGGATTATGAATTTACTTGGCTCTATATATACATACGTGCTTTCATGTCTGCTCTGAGTTTTTTTTATGAAACAGAGGCATCTGTGGATTGTGGACTGGAGATGCGGACGCGACCGTCCTTGACTGGCGGGAAAATCTATGTAATGACATATTTAACATGTTTACATGCTGGGGAGCAGAGAGAGAGCAGATGACAGCGGAGATTTCTGCAATATTCTTACCAGATGGTCACATGGCAGCAACTCAATACACTGAGGCACGTAGATATGGTCAAGATGATCTGCTGCAGTTCAAACCGAGCATCAGAATAGGGAAGAAAAAGGATTTAAGTGACTTTGAACATGACATTGTTGTTGATGCCAGATAGGCTTGTCTGAGTAGTTCAGAAAGGCAGGGGGCAGGTCACCAGTTTGTCGCAGGGTAGAGTGTCCTCAATCAGACACTTCAATTCAATTCAATTTTATTTGTATAGCCCAAAATCACAACAACAGTCGTCTCGATGGGCTTTGAAGTAAAACATGAACTCAAAAGGATCATGAATACAAAGAGTCAATAGGAAAATACTAAAATAAACTAACAAACTGACTAAGCTATACTGGCATCCCTGCCCTTAGACCCCCCTTCGCGGTAAGGAAAAACTCCTAAAAAACCGGATTCCGGAAAAAAATGAAGAAACCTCAGGGGTGCCCACATGAAGGAGGGATCCTCCCCCAGGATGGACAGGCGATTTACCAGAACTCATAGAGAAGAATTAACTTATCTAACTCTACATCTACATATTTAAAGTCCAGCAGACGAGCTTCATCCAGCCGGGGTTGGGGACAGTCAGGGGCACGAGTCGAGCCGGAGACAGGAACCACAGCCAGGTGTAGGAGCAGGAGCAGAGACGAGGTACACAGTCAGGAACAGGAGCACGGATGGGCCAACTGGAATCTGGAAGCACTCCCACTCCCCAGGAGGGGAGAGGGATAGAGGGACAATACATGAATCGTACTGCACCAAACAGAGGCATGGATAACTAAATGATAAATGATGATCACAGATAGAGAAGAGAGGAAGGGTAGAGGTAGATGAGAAAAGAAAAGTATTGGAAAAGGACAGAAAAGAGGACAGAGCCCCAGTGCACATCCTAAGGTTCCCCTCGATGTCACCAACTCTGGCCCCCGGATAACACCTGACTGTAGCCGCTGGGAGCTCCACGTTTCTAACTTCAGAAGAGCCTATAACCAGAGTTGAGGATTCAGCGGGTGTGTCGCTGAGGGGGGAGAACCTATTACTAACGTGGAGTCTCGGGTGCTCTAAGTTTTTGCGTTTAGCACTATGTTTCCTCCCAACCGGTGCAAACCCCTGACTGTCTCCCGGCTGCTGGGAGAACGCTGGGGTGCTAGCTAAATTAGCCCTGGTAGCGCGGCCCGCGCTACGAGTAACGACCTGGCTAGCCGGTTTAGCTTCCACTGTGCGGAGCCGCGCTTCTAACTGCTCAAGCCTGGCCTCCAAGTCCAACACAAGACTACACTTAACACATCTACCGCTATCTTCACTAAAGGAGGCAGGATCGTCACTAAACATATGGCACATGGAGCAGGAGAGAGTGGGAAGGTGGAAGGAGTGGTGGCCATGCTAGGTTCTAAGCTAAAGCTAGCGGTGTTTAGGTAAAGAGAAGTGGTTTATTAGCAATGAGAAAGTGAACAGCAAGCGGACTTAACAGTAGTGTGTCGCTACTAAAAAGAGCTAGATGTGAATATTAACCCAGATAACCCTTAGAGTAAGCAAAACAAGAGAACAGTAGTCAAACACGACCAGTACTGGGAAAGGCTCACCCGGAAATGACGTCACAGGAAGCAGCCAATGCTCTCTCACATTCCCACACACCCATGCTCTCTCACATTCACACCTATGGACAATTTTAGGGTGACCAACTAAGCTATGAAGCATGTTTTTGGAGAGTGGGAGGAAGCTGGAGTCCCCAGAGGAAACCCACACATACACGGGGAGAAACTGCAAACTCCACACAGAAAGGTCCCGATTGCTGTTCTGTATCAGGTCCCCCAGCTGGGACTTGAACTGGGGGCCTTCTTGCTGTGAGGCAAGAGCGCTAACCACTGCGCCACCTATAAACATTTCTTTAAATCTTCAAAGGCTACCCATCACTAGACCTGTTTCCTTTTCTTTCACTAGACCTGTTTCCTTTTCTTTCCTCCTTGCCTTTCATGCATCATTGTTGCATGCAGACACTTATTACTCAAAGAAAAAAACTGCCTTCTGCTTTAACCAAAATTTTTACATTTTGGCTCATCAGTCCAGAGCAACTGCTGCCATTTTTCAGGTTAACTCTCGACTGCATCATTTATCACTGAAGTAAATTAAGTAGAATGAGACTCGTGAGTTAAAATAAATGGTTTGCAAATCAACTGAATCTTATAAAAGAAAAATGAACATTTAAGATGGAATTAAATCCTATTAAACTTTTAGCAATCTGTACGGCAGCCCACACACTCATATAAAATGTTGGCTGGTTGCCTTTTTTTTTTTTTTTTTTGATTACCTTACATCATAGTTTACCTTACACGTATTTAATTTGTGCTGTAATATGTATCAATGATTTCATTTATGGTGACGTATATTTTTGAATGCAACTTTATTTGTGTGTGGTTTTGTGACAAATGGTGAACCCCACCTTCACCTAACACCTCAGGGATTTAGGGGAGCTTAGAAAATGGATGGAAAGACAACTTTAACTATTGATTATAGTTAAGTAAATGATTGAAGGGGGTTTTAAGGCATTTTTGTTTTCTTCAAAACTGACAAAGATTTTTCTTTTACATAAGCCTACAAATGATCAAACCATAAAGAAATCTTAAACGTGTTGCCTATTAAAAAAAAAAAAGACTCGTAATGAAGAATATTTTATTACAAATATTTTCAAGGCAGATATGCATCATTTGGCTTAACATCAGGTTTAAAAGTTCTTTCAATTTCAGCTTTATATATACAGTAATCAGAATTACACAACAGAAAAAACTTTTTGTACCAACTGTTTAAAAATGACAAGCTTGCTCAAACTGAATTTGGAATTTTTGTACACAAGTCTGTAATGCATAATTAATTCTCCTCAAATACTCTCACATCACTGTAGACGGTGTCTTTCTTTGCTGCTGCTTTTCTTTCCTTGGGTTTCTTCTGGGTAAAGACTGTTGTGGCATAAACTACATTGCTTTGATTTCTCTATAAAAATAAATTCAAATTAAGAAACAAAATGTTATATGCACAAATTAGATATACGTTTTTTGGTCTTTGTGTAAATTCCTTACCTCCAGGTTTTGGCGTTCATCACCGACTGTTTCAGGCTTTGCTGTACAAGGTAAACAGGCAGTTTCAGAAACCATCACAAACAACGACACTGGATGTAAGATGTCAAAAATCTAAACAGCAAACGTAGGTTCAAAAATGCAAAGTATTTATTTAATAAATGAAAAAACGTGTATCTACTCTTACCTTTGCACACAGCACAGGATTTTGTTGACACAACACAAACCAGAAATGTTACAATAATGAGACTGAAACCCAAGGTTCCAAAAAACAGAAAGAAAAATATCTTGTTATGAGTGCCGTCACCTGGAATAGAAATGAAGAGATATTCTTGTCAAAAACTATTTATTAAAAATTTGTAATTTATTTTATGAAAAAGTAGGTTACCTGGAACATTCAGTTTAGTTCCATTTCCAAAAATCACTTTTCCACATGCAGCCACAGCACAGTAGTAAAGTCCAGCATCAGAGGAGCTGACGTTCTTCAAGAAGCTGTAGACACAACTCTGCAGAGGCTGAGTCTCTGTACCCCCGTCACAGTCACCATCACTGCCTCTTCTGGCGTGAATATAAGTGGGATGAGATTCCCCTTCAGTCTCTCTGAACCAGAACACTCTCTGTTCCTCTGGACATGCATCACTTTTAAACTCAGAGAGAACTGAACACTGCAGAGCCACAACGTCTCCTGCAGAAACCGAATCAACAGAACTTTGAACCACTGCAGGAAAATCAGAGTGCAGTCCTGGAAGAAAAAGAACGATTTAAAAAAAGACTAAAATAAATGTAAAAATAATCTTAGAAAGGTTTTCATTATTTTTATTAAACACCTGACCTAAAATAGGTTTTTAAAAACAAGAAGATATTGAACAATACCAATACATACCTTTAATTTCTAGAAACACTGCCCTAATGAAGGCGATGTCTGTACCATCCAGTGACAAACAGTAATAGAAGGCAGAATCACTTGGGTTTGCTTTTGTAGTTTGAAGAATAAATTTTCCTTCTTCTTGTTTGAGTGAAAAATGACCGATCTTCTTCTCTTCAATGTAATTGCTGAATCCTTTTCCCAAGATTTCAGGCATTTTTCCAGGAACAAGTTTGATCCAGAAAAAGATTGCATAGCTCAGGCTTTTGTTGTAACAGGACAGGGTCACATCTTCTCCAGCGTTTACTGTCTTTATTTCAAATCCCTCATCTGTACAACCTAAAATAATTAAAACACAACACAATTATTACTGTATAATCAATACAATATATTCTGCATTTTGTCATACTATGCAAACAGACAATAAGCGTTGATTTTAATTTTATCCTTATTTTTAAAACCCTACACACATACTTACATCCAAGTTGAAGTATCAGTAGTGTGCAAAGTATGACGTGCATTTTCTGAACTTCTTATTCTCTGGTCTGCCAATGACTTATGTCACATTAGAGGAGGATTTTCTCTGTTGTTGCTATAAAAAATGGGAGGGAACAATTTTAAAACAAACTGATTGGCTGGTAATCACACTGCCATCTCAGTTATAACCCCAGTGGAAATATAACAAGCAAAACTTTCCATTACTTGCGTAAAGCAACATCACTAGAATATTCTTGTTATCTCACAGTGGTGGCTTTGGCAGTCAACAAGGGATGAGACCTACTGCAAAAAAGAAAAAAAAAATTGGCGCAAAATGCTTTAAAAAGCAATGATTATATTGTTGAAGAATGAATGTAAGTATGTGTTAATTTTAGGTGAAAATGAAAATATAAAGAGAAATGGCCCAGCAAGAAACTGCAGACATTTTTCAATGCCCTTTTAAAGAATGAACATAATGAAAAAACCCTGTAGTGCCTTTTGGGGTTTGAACCAAGGACAGATGTCCAGTTCTGGCAGCCAAAGTTGGACCAGGACAGGATGTTCAACAGTCTGTCTCTGCTTGTCCAGACTGCAGCAGATTCAAGCCATCCCATAACACTCATGCTAGCACTCATGCTAGTCAGTTACATCTCCTACTTGTACCTAGACCTTGGTCTCATTTTTCTCTTGATTTTGTTACCAGGTTGCCACTATCTCGGGAGCAAGACGGTCCATCATATCCCCTTGCCTAAAGCCCACTCTGCCAAAGACACAGCCCAGTCAATGCTTGATCATGTGCTTCTGATTTATGGCTTTCCTCGGGATATCATGTCTGATAGAGGACCTCAGTAGGTTCTGGTCAGAGTTTTGTGCACTCTTCAGGATTTCTGTGAGTTCATCCTCAGGTTGCTCTCACTTTCCTACCTAACCTTGCCTGATCTCACTTTGGAATTTTCACCCTTCCAGACCTCATCTCCCCCTCTCTATCAGATCTTCGCCTGCCTGCTTCCCAGCCTCAGATCTTCACTCACAGTTTTTGTTTTCTGCATTTTGGGGTCCATTTAAACTTTCTAACAACACTTCTGACATAGAGTGTGTAATGAGGCGTTGTAGAGCATTAAAACATCACTAATTCAACCTTGAAAATTTTATCAATTGTAGGTTATTTTTCAGAACGTAAACCCAATAATAATCAAGGAAAAGACAGATGTTTTGTGGCATTTATTCCACCAACCCCAGGCCTGTTATGGTGCCTCTGCCACGTCCGCCACAAACTCTGAAATCCTCCACCAATATCTACATCCATGCCTCAGCCTCAGCTCCGCCAGAGTTCCAGTCTCACTATTCACCAAGACCCGCTGGTTTCTACAATAAAACTCATTACTTACCTTTCCACTGACCTGCCTCTTCCTTCCGGGTTACAGCATCTGGGTTCGTCTCGTGTTCTGACCATGACAGAACAAACTGGTCCAGCTCCCCATCCGCCTTCCAGCAACATGACAACTTCCACTTCCGCCTCGACCCCGGAAAACTATCGGCTTCAGCCGGAACCTTTTTACGGTGACGTAGAAGCTTGTGGGGGTTTTCTCTTGCAATGTCAGCTCTTGTTCCAACAGGCCCCCAGATATTACCACACGGACCACAGTAAAATCACCATGATTGTCAACTCTCTCAGGAACAAAGCGCTACAATGGGTCCAAGCCCTCCTAGCAGCTAACCCCATCACACATCTGCCGTTCGAACGTTTCATCGGTGAGTTCAGACTCGGTTTTGATCAACCCCGAAAGCAGGAAGAAGCCACCAGACGATTACTAAGGCTCAGGCAACGTTATCAATCTGTCAGCGATCACGTGATCGACTTCTGGATCCTAGCAGTGGAAGCGGGATGGACCGATCCGGCACTTCGAGGTATCTTCTATCAATCACTCAACAAAGCTATTAAAGATTATCTGTGTACCCAGCACCATCTTTTGAAGAACTTGTCGCTGCAGCTCTACGCTCTAACACCCGTCTCAGAGAACGCCAAAACGAACGCACTCGTCAGACTCATAAAACCTCTCTAACTAATCTTCCTCAGCCTGCAGCTCTTCAAGTCTCATCTCCATGTGCTATACCATGCAAACCTTCAGAGGAACCCATGCAAATTGGTAATTCGAGGTTATCCCCGGAGGAGTGGCAGAAACCCAGAGACGAGGGACTGTGCTTCTACTGCGGAAATCATGGACATCAAGTCTCACAGTGTTCACTACGTTTACACTCCCGAACCTCCCGCTAGAGGACAGGCCACGGGCAGGTAAGTCAGTCATTTCCACCAGAAAAGACTTTTTCTATATACCTGTCAAGCTATGTTTCAACTCCGAAGTTACTGACACCCATGCTCTCATAGATTCTGGAGCCAAGCAGAGTCTCATTGATCTTAACTTGGTTAAACAGCTCTCTATTCCCATAGAACCCCCCGACACCCCCATAAAAGCTGCCGGTTTGGGAGGGCAACATCTCTCGCTTATTACTCATCGCACTAAGTCCCTGCTTCTCATCATTTCTGGTAATCATCACGTCCGAACACGTCCGGTTCTTCGTTACAACTTCACCTCATAGTACGGTTGTTCTTAGCTATTCCTGGCTTAAAATCCACAATCCCCAATTCAACTGGGTTCATCAATGTGTTATTAATTGGAGTGCCTTTTGCATGGCCAACTGTCATGACGATGATGACGAGGCAGACCCAGATGCTGGAATACGGAAGTAAACTCAGGTTAAGAGATCTTTTAACGGGTTTAATGGAAACACAATCCCAGAGTTCAGGAAATTAGCAAAAACCAGAGGTGAGTCTTTGACGTGGAAACCAGAGCTTCATGTGAATACGTCTTGTAGACTGCGTCGGAGGCCGTGGGCAAGATGGGGCCAGCGACGAGCGAACCAGAGGGCTGTGATGGAGACTTCGTGGCCTGAGCTGGGTAGTCGAGGAGTGAACAGGATAACCAGCTGCACCCGTGGTGAAGAGGACCTGAAGGAGCACAATTAGGTAAGTTCAAGGCTAGACTTGAATTGGCGTAACTTAACTTGAGCCAGACGTAAGCACCGGAGAGTGTAAAGCGGACTGGCGTTGAATGCTGGGATGGATCTCCTTTTGAAGGTCAGCAGGTGATGAGATGATGTGAGGAAGCTGGTTCCAATGAGCAGAGAAGGGAGGGGGGAGGAAACCGACAGGGCACTGTGACAGCCAACTGCCTTCAGTCTGCCATTCCATCCGTCTTGTCTTCCGATCCCCCCATTTCTGAAACTATTGATCTCACATCCGTGCCGCCCTGTTACCACGAATTCAAAGCCATTTTCAGTAAAGCTAAGGCTAGTTCTATGTCCCTTCACAGGCCCTACGATTGTGCCATTGAACTACTTCCTGCTTCCACTCTTCCTAAGGGTCGTCTGTTTAACCTTTCGGGTCCCAAAAAAACTGCCATGGAGGCTTACATCCATGAGGCACTTTCCTCTGGTCACATTCGCCCTTCTTTCTCCCCTGTCGGTGCTGGCTTTTTCTTTGTCGAAAAGAAAGACAAATCTCTCTGACCCTGCATTGATTATCGCAAACTCAAGCAAATGACTTTAAAAGACAAATATTCTCTTCCTCTCATCAGTTCTGTTTTCGACTCTGTCCAAGGCGCTCAATTCTTCTCCAAACTTGACCTCCGTAACACTTACCACCTCGTTCGCATTAAAGAAGGTGACGAGTGGAAGACAGCATTCAATACACCCTCAGGACATTACGAGTATCTGTTAATGCCTTTCGGCCTAACCAACACCCCTGCTGTCTTCCAGAGGTTGGTTAATGATGTTCTACTTGATTGCATAAACCGGTTTGTGTTCGTTTATCTCAACGACATCTTTATTTTCTCCTCATTTTGTCCAGACTTCTAGAGAATCAGTTATTTGTAAAAGCCGAAAAATGTCAATTTCATTCCTCGTCCATCCAGTTTTTGAGGTACATCTTTGAGGCAGGCAGTATTCGCCCCGACCCGGCCAAGATCGAAGCTGTTTCCAAGTGTGAACCACCCAGTGGTGCTTGTTTTTTGACCGGTTTAACTTCACTATAACCTACAGACCAGGCAGTCGCCACATCAAACCAGACGCCCTATCCAGAAAATACAGCAAGGACGATCCGTCTTCCCCTACCACCATCATCCCAGCCACCTGCATCGTGGGCAACCTCACATGGAACATAGAGGCTCGCATCAAGGATGCCCAAGGTGAGGAACCCGACCATGCTCCCTGTCCTGATGGTGTCCTCTAAGTTCCGTCGTCTCTCAGGTCTGACGTCATCGCCTGGGGTCACAGCTCTCAGCTCTCCTGTCACTGAGGAATTTTTAGAACCCTCTCTCTCATCCATAAAAAAGTCTTCTGGCCTCACATGGATAAAGATGTTCAGGAGTAAATCGCTGCCTGCACAATCTGTACACGGTCCAAGTCCGCCAACACACCTCCTGCTAGGTTTCTACATCCGTTACCTACTCCACACGTCCCTGATCCCACATTGCTGTGGATTTCGTCACCGGATTGCCCCCCTCACAAGGCAACACTGTCATTTTCACCGTCATAGACCGTTTTTCCAAGTCAGTTTATTCCCCTTCCTCAGCTGACATCTGCCACCAAGACTGCTGACATCCTCGTAACTCATGTTTTTTGTCATCATGTCATACCCACAGATATTGTTTCGGATTGTGGGCCTCAATTCATATCCCAGGTATGGAAAGCCTTTTGTTCTGCTCTGGGTGCCACTGTCAGCTTGTCCTCAGGTTACCACCCGCAGTCCAATGGGCAAGCGGAGCGGGCCAATCAAGAACTCGAGGCCGACATTCATTGTCTCGCGGCTCAGAACACCATTGACTGGTCTAAGTACCTTATCTGGATCAAATACACCCACAATTCACACCCATCATCTGCCACGGCCATTTCTCCGTTTGAAGCCTCTCTCAGCTACTCACCTCCTCTATTTCTTTCTCAGGAGCTCGACTTGGCTGTGCCCTCTGTTCAGCATCACCTTCAGCGCTGCCAACGCGTTTGGACCCAAATACGTGAAGCCCTTCTCCGCACTAAGGAGAATAACTGCTGTATTGCCAACTGGCACAGGGTAGAGGGCCCCACTTATCAACCTGGACAGAAGGTTTGGCTTTCCTCGAAGAACATCCCCTTTCAATCCACTTCTCGCAAGCTTGCTCCCCGTTTCATCGGCCCCTCAGTCATTGAGAAAGTCATTAACCCCTCCTGTATCCACCTCCGTCTACGAGCAGCTCTCAAGGTACACCCATCTTTCCACGTCTCCCAGATTAAACTCTTTTTGTACAGTCCTTTGTGCCTGCCTTCCGCTTCCCCTCTTCCCGCCCATATCATCGATGGCGCTCCGGCATTCACGCTCTCCTGGATTTTGGAAGTTCGTCGCCGTGGCTTCCAGTATTTGATGGATTGGGAAGGGTACAGTCCTGAGGAACGCTCATGGGTCTCCCGTTCTCTTATCCTCTACCCTTCCCTCATCTCTGTCTTCAACCGTGCCCACCGTATCGGAGCCCTAGACCGCCTGGAGGCGGTCGTTGAGGGGGAGGGGTACTGTCATGGTGCCTCTGTCAGCGCTCCTCCCCCTCCCAGCTCTTCTCTGCTCCTGACTCACCAGCTGTGACTACTCACCTCATCAGCCACCTGCTGTTCATAAAGAGACCCAGCTCCAGCATTCTTTGCCAGTTCGTTAACCCTGATGGTGCCTAGTCTCCTGAGCTCTACGTCTGGCCCCTTGTCTTGTTACTTCCATGCTAATCATGTTTTGCTGTGCTTCAGGAAATTCATCCCACGAGAGTCACCAGAGTCAACCACCACCTCGAGCAGAAGCTGAAAACCTGAACTTCCTGAAACACTCTGCTCCTCAAGAACTCCAGCCACGCCACAGTCACGGACTCCCGTCATGCCGCAGCCAAGTACTCCAGCCACGCTGCTGACTAACACTCCTGTCACGTCAGGATCAAGATCTGACATCTCGCCACTCGACTCAACCGAGTCTCCGCCACAAACTCTGAAATCCTCCAACCATATCTTCATCCACGCCTCAGCTCCAGGTCCGCCAGAGTTCCAGCCTCACTATTCACCAAGACCCGCTGGTTTCTACAATAAAACTCACTACTTACCTTTCCACCTACCTGCTTCTTCAGCATCTGGGTTCGTCTCTTGTTCTGACCATGACAAGGCATACGTTACAAAGGCTCCTCTTATTTTTATCCCTGGTCATGTTATAAATAATTTCGAGTCTGTTGTTGTATTTTAGATTCCATTATTTGGCTCTTCTGACCATGTATTGGGTTCTTGTGTTAAGAATCTTAAGTTTGCTCATTTTGGTTCGGTTTCTATGTATGTAGTTCAAAGACTTTAATAGTATCATCTGTTTACTTGGGGTATGGACATTGATTTCAGTATGTTTATCATTAGGTCTTTTCACACATAGTTCACACATTTTTGCTGGTTTTTGGTTGACTAAACACGATGACACTCATTTAAGACATTATTCATTCATGTTTTAATTTATGTCTCATTTTACAGTGAATTTTTTTTTATTTTTAAGGTTAAATCGTTACAATGTTCTGGTATTAGTTTCAGTAGGTCTTCTACCATCATTTATGTATAATACTATATAAAAAAGGTCTGGGATTCTGCTCTGTGGGAGGATTTTGTTAAGCTGTGTAAGACTTCTGACAAACCTTAGACCAGGCTTTACACTACATAAAGAGTGAGTCAGATATTTATTGATGTCTGTGAAACAAAAAGTGCCTTTTAAATTAAAAACTTTGGTCATCAATCGAATTTTCACCTCCAGTGCCCTGGATTAGACTTACACAGGTGGCGTGATCTCCCTGTAGTTGGAGCTAACCAACTACAACCAACACCCAAGTCTGTCAGTTCAGAGGCACGGTCCCACAACAGCCACACAATTTCACTAAGGCGTGCCACCCAAAAAAGTCCAGCAACATCCATAGATTTGAAGAAGATGGACTTCATCAATCCCCCGGGCCTCACAGCCAAGAAGCCTTTTAGTCACCTCTGAGACCTCTCAGCCTGTGTGATTGGCCCACTTCTGGTTCTTGAGCCTCTACTTCCTTAGCAGAAGGCTGTGTGTGAGAATAGGGAGATCCTTAAAGTATTCCTTCCAACTTTTGGTTGTGTCCTCAGTTAACATTAGAACGTCCGTAGCCCAGCCATTTGGCTTTTGTTTTACCTGCAATGGCCAGGGGACAGCCAAGTGGCAGGCTTAATTAAAATTTGCATGCCCAAAGAGCAGACCTCAAAGTGTGCACATGAACTGCACAGCCATTAGGCTGTTCTAATTGGCACGCAAAAAGGACAAGCCAAGTGACTGTGCAAGTTTTTCATTATTTCCCCTAACTTCTGTCACTTCTAGTAAGATGTCAACACAGTTTGGCTTTTTCTTTTTAGCTGAGAATTATTGTTCATGCATTAAAGACACTTC
Organism: Oryzias curvinotus; assembly: GCA_023969325.1. Taxonomy (NCBI): domain Eukaryota; kingdom Metazoa; phylum Chordata; class Actinopteri; order Beloniformes; family Adrianichthyidae; genus Oryzias; species Oryzias curvinotus. The sequence goes on from CM043715.1 coordinate 11,114,800, forward strand.
TTTACAGACATAATACTGACATGTATAAGCAGAGAAATCATGTCGTCAAAGTGTTATCTTCAACCCACAACATTAGCCGTGGTTCCATGTGCAAAATATCTTTGATAGGATCAAAGATCGGATTAGAATTTAACTGTGTACATGGCCCAAAAAACCTTTATCCAATTATAGCAAACGTTTACATACACCACACTTTTGGTCAGAAAAAAATCACTTGGACATGCTCAGAACTCAATAAAGAGTCACACCGTCCCAAAGCCAGTGTGTGAGACACAGTTCTATCAGGAGACATACTGCCAGAGCGGCGGGACGGACTGCTTTCCGAAGCCTCGCCCTGAACGCATACGTAGTAAAGCACCCTTCCAGCAAACAAAAAGCTACCGGTCCGACTCAGCAGTTGCTGTGCTCAGAGACCGTTTGCTCACACGGAGCAGCTAGCCAGTCCCGTTTAGCTCCAAAGCTTTCTCTTCCACACGTGCACTCTTGGTATGTCTTCATCCATTAGATTATCCTCAAGGATAGTAGGTTGGTTCTACATTGATATGTCGATCAATCTTGCATTGAACACTGAACAGTGGACCCTGCAATAGTAGTTCACCTTTCGTGGTCTCACTGTTTTACAGACTTTTTTTCTGTGCAATTGTGTATGTTTTTTTTCCTTTACAGCTCACCATGTTCTGGATCCTGATGGCTGAAGACATTTGTCAATCAGTCTTCTCTGTGCTGTTACTCACTTTTCTAAAGGTTTGAACTTTGAAAGTTTAAACAACACAGAAAAGTATGAAAGTGTTCGTGTCTGTCTGACAAAAGTGTATAAGGTATGTAGTGGGGAGTTTTACAGCCTTAACGCATCATTTTTGTTTATATTTATAGTTTATTTTAATTTTTTTTCTATGTTTAGAATCCCATTCTCTATCAGTTATACTGCAGATGTTTGTTTTATTATTAAATCATGTTTTCTAGGGTGATTAAATAATATTACAACTTTACTTGCAAAAAAGGTTTCCTTTATTGTTGAATAAACAAGATTTGTCAAACTTAAAAAAGAATGTTTTGAGGTTTCTGCTTTTGATTTTACCTTGACAAAGTAAAATTAAAATAAAAAACGTTTTTCTAATGACTCAACCTGCAAGCAACAGAAACAAAGAAATTCAATACATGAAGGTGTCGGTTAAACATTATTGGCACTTACATGTTTTATTACAGAGATTTTTGAAGGCATTGATACATCACAGGTTTAACATCAGGTCTCAATTCAGTTAAAAGATCATACAATCATCATAGACATGTGTTTTCCTGTTTTCAGTGTAATGCAGTGTTAATTTTCCTCATATACTCTCACATCACTGTAGACGGTGTCTTCCTTTATTGCTCCTTTTCTTCCCCTTGTCTTATCAGCTTTCTTCTTGGCAAAGACTGTTGTAGCATAAACCACATTGTTTGGATTTATCTAATAAAACAAAATCAAAGTTAAAACCTTTTTGGAAATGCACAAGTTAGATAAAACATTTTCAGCCAAATGTAATTTCCTTACCTCTTGGTTTTGCAATTCATCATTTACTGTTTCAGACGTTGCTTTAAAGGCCAAATTCACTGTTTTAGTAAAAAAAAATTAAAAGGATAAAAATGTAATTCCTAAGCTATACACTTTTGCAAATATGCAAAGCAGTATTTATTTTTATTAAAAGAATACATCAACAAAACCTGTATTTCCTCTTACCTTTGCAGACAGAACAGGATTTTTTTGATACGACACAAATCAGAAATGTTGCCATCATGAGACTGAAAGCCAAGGTTCCAAAAAACAGAAAGAAAAGTATGTTGTTGCTCATGGAATCATGAGTACCACCACCTGAAATGGCAAAATCAAGAAATTTTATTTTGTTCAAAACCTATGTGTTAAAAAATTATGCCATTATCTTAGAAAGTAGGTTACCTGGAACATTCAGTTTAGTTCCATTTCCAAAAATCACTTTTCCACATGCAGCCACAGCACAGTAGTAAAGTCCAGCATCAGAGGAGCTGACGTTCTTCAAGAAGCTGTAGACACAACTCTGCAGAGGCTGAGTCTCTGTACCCCCGTCACAGTCACCATCACTGCTTCTTCTGGCGTAAATATAAGTGGGATGAGATTCCCCTTCAGTCTTTCTGAACCAGAACACTCTCTGTTCCTCTGGACATGCATCACTTTTAAACTCAGAGAGAACTGAACACTGCAGAGCCACAACGTCTCCTGCAGAAACCGGATCAACAGAACTTTGAACCACTGCAGGAAAATCAGAGTGCGGTCCTGGAAAACAAATGAAAAAGAGAGTATAGGACAAATGAAATAGGTCTAAAACATTTTTTTAGAAAAGTTTTCCTCTTTTTCTTTTCAAACATACATAATCTTCCCTGAAAATATATCTTTTTAAAAACATAAGATAATCAAATGAACCAATACTTACCTTTAATTTTAAGAAGCACTGCCTTCCTAAAGGTTATTGTGTAGCTTTTAAGTGTAAAACAGTAATAGAAGGCTGAGTCACTCGGCTTTGCTTTTGAAATTTGTAGAAAACATCTTCCGTCTTCTTCTTTGGTTGTAAAGTGATCAGTCTTGTTGAAAACGTCACTTTTGCCGAATCTTTTTCCTACGATTTCAGGCATTTTTCCGGGAACAATTCTGATCCAGTAAAAGAATCCAAAGTTCAGCCGTAAGTTGTTACAGAGCAGGGTCACATCTTCTCCAGCGTCTACAGTCTTTGTTTCAAATCCCTCATCTGTACAACCTAAAATAATTATAACACAGCACAAAAGTTGTTACAGTATATACAATATAATTTTCTGAATTCTGTCATACCGTGCAAAAAGATTATAACTTATCATTACTATTATCCTTATTTTTGAACACTGAAATTTCTGCACATACTTACATCCAAGTTGAAGTATCAGCAGTGTAAAAAGTACAACATGCATTTTCTGAACTTCTTATTCTCTGGTCTGCAGATGACTTATGTCGCATTAGAGGAGGATTTTCTTTTTTGAAGCAATAAAAAATGGGAGGGAACAATTTTAGAATGAACTGATTGGCTGGTAAAATCAAACTGCCATCTCAGTTACGACCCCAGTGGAAATATAAGAAGCAAAACTTTCCATCATTTACATAAAAAAACATCATTAGAATATTCTGGTTATCTCACAGTGATGGCTTTAGCTGTCAACAAGGGGTGAGACCTAAACTGCAACACTGCAACACTGTGTATTTGTCAGTTTTCATCTTGGGTTAAAAATGAAAGTGTAAAAATGCTTGAGGCTACCTACTGCTTCTATTGCCTTTTTTTGGCTCCTGTTGAGGTACTGTAAGAAAGACGTAGTAGTCCATTTGAAGAAAAGGGCCTTATACAAATTTTTCTGAATAAAAGTCGCTTTTTTCTCTCACGTAGCTTGGACGGGCATGTGTTTTGCATGCAGTTGCAACTTATTTGTGATTTTATTTTTTTTATTTTTTACTCTTGTTCTTCATCTTCCCACTAACAACTGCTAGAGGGCATTGTAGGAGGTGTATATGCTGCTGACAGCAACACAGAAGAAGTGCTGCTCAGTCTGATTAGTGGGTGGAGTCCAGAACAGAAATGAAGGAGAATCTGACTGTTATCTTCCTGAACTTTGAGATATTTTCTTTTTTGCATCAAGACAATATTAAAAAGATCCTTTATTTATATTCTTATTTTTTCTTCTTTGGACTAATGTGGGACAGCAAGTCATCAAACAGGCTCACAGAGACAGAAGTACCTCTGAAAGCGCTGACATTCAAATGGAGCTCCTGCAGTAGATGGTGAACCTCACCATACAGGGGGAGTTTCTGAATTATCTTATGAACCCAGACATGGAGACGTGATTACTGATACTTTTGTTGAGCTCTTCAAAATAAATAAATACGATCTATAAATATTAATAATTTCTTGGAGATGCCAATTCCTCTTAACCCTCAAATATCTCTGTAAAGTGTAGAGCTGATCCGCTACTCTACAAGCTGGGAGAAAACCACACTGCCTCCTGAATCAGAGGCTCAACTGTCGGCCAAATGCCTCTGTCTAGTACCCTGGAGTGGACTTCATCACACATTCTGTGTAATGCGATCCCCTTCTAGTTGGAGTACACCTTCTAGTCTGTCTTCTTGAAAAAAGGAACCACCACCCTAGTCTGCCAGTCCAGAGGTACTGTCCCCTACCAACATACAATGTCATGAAATGCACATCACCTAAGACAGCCCTACAACATTCAGAGACTTTAGGTACTCAGGGTGGACTTCTGCATTCCCAGGGTCTTGCCACCAAGGAGCTTTGTAGCTACTTCTTTGACTATAGCCTGGGTGATGGACTTGTCCACTTCAGGATTCTCAGTCTTTTTTCCTCAGCAGAAGGTATGCCAGGAATATTTCTTTAATACTCCTGGTGTCAGAAGTATTATGCCAGTAGTATCGAGTAGTCCTCAATGTATTCTTTCATTTTCTAGCAATGTTGTCATTTAAGGTTAACAGACCACCATGTGCACTGATATTGAAGCTGCTCATGGAGTAGACACACCTAATCCATGTAATCAGCAGCACATAAGGCAGGATTTCTGGAAAAACAGCAGGAAGACGGCCCTCAAGGACTATAGTTTAACACCCCTGATGTGGACAGTGTTGGCAGAGAAATGCTTCAACCTTGTAAAGGGATCAAATGGCTGGCCAGAATCTTTAAGGCCTGTCATCATTCTGCATGGCTTTCTTAAATTCCTCCCAAATCTGAGTTTTTGCCTTATAACCTTCCAGCGCTTCGTGCTGCTTGGACTGCAAGCATCTGTATGCACATGTGATGCAGATTTTACATGTGTATAGTGACAATGAAGGCATTCTATTCTATCTGTCAGCTGACAACTACGCAGTGACAGTTCTGTTTTGCCTATTGGTCACGTAAGGGTTAATGACCGTCGAAGTGTGCATCATTACTTTTTAATGCACGCCGTGGAAGCCTAAACTGTCCAACGTGAAGCACTTCCGTGAAGCACTTCCGTGAAGCACTTCCGTGAAGTGGGTTAAAAAGTATTATACCATGGTCCGGTTGAATACTCGATTCTGATTGGCTGCTGGGTATGCATTAAAACCTGATAACCTCACGGTGAAAAAAGAAGTTCCGGTCAGCTAGCTTAAATGTTTTGTATCACTGCGCCGGCTTCTTTAAAACAACTTTTGCTTCATAATTTGGACAAAAACAAGTGCTAAGATGTGAACTTTCTCTCTGAACTGATGCTTTATTCAACCCATCGGGACGATCAGCATATATATATATCGCCGAATCTTGACTGCAGCGGTGGTGCTGCGCGACGCGAACTATATGTTACGTGATGTGAGAAAAGCGATCCAAATCGGAAAAAAACAAGAATTAAGGACTAAAACCTGGTTAATATGTATTGCTTTTGTAAGTGACCATGGTATAAGCGGGTTAATGGCCTTCGAAGTGTGCGGTTATTACTTTATAACGCACTTCGCGGAAGCAACCGTCCGACGCGAAGCGCAGGACGGTTCAGGCTTCCACGGCTTTTCTCACAAAAAGCAGACCCTTTGTTACGTGATGCAGCGCGATGCTTTTCACTGCTGAGTTTCTCTTGTGCTCATGGAGCCCTTCACTTCTACATTTGCCAGTGGCATATTCCTTGGTGTTTCAGTGCTTGAAGGAGGGGAATGGTGCAAAAGAAGTTGTCAAATAACACCTTGTGATTCTTGTTCTGAACATATTCAAAAAGGAACATAACTACATCTGCAGCCATTTCTAGTGACTGATCTCATCAAGATCAGTTGGATTTTGACAAACTGGTAGGCCAGTAAACAGCTGTAAACAAAGTGCATGTATGTTAGAATTTACTCAAACCTTTTCATTGGTATTGCACTGGCTGTCAGATAAAGACGATTTGATGACCATTTCACTGTCAGTCTTATCTGACATATGACATTACCAAAATTAATTTCAACAAATGTTTTGAAAGTTAATGCCATCAAGTCTTTTCCATTTTCGACAGTAAACCTGTCAAAACTCAGAGCTTTGTCTCCCAGCAACCCCAACAGACACTACCTGGATGCCACTCACCTGGCTCTCATATTCAATCACTCACAGTACACTTAAGCACTGCACTGAGCTTCACATATCTGGACCTGATATTCTGATTTCCACAGCCTGTTTTCGCCTTTGACTCTGTCTACATCCCGCCTGTCCCGATCATGACTACTCTCCTTCCTCTCTGATGCTCCCATGCTTGTCATTGATCTCTGCCTGCCTAAACCCTCACGGCAAGCAGTTTTTCTAATCCAAGAGACTAACGTGTAATAAAGTCATGGCATACAATGGCTCTGTGTCTGTCTGTACAAGCACGGGATTAAGATTGGGTCTGCAAGCCTACAGATTTTTCTTTTCTGTTCAATAAGCGTGTGACATTTACAACATTAAACAAGGCAGCATTCTGTCTGTGCTGTTCTCTACGGATGAAAACAACACTCTTTGATATCATTCTGCTTATCTTTTACGTGTAAAAGGCAGAAGACCACAAGGTTCTACACAAAGATGCTGATACCCCTAAACCAGTTATTCCAAAACTGTGGGTCACGCCTCCCTGGGGGAACGCGGAGGCATTTAATTTTTTAATTTTTAATTAAGCAAACAGATTAGAGCTGAATGCCATTTGTGTTGGACAGGTTTTACTTTCACAAAAAGAGGTTATAGAACTTCGAGAAACCAGAGTGTAGATTTTTATAAAGCCCTTTTTGTTGTATTATTTTTTATTTATTAGTTACATTTAGTGTGTGTGTGGAGGGAGAGGGGAAGAATGTGAGAGGAGGGGGTGGAAGCGAGTGAAGGGAAGAGAGGTGAGAAAGTGGGGGATACAAGCACTGATTTGTTGAAGTTATTATTTTAGAAAGACAAATATTACATCAAAGGAGAAATTCTGACACGAAGATGAGTGGAAGACATCTGTCCATCTACACACTGTGGGTTAGGAGGAGGGATGAATCAGACAGGGAGCAGTGTGACAGTGTGCACGTGCAAGTGGGGGTGGAGATGCTACCGAAGTGAACCGTATGTTCATAAAGGGAACAAGATCCTCGCCAGCCCGACCAGGAGAGGGGAGGAGAGAGACCCCCAGGCCAGGAGTGCCCCTGGCATCGGGACCCCAGCAGCCCGGGAGGGGGGGAGGAGGGGACCGCCCGCCCACCCAGCCAGGCGCAGAGAAGGCCCCCCTTCAGGGGCCCCCCCGGCGCCCAGAGGCATAGGGGAATCCAGCGTCCGAGCCCCCCGGCCACAGGACAGGAGCGCTTAGCTGAACCAGGCGGCAGCCATGGGGGCCACTGGGCGCCAGACACAGAGACAAGGGCCAAGGACGAGGCCAGGGCCCCGAGAACCCATGAGCCGCCCACTATCCAGGCGCCCCGTCTCCGCAAGCCAGCCCCGGCACCCGACCCGAGCAGTCCAGAGACCGACGCGCATCCACAGCTCCACCCCCCACCCCCATCCCATAACCCTGCCCTCTACAACCCTCCTCATCCGCCATATTATCTAACGCGGAGGCATTTCAGGGGGGTCCGAGTCACCCGGTGGGAAAAGGCTGGAAAGTTAGGGGGGGGGGGCCTAATGTTTGGATGTTTGAATTTTTTTTTTTTTTTGCGGCAGAACATAAACAAACCGTGTTTGGGGACCTAGAAAATTTTCCCTCCAGTTAATTAGAATGCAGTTGTAAGTTTTCCTTCTCTTTTGGCTTAATCCCATCAGGGGTTGCCACAGTGAATCATCCTTACTTCAGAGGATGAATTGCATGGTCAACTTGGCAATGTTTTACACAACCCTCTCAAACAATCCGTGTGGAACCACCACACAGAGGTAGAGAAGGGAACAGGGAGCAGCCCAGATTCGAATCCTGGTTTCCCGGACGGAAGGTGCCCCAAACCAGCACGAGCTAAACCGGCTCGCCTAAAATGCAGTTCTAAGTAAGGTCACAAAAACCAAATGAAATAACATTCTTTCTAAATGGTAATTTAGTTTCACATAGGTCTATTTTTTTTACGTTTGTGCAAGAGCAACTGTAATTTATTAGCAAGTAGGCCTATAATCACAGAATAGTTGATAGATTTTAGATAAACATTATAAGTTTAATTTTAACACAAAAAAGTGAACACACTAAAGTTTAGTTTCTCTTTTTTCTAAATCAGAAATGTGACTTTAACAAAAATGTATTTGTGGTGATTAAATTGTTTCATTTGAGTTAAAGGGGTCTGTTGGCCACTTCACCTTAATCTTGTTTTTTACTTTGTTGTTGCACTTTATTAAAACTGAAGTTCAGGTATTTTAAACGTGAATAAAGTTTGATATAGATTTTTTCCTTCAACACAGAAATTATTTGAAAACAGCAGTCTGTTTTTGTAAGATGACTTGGACCAAAATCTGGAATCCCTGACTGTTATTGATTCTTTTTGTCATGACTCACTATGCGGGACAGACCCAGACGCTGGAACCCGGAAGGAAACACAGGAGAATAATATGGTGAGCTAATGAGTTTATTTTCCTGGACAAGCATCCGAGGGTGAGTATGTTGAAGACGCTCTGGCGACATGCAGATATTGGTATGGTTAGCGGGAACTATGTTTTGAAGTCGTGGCGTAGCTGGAGGTCTTGGCGTGGCTGGAAATCGTGGCTTGGCTGGAGTGGTGGCGTGGATCAGGCTGCTGTTAGAGAACTGAGACTCAGGTGAACCCTCGTGGTCAATAATCCTATGGGTAAGGCGAAGAAACAAAGTTAGTGAGGAGCAAGAACACATGAGCATAGAGCTCTCACTAGTAACCAGCCTAAGCACCATTAAGGGGGGCAACAAACTGGCAACAAATGCTGGAGCTGGATCTTCTTAAAAAGGCTGGCAGGAGATGAGGTGAGTGTCCACAGCTGGTCTCAATCAGTAGGCAGAGCAGTGAGGGGTGGGGGAGGAGAGACTGCCAGAAAGAACCATGACACCTTCCTTCAAACTTGAATGAAAACTAAACGGTTTTCCTGCTTTTATCAGGAGTATTTACAAACTGTAGGAGCAGACGTTTGCGTTTGTTGTGCTCCATGACATTTCACAGCAGCTCAGTAAGAGATTACACATTAACCCAATGCATCATGGGAGTTGTAGTGAAAAACATCGGTTCTGATGCAGGACAAACTCTTCTCTCTGAGCTTCAATATTTTATTCACTTTTTACATGGTTTGACACCCAATCCTGCAGGGAAGCTACTAGGGGTGCATGGATGATGATCCATACGGATCAGGCCCGGGTCCTGCACAGACGTGTTCTGCAGATCCCCCCCTCATAATCCCTTCACGCACTTTATTTAAATCAATTGTCTGTTCACAAGTCCCGCCCTCTGCTTTTGATTTAGCACTCATCAAAATCACTGCTCAACGTTTGTTCAAAAGTGTGTTTAGAAAACCTGATGCTCCCGATGCGTATGGGAGGAGCTAGCGTTGAAAGTTTTCCTTGCCCTCCTCATAACAGACGTGCAAGATGTTGAGAGACCCAGTGTATTTATAGAGAAAACAACAGGCTGCCATTTTCACCACAGCAGTCTTTGCATTTTTTGATGAACACAGAGCTGATAATCTGCTGTGAGTCAATGTTTTTTGATCCGTGAAAATGAATGATTTCTCTCAGCATACCTGACCATCTCTCACGGCACACTAGGTGCTGCTGCAGTGATTAAAAATACTGGTATAAAGATTATTCACTTGGTACATGCCTTCCCTGCGAGGATTCTTTCTTAAATATTTCTCACAACAATGCTCAATAGGACTGACTGAGAAATCCATTTAATGCAGCAGCACCGGCTGATCTGAGCTCTGCTGAGGGGGATCAGTTCATAGAAATCACATCAGACTCTGACCCGAGGATGAGGTTTACAGCACAGACACTCACTAAATTCTGGCTGGGTGTGGAGAGTGAGCATCCACTCATAGGGCAGAAGGCTGTGGACATTCTGCTTCCATTCTACAGCCTATTTTTTGTAAGATCAGCTTTTCTGCTGTTGCCACTTTGAAAACAAAGAACAGAGCTAGGCTCAACATTGAGCATGACTTGAGAGTTGCAGTAACAAACCTGCAACCTCATTTTGAAAAGATGTGTAGCACAAAGCAGACACATTGCAGCCATCAACACAACTTTTTGTTTCTTTTTGCGCATAGTTCAATGTTACAAAATGAATGATCCTTTATCTAATTTTTCTTGTGTCTAGCAGCAGGAATGTTTAAGAATTTGATGCAGTATTACAACTGAACACATTTGACTTATTTTGTCAGAATTTTTTTTAACTTGTCCTGTCCAACAGCTAAGCAAACAGATGAGAGCTGAAGGCATCTAGTCTTTTAGACTATTTCACTGTTACAATAGGGGTTATAAATCTTCTGACACACTAGGTGTATATTTGAATTAACCCCTTTTGTAATTTAGGCTTAACTTTATTAATCTTAATTACATTAGTAACATTTTGGTGTTGGACGGAAAAGAAAAGGACGGAAGAAGAGAGAGGGATATTAGAGGGGGGGATAGGAGGGTAATATGGGGGGGGGGGGGGGGGGTAAAACCATGAAGCAGCATGAAGAAACAAGTTACTGGATGTTTATAATCATTACAGTTAGGTGCAGATGTAATATAAATCTAGAAGGGGCGGGGCCTGTTTACACATACACACTCAAACGTAAAAAACATACCTGTTGGCTCCAATATTGTTCACATATAGACAAGTCCACATCTACACAATGACACTCATTTTGTCACAGTTTTTCTCGAGGAGACATATTTCCTCCTCCAAAGGGGGGGACAAGAAAAAATGTTTGAGAACCACTGCCCTAAACAATGATGAAATTGGATGACACCATAGGTGGAGGGCCTTAAGTTAAAACAAATATATTTTTACAACAATGGGAAAAATCCCACAAATATTAAAACGCATAAGGACAGCCTGGGGCTGCAGTCTACAATCAGCTAAACAGCATTAAGTCAAAGAATGTCTGAATGTCTGAAGTCGTGTTGCTGCCTTGTATTAGAGCTGTTTGGTTCTGTGTGTTTCTGGCCTCCAGTCAAAGCATTCATAGTAATCTTAGCAGTGAAAAAGAAAATAGATGTATTTGATAGTCTATGCTAAAAGTCCATATATAACGGTATATATAATGGTATAAGGGAGCTTATGATGATTATGCATTTGCTTGGGTCCATATATATATATATATATATACATAAACATTGTGTGTCTTGTAATGTCACCTGTGCTCTGTTGCTGTAAACTGAACAGGACCGGCATGTATCACCAGATTATGCTGAGCTAAAGCACCAGGGGCCTCATTTATAAACGTTGCGTACGCACAAAAGAAGGCAAACGCCACTCTTTACACAATAGTTGAGAGGGAAAATGTGCGGTCCTTAACGCAAGCTCTGACCCATGCGTACGCACAAAAACGGGGGAAATGAGAAACGGCGACACCGTCGGCAGATGAAAGAAACATGTGAAAATGACAATACTGCCTCTCATAAATAACATGAAGACTTCACAAAGCAAGTCTTACAATTAACAGCCTACATGAAAACCCGTTTGATCGATCAGCAGTAAAACAAACAAAAAAAATCAAACGAAAATTACAACAGAAATTCAAATGAACACATATTTGCCAAAAGAAAAGTGAAATATGTTCTGCAATATTGGCATGTTGTGCAATTCATCCTCATAAATAATGTAGTTAACAGAACGAAATAATGTACAAAACTGATATTCTCGTCAATGTGTCCGTCTGGCGGAGCAGATATAGATGGATGGATGGATGGATGGATGGATGGATGGATGGATGGATGGATGGATGGATGGATGGATAGATAGATAGATAGATAGATAGATAGATAGATAGATAGATAGATAGATAGATAGATAGATAGATAGATAGATAGATAGATAGATAGATAGATAGATAGATAGATAGATAGATGTATTAATTGTCCACTGGGGAAAGTTGTTTTCATGGTAAAACATGTTTTCATAAGCTACGGAATTATGGTATTCATGCATATGCCTTTAGATTGTTTTATTTTTGATTAAACAATGTATGGCGTATGTCTCAACCATTCAGAAAGCAACAAGAAATTACATTTGCGCTGAACAATTTCCCATTTCCACGTGGATTATTACCGACATCTGTAGCTTGTCAGATGCAATTAAATGGATGGAAATAAAATGCCTCATCACAATGCCTAATGACGCACAATGGCTGATCTTGCGCTCTTAGAAGATGTGGCAAATGGAAGAATTGGGAGTGAACGCATCTTTAGACAGCAAGAAGACTTGCTGGCAAACAAGGACCAGTGGCTGATGAGCCGGTTCCCACTTCCTCGAGCCGTCCTGCTGGACCTCTGCAGGCTTTTGGGCCCGGCGTTACAGAGGAGCACTCGGAGGAACCACGCCGTGCCAGTCCCACTAGACATTTTTTTGCCTCGACTTTGATGTCCGACCATTTCTTTTTTATTTCGGCCACGGTCCGAGGTTGTGAGGCTACAGCATTTACGGCGTCTGCCACCGTTTGCCACTCAAGTGCCTTTTTGGCATTAGTAATGCCCACACTGTGCCCTCCAAACAACATTTTTCTACTCTTTTCCACCTCGCCAACGATAACTTCTACTTCACATTGAGTGAAGTCATGTATTTTTGATTTCCTCTATGTGTTTGCCATGGTTTCGCTATCAATGAATATTAACTTGTGGGCGTTTCATGGACTATTTGTGGGCAACTATGGACATGTCATGAAGCCGCAAACGCTGCGCTACATTTAGAACTGATTGTGATTTATTAAGGGAAAGATCCGTAGGATGTTTGTGCGCACAGTTTTATCAATCTGAATATTTCTGTGCGTGTCTGTGCATCCTATGTTTCATCCGTACGCCACTTTTGACGCAAATCCTACGCAAAGTTTTATAAATGAGGCCCCAGGTTGTCTGTGTTTCTTGTCTGTGCCGGGTTGTTTATGGAACATAGACATGTGGATTGCGGAAAATCTACCTAATGTTGTATTTTACATGTTTACATGTAGGTCTATTGAATCAGCAAAAAGCTCAGCAAACACCTTCAGAGCAGCAGTGTTTGAGCAGAGGAAGAGGGGGACCAGGTGGAGAAAGAGGAAGTGTCACAAAGAGAATGAGCAAAAAGGAAGTGAGGGCCCTGCCACACAACCAGCAAAGAGTAGGAGGAACACAAGAAGGAAATGAAAACATATTTCAACTAATGTCAATATGGTAAACTGATGGTAAACTAAAGAAGACTGACTGACATTCACATAAACATCCTGTCTGCATTTATTAGCTTTTTCGTGCTTTTATTGGTCACTCCAAAAAACACATTCACACATATAGACTGTATTTACTCTCTGTGTATCTGAATATGTGGGAGCTGGAGGAAGAAGCACTTTAGGAAAGTTCATGCTTGGTTTGTTTTTCACTCAAATATCTTAAAGGATAATAGAAAAAAACTGCCATTGTTAGATGTGTCAATAATGAATAGGAGACTTACAGAAAATATTTAACTTCCTTGTGGAGACTATTTCAATATTTGTAAAATTAAGAAAATAATGATTTTATAGTAGCATCAGAATTAAATTAAAAGTTTTTTTGTTCTGGTGGAATATGTGGAGAAGTAAAATGATGTGGATGTTTAGCTGCTGCGCTGAAATTTAGCACCCAGACTATAAAAAAAGCTAAAGGTTGACAATTTAAAAAAAAAAGGATGCATGTGCTTATTTTTATTGTACTGGGTTTTTGAAGTAGTCTGTTTGAACACCAGCATCAGATAAAGGCTGGTTCCAAGAGGATCAGGGCAAAACAAAATGACCTGATAAATAGGAAAATTAACTAAAAAATTCATCCACAATATTAAAAGGAAGTTATACATTTCCTAATAAAATATAAAACAATGAAGTGCTATAATAAAATGAAAGAAATTTAAATGTTAGATGTTTGTTTTATTTTCTAGTATTTAGGGTGACAGAGCGATAAAGTTCAAGACAAAAGCTTTTGGTTTTTTCAGCTTCATAAAACAGACAAATATTCAGCACATCCCCCTAAATTAGAACTGACAGTACCTGCTATAGCAACAAAATATAGGAGAAATGTAACAATTAAAGCTTTTTATTTCAAGGACAACAAACTCATACAGAGAAAAATATTTTACTACAAAGATTTTGCTATATGGGTACAAACAATTTAAGCATTAAGTTTGACAGTTTTAAAACGTCAGATTTTAATGGAGTCAGATCAACAACACAGAATAAAATGTTTTTGTTTACTGTTTTAGACAAATGTAGAATGCAAAGCCTGTTCAAAAAGGATTCCAGATTTTTCCAATGAGTTCTGTAATAATACTTTCTATACATCATGGTCACCATCCATTCATGTTCTGAGTTGCGTATACCCTCACATCACTGTAGACGGTCTCATCCTTTGCTGCTTATTTTCTCTTTGTCTTGTCAGTCTTTTTTCTTAGTAAAGACTGCTGTGGTGAAAATGGCAGCCTGTTGTTTTCTCTATAAAAGATAATCCAAAGATTTTTTTTTTTGGTTATGCACAAATCAGTTTACTGGTATTTAATTTAATTTAAATGTCAATTCTTTACCTCCTGGCATTGCCAATCATTATTGATTGATTCCGGCTTTGTTTTACAGACCAAACGCACTGGTTCAGAAAAAGAGCATAAAAAATTAAAAATGTACTACTTAAATAGAGAAGATATGCAAAAATGTAGATGTTTTTATGAAAGAAAACCTGTATATCCTCTTACCTTTGCAGACATCACAGGATTTTTTTGATACGACACAAATCAGAAATGTTACCATCATGAGACTAAAAACCAAGCTTCCAAAAAACAGAAATAAAAATATGCTGTTATGAGTGCCGTCACCTGAAATAGAAATCAAGAAATATTATTGTCAAAAACTATTCATTAAAAATGTGTAATTTATTTTAAGAAAACGTTGGTCACCTTGAACCTCCAGTTTAGTTCCATTTCCAAAAATCACTTTTCCACATGCAGCCACAGCACAGTAGTAAAGTCCAGCATCAGAGGAGCTGACGTTCTTCAAGAAGCTGTAGACACAACTCTGCAGAGGCTGAGTCTCTGTACCCCCGTCACAGTCACCATCACTGCTTCTTCTGGCATAAATATAAGTGGGATGAGATTCCCCTTCAGTCTTTCTGAACCAGAACACTCTCTGTTCCTCTGGACATGCATCACTTTTAAACTCAGAGATAACTGAACACTGCAGAGCCACAACGTCTCCTGCAGAAACCGGATCAACAGAACTTTGAACCACTGCATGAAAATCAGAGTGCGGTCCTGGAAGAATAGAAACAAATAAAATGGACAAAAGATGAAAATGATCTCAGAAATGTTTAGATTTTATTTTTAAAATACAATGTACCTTCTCTAAATTTTTTTTTTTTTTTAAACTAAAAGATCAAATCAATACTTACTTTCAACGTCAAGAAGCACTGCCTTCACAAAGATTATGTTGTAGTCTTTAAGGGTTAAACAGTAATAGAAGGCTGAGTCACTCGGCTTTGCTTCTGCAATTTGAAAAATAAATTTTCCTTCTTCTTGTTTGGTTGAAAAACGACCGATCTTCTTCTCTCCAGCATCATACTTATGTCCATTTCCTAAGATTTCAGGCATTTTTCCAGGAACAACTTTGACCCAGAAAAATGTTCTAAAGTCCTTATGATTGTTGTCATAAGACAGGGTCACATCTTCTCCAGCGATTACTGTCTTTAATTCACATCCCTCATCTGTACAACCTGAAACAATGTAACACAACAGAATTATTACAGTAAAATCAATGTAATGTTATAATCTGCATTTTGTCATATTGTGCAAAAAGACAATAACTGTTATCATTATTATCCTTATGTTTTAACACTAAAATCTCTGCACATACTTACATCCAAGTTGAAGTATCAGCAGTGTACAAAGTACAACATGCATTTTCTGAACTTCTTATTCTCTGGTCTGCAGATGACTTATGTCGCATTAGAGGTGGATTTTCTTTTTTGAAGCGATAAAAAAAAGGGAGGGAACCATTTTAGACCAACCTGATTGGCTGCTAATCACACTGCCATCTCAGTTACAACCCCAGAGGAAACATAACAAGAACAACTTTCCATTACCTATGTAAAAATACATCACTAGAATTTTGTGGTTATCTTACTGTTTTGCCTGTAAACAAGGGCTGAAATGTACTGCAAAAAAGAATATCTTAACATAATTAGCTTTAGTTGCAAAATGCTATGAAAAGCAAAAAATACTTTATGAGGACAATGTGTATGTTTAAATAATTGTTCATTTTTTGTCAAAAATAAAAATGAACTTGACCTGCAAGAAACTGCAGTCATTTATTTTATTCAAAACAGACAAACATAAAAATAAAAACAAACAATCCAGAGTAAATACATTTATCTCCCCAATCTCCCCAAAACATTTTATTTTCTTCTTCCTTTCTCTCGTAAGGGCTAACCTTAAGGTGTTGTTGGCTTTATGATTTCTTCCCAGAGGGGCAGCTGCATGTTTTTTCGGGGTTAAGTGGCCTGCCCCCCTGTGCTCCATGTCAAGGCGTAGTGCATAAGAGTTCAAAAATTTAAAACTTTGGCAAGGACAACGCGGAGCATCCACCAATTGGGGACTCAGCTTTCGGCACATGATGTGTTCAGTGACTAAATCAGTGGGTGGAGTTTTTCTTATTTTCATTGAGACAATGATAAATGTCCTCCATTTTATTCTTTTTTTTTTTTTGGGCTATTGCGGGAAAGCAAATACCCTAACTGAGAGAGAGACCATGCAAACTCCTCACAGGAAAGTGTGGTGTTCTATTTCAGGTCCCCCAGCTGGGACTTGAACCAGGGCGCTAACCACTGCTCCACCGTGCAGGCTTTTATATATTTAAGCGTTTTTCAAGATGGCTGGATAGGAAGGTTATTTGACTGATTGATTGACATAGTTGATATCATATGTAGATTTATTACTATGTGATTAACTTTCAATTTTGTTAGAGTCCATTTGTTACAGTTTCTAGAACAGGCAAAATTATGATACCCTGTTTGATGGTTTTCAGGAAAAGTTTGGCCTTTTAAAGTCAGCTAGAAAAATGGAACAACATATGATTTGTGCTGTTCCTTTTAATGCATAAAATGTGTTTGGTGTTCAACTTTAAAAGGCAAGGCAAGTTTATTTGTATAGCACAATTCGTACACAAAGTAATTCAAGGTGCTTCACAAAACAGGAAAATGCATTAAAATCACAATACATCATAGAAATAATCAATGTAAAATTTACTTTAAAAGAAAAGAAAAAATAAATAAATACATAAAAAATAGAAAATTGATTTAAAAAGAAAGGAAGGACAGAAAAGTGCAGATAGGACCTTTCAGTCATATCCACGGCTAAATAGAAATGTTTTAAGTCTAGATTTAAACATGGACCCAGAAGAGGCCTGTCTTACGACTTCAGGGAGGCTGTTCCAGATTTTAGCTGCAGAATATTGAAACGCTGATTCCCCTTGTTTAGTTCTGACTCTGGGAATCAACAGGAGGCCGGACCCTGAGGTCCTCAGAGTACGAGATGGTTCATATGGCACTAACATGTCAGAGATGTACTTTGGTGCGTGGCCATGGAGAGACTTGTACACAAGCAGAGCTGCTTTGAAGTCTATTCTTTAAAGTACAGGGAGCCAGTGCAGAGACCTGAGCACAGGACTAATGTGATCATACTTCCTGGTTTTGGTCAAGACTCGAGCAGCAGCATTCTGGATGTACTGAAGCTGTTTTACAGCTCGTTTGGAGAGGCCGGTGAGCAGTCCGTTACAGTAGTCTAACCTACTGGAGACAAATGCATGAATAAGTATCTCCAGGTCTCGCTTTGACATTATGTTTTTGATTTTGGCAATGTTTTTCAGATGGTAAAATGCCGCTGATGTTACTGACTTGATATGGCTGTTAAAGTTTAGGTCAGAGTCCATGATTACCCCTAGATTTCTGACTTGATTTGTGGGTTTAAGAGACAGAGAATGAAGGTAGCTGCTGACACTGCTCACACTCTCTTTGTTTCTGTGGGCCAAAAACAATAACTTCGGTCTTGTCTGAGTTTAGCTGGAGAAAGTTGTTCTGCATCCATGCACTGATCTGTTGGAGGCAGTGGCTGAGTGAATCCACCGGCCCATATTCACCTGTTGTCAGTGACACATAGATCTGAGTATCATCTGCATAGTTGTGATAAGATATGTTATTACTGCGTATTAACTGCCCTAGTGGCAGCATGTAGAGGTTGAACAGAAGGGGTCCCAGGATCGATCCCTGGGGCACACCACAATTCAAGCCCATGTAGTCTGAGACACAACTCCCAATTTCAACAAAGTATTTCCTGTCTTCTAGATAAGACTTGAGCCAACTTAGGGCAGATCCAGAGATGCGAACCCAGTCTTGGAGTCTGTGCAAAAGGATCCCATGATCAACAGTATCAAAAGCAGCGCTCAGGTCTAGCAGGATTAAGACAGAGACTTTTCCATCATCAGTGTTTAGGCGGATGTCATTGGTTACCTTGATAAGACCAGTTTCTGTGCTATGATGGGGTCTAAAACCTGACTGGAAAACATCAAATGAATTGTTTGATAAGAGAAAGTCAGTGAGCTGTTGGTAGACAACTTTTTCAAGGACTTTTCCTAAAAATGGCAGATTAGAGATAGGTCTGTAATTATTTAGTACAGTGGGATCAAGACCGCTCTTCTTCAGGAGGGGTTTAATGACTGCAGTTTTTAAGGCCTCTGGAAATATTCCAGATTGAAGAGACATGTTAACTATTTGAGTAATTGGTGGCAACACACTGTTCAGAACAGACTTTAGAAATCTAGTGGGTAACACATCAAGGCAGCATGTAGACAAGCTCAGACGGGTGATGGTCTCTTGGACAGTTTGGTCAGTGACAGGTACAAAGTGAGTCAACTTAGAGTGAGTAGGTGGCCGTTGGATAGTTATATGTGTTGTGGAGTTGATGGCCTTTTTAATGCCCTGAACCTTGTCATTAAAAAAATACAGCAAACTCATTACATTTAGGTGTACAAGCCAGTTCTATTGGTAGCTGGGTTGGAGGGTTAGTTAATCTGTTAACTGTTGTGAACAGGATACGAGAGTTGCTGCTGCAACTTCCAATGATTTCAGAGAAGTACCTTTCCCTTGTTCTGCATAAGATCTGGTTGTAAGCGTACAACTCCGCCTTATACATTCCATAATGAACCTGGAGTTTTGACTTGCGCCACTTTCGCTCAGCTCTGCGGCACTGTTGTTTCTGTGCCCTTACTAGATTATCGTTACTCCAGGGAGCTTTCTGTCTATGTTTTCTCAATTTAACCTTCATAGGGGCAATGGCATCCAGAACATTCAAGATCCTAGAAGTAACAGAATTCAGCATTTCATCAACATTGGCACCAGAGGCGTTTTCAGAGTTTATCATTTCTACAAACTGTGCCCTAGTGCTCTCATTTATTTGTCTCCTTCGGACAACTGCAGGGCCAGGCGGTGATTTGGGAGCAACAGACAGGTCAAAGAATACACAGAAATGATCAGAGAGGGCGACATCAACCACACTGACATTGTAAATAATAACCCCCCTTGTGATGAGCAGGTCCAGAGTGTGCCCTCTGCTGTGGGTGGGGCAACTCACATGCTGAATTAGACCAAAGGTTTCAAGGACAGCATTGAGCTCTTTTGCATTTCTGTCATTGACATTATCAACATGAACATTAAAATCACCTGTAATGACAAGACCATCAAAGTCTGTGCATACAACTGAGAGCATTTCAGTGAAATCATCAATAAAACTGGCTGTGCTGAGGAGGTTTGTACATAACTATGCAGAGTAAGGGAGGAGTTTGTTTTAACTCAATCTTAAAGGACACATACTCAAATGATGGAAACACACCAAATGATAGTCTGTGGGTTGCAATATTATCTCTAAACAGTGCAGAAACACCTCCACCCTTTTTATTTTCTCGTATTTCCGATTCATGTTTGTAGTTGAGGGGGGTTGATTCGACTAGAACTATGTTTCCTGTGTTTTTGTCAAGCCATGTTTCAGTTAATAACATAAAATCAAGATTAAAAGAAGAGATAAGATTATTGATTAAAAATGATTTGTTGCATAAAGATCTGACATTGAGTGCAGCAAGTTTGAGCTTAGTTTCCTTGGGACTGGTCAAAACCTTCTTGCAAGGGATGTGAACTAGATTTCTTTGATTGGACAGTCTAACTGCCCTTTTTTGCATTCTACGTGGTGCAACTACAGGTATAGCACCAGAAGGAAGCTGTTCATCACATGGCCCCAGTTTGACATATTCTTTCCTAGGACACTGGGAGCCCGTTTCATCCTAGCTCCGGGGAATAGCACCTGTAGAGGCGCGCAGGAGAGGTCGAGTTGAGGGTAGTTTGGATGATGGACCAGGAGGAGTAGGAGCTGGACGGGATTTGGGTGAACGAAGGAGGGGGCATGTTGGAGGGGGTTTGGATGAAGGATGTGTTGGAGGGACTTTGGGTGAAGGATAAGGAGGGTAGGGTAGGAGAGCTCCTGTGTGGTGTGAGGCTCACAGGTGTTAGGGGAGCCATCTTAATTCCTGACTTAATGAGGCTATCAAAATGGCTAGGTAGGGCCATGGGTGAAAGTGGGGGGGACGAAAAGGAAAGTGAGTCTTCACTGGGAGTAGATGTAGCAGGGGGCGCCCACAGCTGGTCAGATGGGGGTATTTCTGGTGGCAAATCTGGTGGTTGTTGTTGTGGTTCTGCAGCTGGGTCCTTAGCTGGCAGTAGTTGTTGTGGTGCTGGTGCAGCTGAGTCCTTAGATGGAGGTGGTTGTGGTGCTGGTGAGTCCTTAGATGGAGGTGGTTGCTGTAATGCTGGTGGAGCTGAGTCCTTAGATGTAGGTGGTTTTGGTGCTGGTGCTGCTCTGACCTTGATGTTTGGCACAGATTTTCTTTCTGCCTGTGCTTTATTGCCAACATTATGACTCCTATTCTGTGGTCCAATTTTACTTTGTTCTTTAACTTCACATTGTGTTAGGGGTAAAAATCTGTTTGTTAGCTTTATTTCGGATGTTTTGTCATCTTTACACTTTGGCTTAACACAGAGTTCCTCTGCACAAAGTTTCGGAAAGGACACAACATCACTCAGGTCTATGTCACTGTTTTTCTTCTCGTTTGTAGTAAGAGCAGGCTTCTTACCACCCGATGTTACTGGAAGGGTCTTGTGAAGTCCATTTTCAGTTTCCAAAGTAAATATCCTTGTTTGTAGCTCTTTTATTTCTTGTTGGTAGATCCGACAGCGTTCACAGTGGGAGTTTGTTTTTCTTCCTCTTCCGGACATGTCGCTGGCTTGTCAGACGTAAAAATATTGATTTGTTTAGGTGGAAGTCACAAAAAAGGATAACCAGTCTGATATTCCAGGATGTGTGGATGAAGTAAAATGATTAAAAATGATCAATTAAATGATTGAAAAGCAAATAAAGCAGCTCTGGGTCAAAGAGACTGAAAATGTTAAACCACCTGCGTGATCTAAATGCAGAGTTTACTGCAGGAGACCCACTTATCTAAATCAACTGATCCTCTTCTGAGCTGCTCACAGTTTCATTGATGTATTCTGCTAGTTACAACTCCAAACAAAGAGGAGTTGCAGTTTTGATTAGTAAAAAAGTTACATTTATGCATAAGGATACAGTTACTGACCCAGAAGGCAGATTTGTAATCATTAATATATCCATTCAGAATAAGGACTTTTGTATAGCAAGTGTCTATGGCCCAAATGTTGACGACTCTTCCTTTTTTCACAGATTCTTCACCTCACTCTCGGTTCACTCTGACTCCACAATTCTTATAGGAGGAGACGTTCTGGACCCTGAACTTGACAGAGTCAGCACAGAAGCAAACCAGCGCACATGGCGGTCTGCAAGTTTTTTAATAGATAGATAGATACATAGACAGACAGACAGACAGACAGACAGACAGACAGACAGACAGACAGACAGACAGACAGACAGACAGACAGACAGACAGACAGACAGACAGATAGATAGATAGATAGATAGATAGATAGATAGATAGATAGATAGATAGATAGATAGATGACTTTATTAATTCCACAATGGGAAAATTCCATTTATCTGTGGCAGCAAAAACGACATTCAGAAATAATCTATATAATATAACATCAAAAAGGACATCACAAAAAACATTCATATTAAATAATTAAAAAATATTACTAAAATTATAATGAAAAATTATTATCAAAAATGAGATCCTTATTAAATAAATAAATATTAAATAAATACAGCTGCAAAAGTGTAAAAAAAACATGCGGTCTGCAAAACATGTAAACTGTAAAAAAAAAAAAAAGACATTACGAATTTTTTTTTTTTTTTCAAAATACAGAAATAAGTAATGAAGTTTACACCAAAAACAAACAACTGTTCAGGAACAAAAAACAATTTAACATTGAAAAACAACTACTACAACAAAAGAAATAAATAAATGAGTGAATGAAAAACACCCCTGGGACCGTGGAGTGTCACTTTAACACAGTGTTGTACAGTCTGATGGCTGTGGGGAGGAATGACCTGCGGTAGCGCTCCTTCTTGCACTGTTGGTGTAACAGTCTGGTGCTGAAGGAGCTGGTCAGCACCTCTACAGTTTGGTGCAGGGGGTGGGAGGGGTTATCCATGATGGATGTTAGCTTAGCTAACATCCTCCTGTCCGCCACCTTCTTTATGGACTCAAGTGTGCAGCCCAGGACAGAGCCGGCCCTCCTAACCAGTTTGTTAAGCCTCCTCATTTCTCTGCCTGCACTGCCCCCCGCCCAGCACACAACTCCATAGAGGACCACTGAGGCCACCACAGTGTCATAAAAGGTCCTCAGCAGCTGTCTGTACACGCCAAAAGACCTAAGTCTCCTCAGCAGGTGCAGGCAACTCTGGGCCCTCCTGTACAGAGCATCTGTGTTGTTGGACCAGTCCAGTCTGCTGTTCAGGTGAACACCCAGGTATTTAAAAGTGTCCACAACCTCAATGTCTGAACCCTGGATGTTCACCGGTGAGTGTGGTGTAGGGGACCTCCTGAAGTCCAGGACCGGTTCAAAAAGATGAGAAAAAATAAAAAAACAAAAAGCAAAAGTAATAATGTTCCTGTCCTTTGTCGCAGAACTTCATATTAGTTGTTGAAATATACAAAAAACACAAATAAGGTGGAAGAAAATATTAAAAAATGCAAATTAAGGAACACAAAAAGGTAGAGCTGCCCAGATATGCTGCCACACACGTGGTGCCATGGTAAAGCAGTACATGAATGATCTGGGTCTCTGCGACGCTTGGCACTCATGTCATCCAAACACTAAGGGGTTCACCTTCTTTTCCCCAGTTCACTAATCACACTCTCGTTTAGACTATTTATTAGTCAGTAAATCTCTTTTAAAAGATATTCAAAGTTCCAACATTCATCCAATTATTATCACAAAGAGAACTTTATTTTCTATTAGAAAAAAAAAAAATACAATTTCTGGAGGCTGCTTCTGCACAGGAACACATTCTGGGAGATCTGAAAAAATTCAAGCTTCAGTTAAATGACATCATCGATAAACAAACACAATTCCAAATACAAAGGCTACGACTTGAAAGATTTAAAAACTCAAACAAATCTGGCAAATTTCTTGCTAATCAGCTTAAAATTGATAAAGAAAAATCATCAATCACTTCCATCATTGACCAAACAGGAGATGTCACTCATGATCCGGTCAAAATCAATATCACGTTTAAAGACTTATACACATCACAGATTAACCCATCAGAGCAAAGCATCAACTCATTTCTTGATAAAGTAAACCTACCCAGATTAAATGAAGATCAGATGACACTTAGACACGCCTCTCTCGTTGTCTGAGCTTCATGAAGCTGTGTCACTTATGCCTAATGGGAAGGCCCCAGGACCCGATGGCTTTCCTGCTGAAGAATTTTGGGAACAGCTGGCACCAACGTTTCATGAAATGGTAACATCTATCAAGGAAAACCAAACAATACCACCTAACATGAACTCCGCCACCATAATTCTCCTTTTAAAACCAGACAAAGATCCCACAAGCCCTTCAAGCTATCGCCCCGTTTCTTTAATCAATGCAGACGTAAAAATTATTTGCAAAGCACTAGCACAGATGTAGGGCGGTCTACCAATGATCATAAGATTGCAGGTTTGATTCCCACCTTGCACGCCCATGAGTCAAAGTGTCCTTGGGCAAGACACTGAACCCCACATTGCCTCTGGTGGTAGCCAGGCGCCTGTGCTTGGCAGCTGAGCCGCCACCATTGTGTGAATGTGTGTGTGACTGGGAGTGTGACTGGGTGAATGAGTCTGTAACTGTAAAGTGCTTTGGGCCTTGTAGGTGATAAAGCGCTATATAAGTATACGCCATTTACCATTCACAGAGAATAGAAAAAAAAATCACACCACACATCATTCGCCATGATCAAATAGGATTCATCAAAGCAGGCACTTGAGTGACAATGTCCGCAGACTTGGTAACATAATAGACTTTGCCACTATCAAAAACCAGGAAATTACCATACTCTCATTGGATGCTGAAAAAGCATTTGGCAGAGTAAACTGGAATTTCCTCATTGCTGCCCTCCAAAAGTTTGGGTTTGGGGAATCATTCATCAATTGGGTTAAAATATTATATCACAACCCAAATGCATCTGTCAGAGCTAACAAACAAACTTCTGACAGGTTCTTTCTTGGAAGAGGAACCAGAGAGGGTTGCGTACTCTCCCTCTCTCTTTTTGCTATATTTATTGAGCCTCTAGCTGCAGCAATAAGACAGCATGAGAGCATTAAAGAAATTAAAACCAAACACAGCCATCATAAAATTAGTCTCTATGCAGATGACATATTACAGTTTTTAAATAATTCACGTTCTTTAAATGAAACAGTAACAATTATTAATGAAATCTCCTCCATCTCCGACTACTCAATTAATTGGAATAAATCTGTTTTCAGTAAGACAACTCTTGCAGTAAGAAATATTTATTTGACATACTTAATTTTCACATTCTTTAAGTTGGCATTCACATCTTTTCGTTTGGCATAAGGCTCCGTGCAATTCCATGAGAAAATTTCCATAAAACTTTCGGGTAACAAAACCCCCCTCTACGGAGCCCACAGGTGGAAGCCGAGGAGGAGGGAGGGGCGAAGAATGAGCGCTGAAGGTAAGAAAGAGAATGAACAACTGCGCACCTGGGCTTAAATAGGATGCTGAGCAGGTGAGTTAATTGACTGAACCGCCCTAGGGTAGTAACCTGTAAAACACTGCCGAGTGCCTGCCTGAAAATACGACAAGTCGTCATTTATTATCACTGAACAGTAACGCAGAACAAAGACTCTCAATAACAGTCAAATCAGCCAATATAAAATATCTAGGTATTTCTAGGTATAACTATTATCAGAAGTGGTGCAACTAAATTACATTCGATTACTGAAAAGCATACAGGATGAATTTGCACCTTTGCTCGCCCCAACCTACTCAACAAAAACATACATTTAGTACTAAAAGTAAATATTTACCTTGTTGTTTTACATCTTTTTCTGACATTATATTAAAACAAGTTCATGTTTAGAACAATATTCTTTTTTAAAAAGTGAAGTTTTGAATAATCTATTATGTTTAGAAATGAGGATAATTGAGCATTGCAGTCAAGGCAATAAATAATTCACAGAGATTTTTCAAACTCATTAAAGAAATTATGAAATAACTAAAATATATTTTGTACTTCATAAAAGTCATTATGCTTTTTATGTTCATTTGAGCTTGTATTATGATTTTTCTTTCAGTTACTAACCCTGAAGAAGTCCTGCGCCGTTTGCAAACTCTGCTGAAGGAATTTAGACGGAGAAAAAGCAAGAACCCCACATGTTGCCAATAGATGTGACTGCAACTATTGCAGAAATGACTTTGGCTGGAGAAGTTGAGGATCTGGGCCCATTTCCTGTTTTCACGGTGGGAGACAAACTCATGAGCTATCCATGTGTGAATCATTCCTGAAACAACACAAAAGTCTGGAAGAAAAGATCAATAATAGGAAAAATAATCTGTTCAATTCAATTCAATTCAATTCAATTTTATTTGTATAGCCCAAAATCACAACAACAGTCGTCTCGATGGGCTTTGAAGTAAAACATGAACTCAAAAGGATCATGAATACAAAGAGGCAATAGGAAAATACTAAAATAAACTAACAAACTGACTAAGCTACACTGGCATCCCTGCCCTTAGACCCCCCTTCGCGGTAAGGAAAAACTCCTAAAAAACCGGATTCCGGAAAAAAATGAAGAAACCTCAGGGGTGCCCACATGAAGGAGGGATCCTCCCCCAGGACGGACAGGCGATTTACCAGAACTCATAGAGAAGAATTAACTTATCTAACTCTACATCTACATATTTAAAGTCCAGCAGACGAGCTTCATCCAGCCGGGGTTGGGGACAATCCGGGGCGCGAGTCGAGCCGGAGACAGGAACCACAGCCAGGTGTAGGAGCAGGAGCAGAGACGTTGTTCTTTGGAATGCTCCCTCTTAGTGTTTTGTTGAGAACCTAAAACAAATGTCATTGTGATGACGCGTTGTATGCTGCAGAAGTGAATCATATTAAAGATGGTTGTTCTCACTGCTGTATTATCCGTCCATCCATCCATCTTCCTCCTCTTATCCGGGACCGGGTTGCGGGGGGAAGCAGACTGAGCAGAGACTTCCCTTACCCCAGCCACTTCCTCCAGCTCCTCTGGGGGGACCCCGAGGCGTTCCCAGGCCAGCCGAGAGATGTAGTCTCTCCAGCGTGTCCTGGGTCTTCCCCGGGGCCTCCGCCCAGTGGGACATGCCCGGAACACCTCTCCATGGAGGCGTCCAGGAGGCATCCGGACTAGATGCCCGAGCCACCTCAGCTGGCTCCTTTCGATGTGGTGGAGAAGCGGTTCTACTCCGAGCTCTCCGCGGGTGACCGAGCTTCTCACCCTATCTCTAAGGGAGCGCCCAGCCACCCTACGGCGGAAGCTTATTTCAGCCGCTTGTATTCGGGACCTCGTTCTTTCGGTCATGACCCATAGCTCATGACCATAGGTGAGTACTGGAACATAGATCGACCGTTAAATTGAGAGCTTTGCTTTTCCGCTCAGCTCTCTCTTCACCACGACGGACCGATAGAGCGACCGCATAACTACGGACGCCGCTCCGATCCGCCTGTCAATCTCACGCTCCGATCTTCCCTCACTCGTGAACAAGACCCCGAGGTATTTAAACTCCTCCACCTGGGGCAAGGACACTCCACCCACCGAGAGATGGCAAACTACCTTTCTCCGGTCAAGGACCATTGCCTCAGATTTAGCGGTGCTGACCCTCATCCCAGCCGCTTCACACTCGGCCGCAAACCGCCCCAATGCACGCTGGAGGTCCCGGTTCGATGAAGCCAACAGGACGACATCATCTGCAAAAAGCAGAGAGGAAATCCTGTGGTCCCCAGACCAGATCCCTTCCGGCCCCTGGCTGCGCCTAGAAATTCTGTCCATAAAAACTGAACAGAACCGGTGATAAAGGGCAGCCCTGCCGGACTCCAACGTGGACTGGGAACAGGTCTGACTTACTGCCGTCTATGCAAACCAAGCACCTGCTCCGGTCATACAGAGACCGGACAGCCCTCAGTAAGGTTCCCCGGACCCCATACTCTCAGAGCACCCCCCACAGGATGCCACAGGGGACGCGGTCGAACGCCTTCTCCAAATCCACAAAACACATATGGACTGGATGAGCGAACTCCCACAATCCCTCCAGCACCCTAGATAGGGTGGTCCACTGTTCCACGTCCAGGACGGAAACCGCACTGTTGTTCCTGAATCTGAGGTTCGACTATCGGTTGGACTCTCCTCTCCAATACCCTGGCATAGACTTTCCCAGGGAGGCCAAAGAGTGTAATTCCCCTATGGTTGGAACACACCATCCGGTCCCCCTTCTTAAAGAGGGGAACCACCACCCCTGTCTGCCAGTCCAGTGGTACGGTGCCCGACCGCCACGCGATGCTGCAGAGACGTGTCAGCCAAGACACTCCCACAGCATCCAGAGACTTGAGGTGCTCAGGGCGGACTTCATCCACCCCCGGGGCCTTGCCACCGAGGAGCTCGTTGACTACCTCAGTGACTTCAGCCCGGGTAATAGACAGCCCCACCCCAAAGTCCTCATTCTCCGCTTCTTCAAAAGAAGGCGTGTCAGTGGGATTGAGGAGATCCTCGAAGTACTCCTTCCACCGCCCGACAATGTCCCCAGTCAAAGTCAACAGCTCCCCACCTGCACTGAAAACGGTGCCTGTGGAGAACTGCTTTTCCCTCCTGAGTCGTCGGATGGTTTGCCAGAATTTCTTCGAGGCCAACCGATAGTCCTTCTCCATGGCCTCACCGAACTCCTCCCAGGACAGAGTTTTCGTCTCCGTAGCTGCAGCTCGCTTAGACTGCCGGTACCTGTCAGCTGCCTCTGGTGTCCCGCAGGCCAGCCAGGCCTGGTAGGACTCCTTCTTCAGCTTGACGGCATCCCTTACTTCCGGTGTCCACCTCCGGGTTCGGGGGTTACCACCGCGACAGGCACCAGAGACCTTGCGACCACAGCTCCGAGCAGCAGCAGAGACAATGGAGGTGAAAAACATGGTCCACTCTGACTCAATGTCCCCAACCTCCCTCGGTACCCGTTTGAAGTTCTTCCGGATGTGGGAGTTAAAGACTTCCCTGACGGAGGGCTCAGCCAGACATTCCCAGCAGACCCTCACAGGACGTTTGGGTCTTCCAAGTCTTTCCGGCCTCCTTCCCCGCCAGCGAATCCAACTCACCACCAGGTAGTGATCGGTGGACAGCTCCGCCCCTCTCTTCGCCCGAGTGTCCAAGACACAGGGCCGAAGGTCGCCTGGAACAACTACAAAGTCGATCATTGGCCTCCTGCCTAGGGTGTCCTGATGCCAGATGTATTGATGGACACCCTTGTGCTCGAACATGGTGTTCGTTATGGACAAACCATGACGAGCACAAAAGTCCAATAACAAAACACCACTCGGGTTCAGATCAGGGGGGGGGGGGCGTTCCTACCAATCACACCCCTCCAGGTGCCACTGTCATTGCCCACATGGGCATTGAAGTCCCCCAGGAAGACAATGGAGTCCCCCGTTGGGGCACTTTCCAGTACCCCTTCGAGAGACACCAAGAAGGCCTGGTACTCCAAACTGCTGTTTGGCCTGTAAGCCGAAACCACAATTAGAGACCTGTCCCCCACCCGGAGGCGGAGGGACATGACCTTCTCGTCCACCAGGGTGAACTCCAACACTTGGCAGCTGAGCTGGGGGCTCACGAGTAAGCCCACGCCAGCCCGCCGCCTCTCAGCTTGGGCAACTCCAGAGTGGTAGAGAGTCCAACCCCTCTCTAAGGACTGAGTTTCAGAGCACCAACCCCTTCGGGTCTCCTACGGGTGGTGGGCCCATGGGAGAGTGGTCCCACGTCGCTCCTTCGGGCTGTGCCCGACCGGGCCCTGACCCTGGGCCTGGCTCCAGAGCAGGGCCCCGGTGACGCCAATCCGGGCGACGTAATTGGGTCCTTGTTCTTTCTTGTCATCAGGGGGGTTCTGAACTGCTGTATTGTTTCTCTTTAAATTTGCTACATGTTACAAGAAGTAATCAGGCCAGAATATGTTTTTACAATGCAGTTACTTCACCTTTACCAACAAGTTAGCATTGTCTCATTTGGTAAGGTCAGAAGACCAAGTGTGTGTGTACACTGTATGGGAAGGTAATACTTGAACATACCCAGCACTTACTACTGAAAGTACCAAGTAATAGAATGGAAATAGGGCTGACTTTCTTTTACAGTCTAGTTTTATTGTACTTAAGGGGTAAGTGCCAACTAATATTCAAGTGAACATACCCAGTATTTAGTAGTGAAAGTACCATGTAGTTGAGTGGAAATAGGACTGACTTTCTTTTACAGTCCAGTTTCAGTGTACTTAAGGGGTAGTTTCTGTAGTAAATTCATGGTAAATACCATGAAACATACAACGAGTGTAGACTTAAATTCAAGGTACTTTATTTGTACTTACCTTGTTCTTACATGTGGTAAGTACCACAAGAGAAACCTTTGCACAACATGTAAATACCCAGTAAGTATATTATAAAAACCCAGTATGTACCACATAGGTATGGACTGCATAGTACCACATAAATACATAGTAAGTACCATGTAAGTACAGAGTAGACACAAAGAAGTACCATGTATGTACCCAGTAAGTCCCATAGAAGGTAACATGTAAACACACTGTAAGTACCCAGTAAATTCCAGAAAAAGTACCATGTAAATACCCTGAAAGTACCCAGTAGTTACACAATAAGTACCATGTAGATACCACCACAAGTACACAATAAGTACTGTACTGTAAAAGAAAGCGTTACCAATTATCTCTTCTTAATGATTCCCACACAACCACCACAAAAATGGTTCAAAACATTAGACTAATCCATATCAAGCTTCTTATGAAACAATAAACCTGCAAGAATCAGTATAAAAACTTTAAAAAGTTGTGGAGGCTTAGAATTACCAAACTTCCACAACTACTGTATTATTTAGCAAATAGATTACAATACATCTTAAAATGGTTATAAAAAAACAATCCAGAAACCATTCATGGTTAGACTTGGAACAGGGGTTATGTGAAAAGATCAACCTGTCAGATCTACCATTTATTAGCCAAACAGTTAAAAAACAGGACTGCTTTCAAAGTATTAATATAAACGCCACTCTAACAGCCTGGTGGGAATTTCTTAAAGTGTCAAACTTCTCACTTCAACCAAGCAAAATGACACCCAACCCAGAAATCCTTATCAACAAAAAAATGTTACACTTCCCAGCTTGGCAAGTAGGGGGAGTAACACTACTAGAACACTTAATTATTTATAGAAGATTCATAACACCCCAGGAACTAGGGGTTCTCTCCCTCTTTTTACATTCCATCATTCACCCCAGAAGAACATAAATACTCACTCGAGCACAGGTGCTATCTCACCTTTGCAAAAACGGTTTGCGTGACTGAATGAAACGTTTCTTGTGTTAGTCTGAATGCACAAGTATGCCTGTGTGAATGTTAGTGGTAGTATGTCCATGTTGACTTGTTTGTGTGTGAACACTTTTGGAGCCAACAGGTGTGTTTGTAAGTTTGAGTGTGTGTGGACAGCATTGTGATCATTAAATAAACTGAATCTGACAATTTTATTGCAATGAAAGATGTGTTGAAATTCAGGAAGAGGTTTTTCTAATTATTATTTTTTTTTTAATAAAAAATGTGTTCCGGTACAATACGATATGTATCGTATTGTGGGGTGCATATCGGGATACATATTGCATCGCAAGACTCCTGCCAATACTCACCCCTACTAAATAGGCCTTCACTATCCGTTGTGCAGGCCCGCTAATGCGAAATCAATGCAGACATTAATTTCCTTTAACCAATCAGATTTTGAGTTTGTGTCAGCAGGGTCTTCTAGCAGGCTTAGGCAACGTCACAGTATTCAGACCTTCTGATTGGACAGAAATTTCAGGAATACTGGAAAAATTTCCCACATGCAGCCTTGCCCAGTTTGACACACAGCGGAGCACTTTTTTTCCGAACCGAAGCGTGATAATCCACTTGATCGAACTGTTGTTGAGGAAAGAGATGAAGATGCATTTCGTCTTCAAATAATCCGATTTTTGGATGAGTGAAATGATAAATATAATAAATAATATTCCAAATGTATGTGATTATTTTCTCTTTTTTTTTTGCTGGCTAAAGTTCCATAACCGGTTCCGGGTCACGGCAAGACGCGTGGTCGCGGCTCTCTGCGGATACAACTATCTTCAAATGACTTAAGTTGATTTTCTCCAAAAAGAGAGCTGACCATGGCCCCTAAGAAAACCCAGGAATATGAAGACCTAAAAAAGACCCTTGATGGTATTCAAGAAACGCTTAAATCTTTTATGGATCAGGTGTCGGCTAAGCTAATGCCACTTTGGGAAATGATGGAAGAGTTCCGAAGATTTCAGGCTCAAAACGAGCAACGAGAAAACCGGGTCGACATTCTGGAGAAAAGACTAGACGATGTGGAACAACAAGTAAGGATAAATAATGTCATTCTCACTGGAGTACCGCTCAAAACTCGGGCAAAGCTGAACGCAGCTGGAGCTAGCACTGCTAATGCTAATAGCGCTAGCGTAGCTAACAGTGCTGAAACCCAGAGCGGTGGAGAGTCTCTGGAATGCCAAGTGGAATCATTTCTCACATCTAAAGGGATTTCCCTGGATCTCAATACCATAGAGACCTGCCACCTGCTCCCCAGGAGAAAGGAGACGGATAAACCAGCGATCCTCATCAGGTTTTTGAATCAAAAACACAAACTAGCTCTGATGAATCAAAGGAAGAATCTGAAAGGTTCTGCTGTTTATCTGAACGACCATCTGACCAGAAGGAATGCTGAAATCGCCAAACATGCACGGCTTCTCAGGAAGCAGAAGCAGATTGAGAACACTTGGGTTAAAGGCTGCAGGATTTACGTCAAACCACTCAGTCCACCGGACCGGTCCAAGGTTCTGGTTGTGAACACCATGAAAGATTTTGAGAAGTGTCTTTTCACGGTCGTCTGAAACAACATGGAGTAATAAACCAAAGAGCCAAATAACTTCAAGACATATGACACCTGCAGTGATGTGCGGTCAGGTGAGGCAAGTGAGGCAGTGCCTCACCTGTCATAATCGTGGTAAAATAGAAAAGGTAAATTTAGTAAATATTATTTTCCACTGATCTGTGTTAAATATACATTTTCATTCAAATCAACACGTTTTCCACAGTTTCTGAGGTTAAAATCGCCGAATTTGAGTGTTGCGCGATCACAGACGGAGCTGAATCTCCGGGTGAGGCTCGGCAGCGCTGTGCCTCACTTCTGACGGTAGGGCTCAATGTTAACATAGACGTGCTGTCAAAACGCTGCTTTAGGCCTACAGAAAGTGCGTCAGGTGAGGCATGCCTCACCAGCAGGGGGCAGACGTGAGCTGACAGCTGCTTTATAGTGTTACGACCCCGGGGTGTGGGAGGGAAAAGGGAATCAGCAATACAACAGATCCGTATTACCTGATTTATTCGGAACAATAAGCTACAACTGGGTCTGTCACACAAGAATCCTCCCACATGGGATCACAACGTGATGTAGATACTGTTAACAATCATCAAAGAACATATGCCCGTAAAAGAAGCATTTAGACATGGCAAGGATAAGTAGAAATCATTCTAAAGAACCAAAACGAAACACAACCGAAACGAAACACAAATAAGTGCACAGAACACAAATGGCGAGCTGAAGAGTCAGCCGCCCTGGTGCTTGGGCCACGTCAGCTTATGTGTCCGTGCCTCCAGCGCAGAGGGGCGGGGCCGACGCTGTAGATGGAGTGACAGGCCAACCAGGACGACGAGGCAATGACGTCCAACCTAGAAGAAAGGAGATGGGCCGATCGCCTCCCAGACACCACCGTGTTCAATTAACATAACTAATAATCCAAAGCAAGAAGAAAGCTCATTCACCCTCGAAAGACTCGGCACGTAACACCCTCCCCCTTAAGACCTGGACACGGGGATACCCGGTGACCTCATACCCTAGACAAAGCGTCAGCTAGTACATTGTCAGACCCCTTCTTGTGACGAATTTCCAGGTTAAAATCCTGGATCACAAGTGCCCACCGCATAAGACGTTGATTGTGGTTGTACATACTTGACAGAAACGTGAGTGGGTTATGATCAGTATAAACCAGAACAGGAACAGCACTTGACCCAAGGTAAACCTCAAAGTGCTGCAGAGCCATCAACAGGGCCAAAGTCTCTTTCTCAATGGTGGAATAGTTGGTCTGGTGCTTCGCAAATTTACGCGAGAAATAGGAAACGGGGTGGTCGATTCCCTGAGAATCCTCCTGTAAGAGTACCGCACCAGCAGCCACTCCACTTGCATCCACTTCCAATTTAAACGATTCTGAAAAATTCGGGGCAGCTAGTACTGGGGCATGGGTGAGGAGGGTCTTTAAAGAATCAAAGGCGTGTTGGCATTCTGGGGTCCAGGTGAAGGCCGCAGATGGACTGAGAAGATGCGTCAGAGGATAAACAACTGCGGAAAAGTTACGACAGAAGGCACGATAATATCCTGCCATTCCTAGAAAGCGGCGAAGTGCTTTGCGAGTAGAAGGGGGAGGAAACTCGACTATAGCAGATATTTTCGCGTCTACCGGCCGCACCTGTCCCTGACCAACTTCTCTCCCTAAATAAATAACCGTAGCTTTGCCAAAGTCACACTTAGCCAAGTTTAGAGTAAGTGAAGCTTTGGCCAGCCGTGCAAATACCTCGCCGAGCACTTGTACATGTTCTTCCCAAGAGGAGGTGTGGATTATGAGATCATCTAAATATGCATTGCAGTTTTTCAAATCAAATAACAGGGTGTTAATTAGCCTTTGGAAGGTTGCCGGAGCATTACACATACCAAAGGCCATGACTTTATACTGAAGGAAATGATCAGGCGTGACGAAGGCAGAGATATCTGAGGCACGAGGTGTAAGGGGAACTTGCCAGTATCCTTTTAACAGATCCAGTTTTGTAACATATTTGGCAGTACCCAAATTGTCCACACAATCCTCCATACGCGGTAAAGGGTAAGAATCGGGAATGGTGACCTTATTTACTTTACGAAAATCGGTTACGAACCGGCGCGAGCCATCCGGCTTCACCTCTAGGAGACAAGGAGAACTCCAGGGGCTGGAACTAGGTACTGCTAACCCATTCTGGATGAGGTAGTCTGTTTCAGTCTTCATAATCTCACGTTTGGTAACGTTTAAGCGGTAGGGATTCTGTTTTATTGGCCGGGCTGTTCCTACATCTATGTCATGTTCAATAACCGTAGTCCGAGTTGGCACATCCTGAAATAAGCAGGAGTAGTGATCGAATAAAGAGACCACATCTCGTTGTTGGTCAGGAGATAAATGGGGCAAAAGAGTCGGCAGTCTGGTTAATAACTCAGAGTTTGATAATCGGGCGCCGAGATGAGCTGAAGGAGGGACGCGGAGCCCATCATCCTTAAGAATGGTACCCTCGGTTGTAATGGGGATGCAACAGCGCTCCACCGCAAGGCCTTTGCACGGCTCAGCCTCGGCTTCTTTGGGAAAATACTTCTTGAGCATATTTATGTGACACACACGTTGTTTTCGACGTCGCTCCGGAGTAGCTACAACATAATCAGTCTCACTCAGCCGCTCAGTAATAGCGTAGGGACCACTGTAGTGAGCGGAAAAGGTCGCTCCCGGAGAGGGAAGCAAAACCAGTACTTGTTCGCCAGAATGAAACTGTCGAGGCTCCGCTGACCGATCATAATTCACTTTCATGGTTGATTGAGCAGCAGACAAAGATTTCCGTGCCAACTCATTGGCTCGGTGGAGACGTTCACGAAAGCAGCTAACAAAATCCAATACATTTTCAGGGGAAGGCGGTGCTAAAAACCGGTCCTTTAAAGACTTAAGGGGCCCACGGGGTGTGTGACCAAACACTAATTCCGCCGGACTAAACCCGAGGGATTCCTGATTAGCTTCACGGGCTGCAAATAACAGGAACGGGATGCCTTCATCCCAATCATTCTTCGTCTGAAGACAATATTTCCGCAACATGGACTTTAACGTCTGATGCCACCGTTCCAGAGCACCCTGGGACTCAGGATGGTAGGCGCTA
Source organism: Oryzias curvinotus (assembly GCA_023969325.1). Classification (NCBI taxonomy): domain Eukaryota; kingdom Metazoa; phylum Chordata; class Actinopteri; order Beloniformes; family Adrianichthyidae; genus Oryzias; species Oryzias curvinotus. The sequence continues at coordinate 11,150,725 of CM043715.1, forward strand.
GACACAACGTGTTGGATGTTTAGCGTTCGAAGGACCTGTTGGAAAATTTTAGACAGAAAGTTTGTTCCCTGGTCGGACTGGATTACACGGGGCATGCCAAAAATGGAAAAAAAACTTTGTCAATGACTTCACGATGGCACGGGTAGTTATGGTACGTAGTGGCACTGCTTCTGGGAAACGAGTGGCAGCACACATGATGGTGAGTAAATACTGATTCCCATTTTTGGTCCGAGGCAAAGGGCCGACACAGTCAACTATAACCCGCTCAAAAGGCTCCCCTACCACGGGAATCGGACGTAATGGAGCGGGGGGGATCTTTTGATTTGGTTTTCCAGTTAGTTGACAAATATGACAATTGCGACAGTAGTTTGCGACATCGGCTTTAAGGCCTGGCCAAAAAAAATGCTGCAAAATGCGCCGGTAGGTTTTTCGAACCCCAAGATGTCCTGACCACACACTTTCGTGGGCCATGGCTAAAATGGAGGGTCTATAAATAGCAGGAATTACCACTTGAAGAACCTGATCACTACTAGAAACTACTGAAGACCACCTGCGCAATAGCAGATCATCCTCCATGAGATAAACCCCCTCCCCTTTTACCTGAGTAGCATCCATCGCCCTAGAAAAATATTGTCTTAGGGTCGGGTCGGCCTTTTGTTCCGCTCCAAGACGGGCACGATCCACAGGCAGAGGCACCTCCTTTACTGCGGACGCTCCTGACTCCGGAGTTTCAGCGGCTTCCTGAGTGTCAGCCTTCCTGTCAGGGTCATCTGCGAAAGCTGACATTAAGATGGAGTCAGACAGATTAATATCCTCACCTTTACGGGCCTGGGCACGGGTAATAACACAACTGGGAAAGATACTAGAAGGCCGTGTGACGTCAGTGGTGGGGGGGCCAATGGTCACTTCCAGGGTAGGAGTCACCTTTCCTCCCGCGATGTCATTACCCATTAGAAACGTGACTCCTCCAACTGGAAGCTCCGGGCATACAGCTACAGGGAAAACCCCGCTGATTAATTCAGACTGCACATGTACTTTGTGTACCGGCCGTAAAACATAACCCATCTCAACTCCCCGTAAAATTGCATCATATCCACAGGTAGATTTATCAGAGAAGGGTAAGACAGAGGCCAGTATAACGGACTGTGAACAAGCCGTGTCACGTAAAATGTGCACGGGACAACAGTTATTTTTATCACCCACCAAAGACACCCAGCCATCAAAGACAAACGGCTTAAAACACTCCTCAACTCCATCTGACTTAATGTCAACCTTCACGACACCCACACCTTTAGGCGGCGACAGTTTAGGCTGTTCCTTATGTTTGAGTGCAGGGCAATCAGCAATGACGTGTCCCGGTTTGTGGCAGTAAAAGCAACACCTCTCCTCTTTCTGGAAAGCAGGAGCCGGACACGACCGATAATTGTTCACCGAAGTCGGGCTTACACCCTCAGAGGACACAGGAAAGGCAAATTTATGTGTCAAAACATACTCATCGGCTAACACCGCTGTAGAAGAAAGCGTGTTCACCTTCTGTTCGTTTAAATACACAACACGTTCAGGTAGACACTTTTTAAACTCTTCCACCAAAATTAGTTCACGAAGAGAGTCATAATCGGCTGCATCACAAGCGGCAATCCATTTATCAAATAAAAGCCCCTTTTCCCTCGCAAACTCGTTTTGGGTACAAAGGGACTGAACTTCTGCCGATAAGCTTCAGGTACCAGTTCATACACTCTTAGTATGGCAGCTTTAACGCAGTCATACTTCAGGCTGTCTTCCAAAGAAAGAGCCGAAACAGCCTCCTGAGCTATTCCATGCATCTTACACTGCAGCAGTAAAGCCCAAACTTCCGAAGGCCACTGCAGAGCAGATGCAATGCGCTCAAACATCCCAAAATAGGCATCCACCTCGGACTCACGGAAGATCGGTACTAGGTTAATGTACTTACTGATGTCAAACACGGCTGGATGTTGGGACAGGGGATAGCCGGGGATCAGCACAGCGGCCGGCGCGCCGCTGTGCTGATCCCCGGCTATCCCTGCGGATGGTCCCCCCTGCTGGGCAGACAGCTCCAGCTGACGGATGCGCACAGCTGTGTCGGCCTCAATCTCAAGCTTCCGGATCTGGAGCTGAAGGCCGCGCTGCGCCTGCTCGTGCTTCTCCCGAGCCTCCAGCTCGAGTTGAGCCAGGCGCACCTTGAGCCGCGCCCCCTCTCCGGAGCCAGCAGCTCCATCCGGAGAAGGGGAATCATAACGGGGGAGCGTGAAGGGCGTCTTTACCTTCGGTTTGCTCTCCCCTGCTCCCCCAGCCGCATCATCCTCGGGCGTCACCAGAGCAGATCGCCCAGACAGCGTCACCAAATCCAACTCCTCCAGCCTGGTCACTATAAGGGACTTCAATTCCCGCTTCCGTGTATGACCGCCAAACGCGATGCCGAAGTGGGTGGCTATTTTCACTAAGTCGTCCTTAAGAAAACACTCCAACGCATCCACTGACGGGTTTCCTAGGAAACCCGCCAAATCAAAGGGCGAAGGCATTGCTTCCTACCGCCGTAAAAAAAAGGAAATGAATGAATGAATGAACCCAGAGTAAACTAGGGACACCGCCCACTAACAGGGCGTGAGCGGATGTATCCCGGACGAGCCCCCACTTGTTACGACCCCGGGGTGTGGGAGGGAAAAGGGAATCAGCAATACAACAGATCCGTATTACCTGATTTATTCGGAACAATAAGCTACAACTGGGTCTGTCACACAAGAATCCTCCCACATGGGATCACAACGTGATGTAGATACTGTTAACAATCATCAAAGAACATATGCCCGTAAAAGAAGCATTTAGACATGGCAAGGATAAGTAGAAATCATTCTAAAGAACCAAAACGAAACACAACCGAAACGAAACACAAATAAGTGCACAGAACACAAATGGCGAGCTGAAGAGTCAGCCGCCCTGGTGCTTGGGCCACGTCAGCTTATGTGTCCGTGCCTCCAGCGCAGAGGGGCGGGGCCGACGCTGTAGATGGAGTGACAGGCCAACCAGGACGACGAGGCAATGACGTCCAACCTAGAAGAAAGGAGATGGGCCGATCGCCTCCCAGACACCACCGTGTTCAATTAACATAACTAATAATCCAAAGCAAGAAGAAAGCTCATTCACCCTCGAAAGACTCGGCACGTAACAATAGCCACACTGCTGCCGTAGAAAAACTAAGAACGTCTGTCTTCATTGAGAGGAAGAAACTCATAAACATAAAGGAAAACAAGGAAGATTTTTCCAACAGATCATAGAGCTCTTTGTGGAGAAGGATCAACACATCATGGACTCAAACAGTAAGGACAAACATGTTTTTCAATGTTTGCTTTTTTTTAAAAAAATAACATAGGAGTAAGTGGATAAAAATGTAAGTAAAATCATTTATTTTATCTTCATTATCATTTTCACAGACAATATTTGATAACTGATTAAAACTCCAGAATTTAAAGTTGGAAAAATACCAGAAATAGTTACTGAGGGTCAAATGCACGCAAATGTGTGCTGAAAACATCTGTATTATTCTTTAATTTGTTTACAGTATATATGAATAATTTATACACAAGAAGAGTGTTCTATCCATCTATAAATATTCTCTGTAGGACAAATATGTTCTTGTGTGTATTTTATAAGCTGTTAGCTGCCGTTGAATGAAAGGTGAAATATGTAGTTCTTTCATTGTAAATCTGACTCCAGAGGATTCAGTGCCTCACCAGTCATCAACCTCACCGCACGTCACTGGACACCTGGATTCATCACTTTCTCCATCTGTCTGACGTCACCTGAATAAGCAGAGATTTCTGACCTGCAGACAACTTGACCTCAACTTTCACCGAGCTGATATCAGCTGAAGAGGGATATGGACCTGAATCCAATGTCTGCAGACATAACATGGAAGAGACTAGAAACTGTTTTGAACCCAGAAGATCAGCTGCTATTCAGCAGAAGAAATACCAACCTTGGACAATCGACAGATTACCCTTTTTATTCTCCCTTACAGCATTACCTTATTATTTAAAAAAAGAAGAAAAAAAAAAGAAAAAAATACACACAAAAAAAATATATATATATATATATAAAAGTAAAACAAATGATTAGTCACTTATTGAAAATGGTTTAATTGATCGATGTTTAATGATATTACTTCACTTGCTCCAAAAAAAATGATAAATTGATTCAAAAATCTTTCCTAATGTAACATAATTATGCACGTTTTTAACTTTTGATACTTGATGAAATTTTGCTATGAAAATCTCTGAAAAAGTGTTGTGTCTATTTTACTGATATAGTATTATTTTTTAATCATATGAATGACTTATAATAACACAATCTGCATAAATTTTAGATAACTGATCTGCATTTGCCATGTTGATTTCTATTTTTCTACATAATAATTAAGTAATTCATCTTTCTCATGTGCTTTATTGATACTTTATGATACTTAATTCGGTCTGATAATAGCTAGGAACCGTATATTGATAAATCATGTAATAAAATGGTTATAGTATAACGGGGTGGAATTATATAAGTTCGCTTCCTTCCACTCCCTTTCAAGCAATATTTATTAATATGTCTAATTATCCTAAGTTTGATTAGTGACTGTATGAATGTATAACTGATGATTATATTGCTTTTGTGTATTGTTTCTACTTGATTGCTTGAAATAAACCATTTCAAATCAAAAATAAAAATAAAAATCAAATCAAAAATAAAGAGATTTGTTTACTGTTTTGATTATTCAGTTTATTTAGAGGCATTTACTGTTGCTACAGGAATTTTTAATATGCAATGCAAAGCTCGTTTCTGCATCGGAAAATGGTTAGTGAGGGGTTGAGTGATTCAGACGTAGAACTACTGAAGGCCCATGTGTAATGAACGGTTCCCCACTGGATCTTACCGATGTTGATTTTACCACCACCATTTGTATAAAGAGAAATCTCGTTTATTTTTTTTACCATTGATTCACTATTTGCAGAAAGAATTACAAACTACACAGCTTTCCCTCATTGAGCGCCATTCCTTTCTGATCAGTCATCACTTCAAACTATATGAACTGTCTGTTTTCTACAATGCAGTCAGTGCAGTACCAAATTTCCAGCTGTGCTCGCCTACCCAGACATCTGCACCCGCCCCCCTCTCGTGATACTTTTGTGACAGCGCACATGTGACGTTGGAGCGAAAAACTAACCAGCATGCACCGCACACCGATCAGTCTGCATCCTGGCTCAGCTCAAACACACTTAATATATTTAAGGATATTAGTAAGATGTGCATCAGTCTTGCATGAAACTGTTCTGTGGTCCTTTTAAACTGAACTGTGTTCTCCATCCTGATTGGCTGTAAACAATTTTTTTTTCTTCTTTTTTCACTTGTTCTGTCCAACAACTTAGCAAACAGATTAGAGCTGCAGGCCTTTTGTGTTGGACAGGTTTTACTATCACAAAAAGAGGTTGTAGAACTTTAGAAGCCAGAGTGTAGATCTGAATTAACCCCTTTTTGTTGTATTATTTATTTCTTTATTTGTTATATTTAGTGTGTGTGGGGAGGAAGAGGGAAAATGTGTGTCGGGGGGGGGGTGGAAGAGAGTAAAGGGAAGAAAGGTGAAAAAAGGGAGGGATACAAGCACTGATTTGGATCAGTTATTCTTTTAAGCTGTAACAATTATACCAGATCTGCTGGAAAGACAAATATTCCATCATGGGTAAAAATCTGACATGAAGATGAGTGGAAAATATCTGTCCATCAATACACTGTAGGTTATAAGGAGGGATGAAGCAGACAGGGAGCAGTGTGGCAGTGTGCACGTGCACGTGGGGGTGGAGATACATGCATGCTGCCGAAGTGAACCTTATGTTGTTGGGAACCAGATCCTACCCAGCCAGAGCAGCCAGACCAGGAAAGGGGAGGAGAGGTCCCCCAAGGCCAGGGCCCCCCCCACACCGGACCCAAGCAGCCCGGGAGGGGGGGAGGCGGGGACCACCCACCCGACCAGCTAGGCGCAGAGAAGGCCCCCCTACAGGGGCCCCCACTACGCCCAGAGGCATAAGCGAACCCGGTGTCCGGCCCCCAGGCCACAGGACAGGAGCGCTTAGCCGTACCAGGCGGCAGCCATGGGGGCCGCCGGGCGCCGGACGCCGAGACAAGGGCCAAGGACGAAGCCAGGGACCCAGAACCCGAGAGCCGCCCACCACCCGACCGGTGCCCCGTGTCCGCGAGCCAGCCGCGGCACGCGACCCGAGCAACCCAGAGATCGCCACGCACCCACAGCCACCCCCCATAACCCTACCCACTACAATCCCCCCCCTCCCTTACCCTTTAAGTGCCCTACCCCCTCTGTGATGGGAAGGGAAAGCCCCAGAGGGTTCCAGTGAGCCAGCCCCCAGGTCCGTCCACCCATGCACTCACACACACATACTCACAATCATCTGGTTACCTCCCCACCCCCCGCCGCCACGCAGTAACCCCCCCCCCCCGCTGACCGACCCCCAGCGCCGTACGCCCGACCATCACCGCAGCCGACATGACACCCACCCAGCTGTAAACAATTGTCAGTCAATCTTCTCTGTGCCATGTCTCACTACAGAATATGTTCAGCTTGCCAAATAAACATAAATCTCAATTGCAGATCTTTGTTTTCATTCTATATTAGACTTAGTTTTCATTGAAGGTTTGAATTTTAAGAGATCAAACAAAAGAGAAAAGTGTAATAATGTTCATGTCTGTCTGAGAAAAGTGTAGAAGCTGTATAGTGAGGAGTTTTACAGCCTTAAAACATCTTAATTTTATTAATAAATCCATAAGAAAGTAAGCAAAGCAGAAAGAGTGTTAAATTAAATTACATTAATTTTATTTGTATAGCACCTATCATGACAGCAAAAACAGCTCAAGGTGCTGTACATAAAAACAAAATCAAATGCAATAAAATACAATACGATACATTAAATTAGCCCAGTTTTATAACCTGAAACATCTTGGGTTTTTTTTTATCAATAAATCTTTATGGAAGTAAACAAAGCAGAAAGGAAAGAGAGTTGAAAACGTTCCAACATTCTATGTATTAATTTTCTTTTTTTTTTTGGTTGCTTGCAGGTTGTGTTATTATTTATTTTTTATTATTGATAGTTTGTCAATATTAAAAAGCTGAAGCATCAAAACAGTTTTTCTTTATTTTTACAAATCTTTTTTATTCACCAAAAAAGAACCAAGTAAAGTTGTAATATTATTTCGTCACCCTAAAAGGTAATAATAAATAATAAAACAAACATCTGTCGTATCACGGATTGAGAATGGGATTCCAAAAACAAAAAAAGAACCACAAAAAATCTGAAAAAAAAACTAATGAATATAAAATAAAAGAATATTTGTTTTTACAGGAACATTTGCAGAACAGTTCAAATATTCTGACATTATTATCATATTACCGACATTCAATTAAAAAAAGCATCTTTGATTACAGGGATTTTTTCAAGGCAGAGATACAACAAAGTTTTAACATCAGTTTTGGGTGAAATTAGAATAAAAAAAAGAACGAGAAACAGTTTTAGACAAATGTCAAATGCAAATCTTGAACTAAAGGGAATTTATATATTTGTGCTCAATTCTGTTAAGAGATCATACAATCATAGACTTATGAATTCCTGTTTTCAGTGTAATGCAGTGTTAATTTTCCTCATATACCCTCACATCACTGTAGATGGTCTCTTCCTTTGCTGCTGCTTTTCTTCCCCTTGTCTTATCAGCTTTCTTCTTGGCAAAGACTGTTGTAGCATAAACCACATTGTTTTGATTTATCTAATAAAACAAAATCAAAGTTGAAACATTTTTGGAAATGCACAAGTTAGATGAAACATTTTCAGCCAAATGTAGTTTCCTTACCTCTTGGTTTTGCAGTTCATCATTTACTGTTTCAGACGTTGCTTTACAGGCCAAATACACTGTTTTAGTAAAAACAAAAGTTTGAAAGGTTAAAAGTCTAATTCCTAAACTATGAACTTTTACAAAAATGCAAAGTTGTATTTGTTTTATCAAAAGAAATATGTGCAAAAACCTGTATATCCTCTTACCTTTGCAGACAGCACAGGACTTTTTTGATACGACACAAATCAGAAATGTTACCATCATGAGACTGAAAACCAAGGTTCCAAAAAACAGAAAGAAAAATATGTTGCTGTGAGTGCCGTCACCTGGAATAGAAATCATGAAATACTATTGTCAAAAACTGCTTATTAAAAATTTGTAATTTATTTTAAGAAAAAGTTGGTCACCTTGAACATCCAGTTCTGTTCCATTTCCAAAAACCACTTTTCCACATGCAGCCACAGCACAGTAGTAAAGTCCAGCATCAGAGGAGCTGACATTCTTCAAGAAGCTGTAGACACAACTCTGCAGAGGCTGAGTCTCTGTAAACAAATAAAATAGACAAAAGATGAAAATGATCTCAGAAATGTTCAGATTTTATTTCTAAAATACAATTTACCTTCCTTAAAATTAGTTTTTAAAAACTAAAAGATCAAATCAATACTTACTTTTAATGTCAAGAAGCGCTGCCTTCACAAAGATTATGTCGTAGTCTTTAAGGGTTAAACAGTAATAGAAGGCTGAGTCACTCGGCTTTGCTTCTGCAATTTGAAAAATAAATTTTCCTTCTTCTTGTTTGGTTGAAAAACGACCGATCTTCTTCTCTCCAGCATCATACTTATGTCCATTTCCTAAGATTTCAGGCATTTTTCCAGGAACAACTTTGACCCAGAAAAATGTTCTAAAGTCCTTATGATTGTTGTCATAGGACAGGGTCACATCTTCTCCAGCGATTACTGTCTTTAATTCAAATCCCTCATCTGTACAACCTGAAACAAATTAACAAAACAGAATTATTACAGTAAGATCAATGTAATATTATAATCTGCATTTTGTCATATTGTGAAAAAACTATAACTGTTATTATTATTATCCTTATTTTTAAACACTAAAACTTCTGCACATACTTACATCCAAGTTGAAGTATCAGCAGTGTACAAAGTACAAAATGCATTTTCTGAACTTCTTATTCTCTGGTCTGCAGATGACTTATGTCGCATTAGAGGAGGATTTTCTTTGTTGTGGCTAAAAAAAAGGGAGGGAACAATTTTAGACCAAACTGATTGGCTGCTAATCACACTGCCATCTCAGTTACAACCCCAGAGGAAATATAAGAAGAAAAACTTTCCATTACTTAAAACAGCATCTTTTTTGTCATCTCACAGTGGTGGCTTTAATTCTTACAATTGGCACTAGACCACAGGTACAGACTTACACAGCCCAAGGCCGTAACAAGCTGTCAACAAGAGCTGAGACCGTCTGCAAGTAAGAAGATCTTAATGAAATTTCCAAAATGCCATGTAAGTCCAATAAAATGTAAAGAGAAATGGGCCAGCAAAGAGGTAAACATTTTTTAATCAAAAACAATAGAAAATGAACATAATAAGCAGATTGAACAACTTACACTACATGAGCTCAATCTCTTTTCCACAAACATCTTCTTTACCTCTTCCTCCTCCTCATGAAGACTCACAGTTTGTGGCGTTAGCTTTATTTCTACTCGAGGGTGCAGCTATATGATTCTGAAGGTTGGTTTTGTCATATTTTAGATTAGTTTTCAAGTTTTTGTTGTAACTTGATTTTGTCTCCCTCAACCTTTATTCATAACACAATAAAATGGTTTATATGAAGTTAGGTCTGGTACTCTCTAACGTGGGAGAACTTTGGTGTAGCTGTACAACATGACTTCTGGTCAGTCATGAACCATGCTGTTCAAAACTTTTTTCAAAACATGGGAGTCAGAGGGAAATAGAATTAACATAAACGCCACTTTAACAGCCTGGTGGGAATTTCTTAAAGTGTCAATCCTTATAAACAAAAAAAATGTTACACTTTCCTGCTTGGCAAGCAGGGGGCGTAACCCTACTAGAGCACTTAATTATTGATAGAAGATTCATAACACCCTAGGAACTTTAAGACAAACATGGAATAAATAACTTATTGGAATATCAGCAACTTAAATCTATAATTACTAATAGGTTTACATACAAAGACAACGGCTTAAGGCTACCAGAATTTGTTACCTCTTTTATTTTTTTCAATTATTAAAACTCTCTCCAAAACATACAATCTCTTTTGCAACCTAGATGACAACATTTCAGTTCCAATAACAAAATGGGATGCAGATTTGAGCATCAGCACAGATGAAAGCTTCTGGTCAGAAATGTGTCTAAACACTTTTAAACTGACAAAAAGTCCAGACTTGCAGTTAATCCATTTCAAAACTCTTCACAGAATTTGCTACACTGGACAGAGGATGTTCAAGATTGGTCTCAGTAACTCAGACATTTGTGAGCACTGTGACAGTAATCTACCTGCCAGTTACATCCATGCACTGTGGTTCTGTACACCTGTCCAGGCTCTCTGGCAGCAGGTATGTGCCAATCTATCAGTCTGGCTTAAGGTTTCAATCACGGCCTCACCGTCACTTTGCGTGCTTGGTGACATGAGTGCCATCGATATAGAAGGAGGATTAGTATCTATCATTTTCATAACTCTTTGTATTGCTAAAAAAATTTTTTTAATAAATTGGAAAAACAAGAAAAATATAAATATAAGTCAATACAGAAATCTGCTTTTTGATCATATCAGCTTGGAAAAAATGTCAGCCCAAAATTCAAGTAACTTTGAAAGAATTCAGTCTCTCTGGTCTCCCATAGCTAACTCCATGACTTGGGGGGTGGGGGGCCTGGTCATCGCAGCTCCTTGTCTGTCTTTTGGGGGGGGGGTCTGGGCCCTGTGATGCCAGGCGGGAGCAGTGGGGGCTCCGTCGGTCGGGGGGTCGGGTCCGGTGCCAGGGTGGGGGCATCGGGGCACCGCAGACTCTTCTGGGCACAGTTGTGGGGGTCGTGGTCAGGGATATAGGGTGGGGGTCCAGCCGGGCTTGGGGGTTGGTCTTTTTGCCTCAGCTGGAGGGGGGCTAGTGGGGGGCCCTGAGGGGGGCTTCCTGGGAGAGGGGGAGGGGTCCACTATCAGTATGGGACCTTGGAGGTTTGGCGGGTTGGGGTCTCCACTGAGGCAATCGGTGGTTGCCCTGGCTGGTCGGCTGCCTCTGTTCAGTAGAGGCCTGGGCATGCTACGGGGGGGCATTGCTTCCTTGGCTCCTCTCTCTTTGTGTGGGGTAGGGGTGTGGGGCCTGGGGGGTGAGCCCTTCGGGGGATGGGGCCCCTGGCCTGAGGAGACCTGGGCCTAATGCAGGGGGATGGCTTTTTTTACCACTGGGGGACCAGCTACAGGAGAAATAAAAACCAAAATAGAAAAAGAAAGTAGGACAAAAGAAATAGGTCTGAAAACCATCCAGAAAAGTTCTCAATTTCTGTTAACGAACATGTGTAAGCTACGCTAAAAATAATGTTTAAAAAAGCCATAAAATATTTAATAAAACCCACCTTTAATTTCATTTTAAGATTATTTTGAAGCCTTTAAGTGTATAAGAGTAATAAGAAGGCTGAGTTACTCGGCTTTGTTTTTGAAATTTGTAGAAAGAATCTTCCGTCTTCTTCTTTGGTTGTAAAGTGACCAGTGTTGTTGAATTTGTCACGTTTGCCAAATCTTTGTCCTACGACTTACGGCATTTTTCCGTTAACACTTCTGATCAGGAAAAAACAATCTAAACTTCATCCGTACGTTGTTACAGAGCAGGGTCACATCTTCTCCAGCGTCTACAGTCTTTGTCTCAAATCCCTCATTTGTACAACCTAAAGTAAATATAACACAACAGTTGTTACAGTATATACATTATCATTTTCTGCAGTTTATCATACTATGCAAAAAGATGATAGCTTATCAATATTATTATCATTCATTCATTCATCTTCTGCCATTTTATCCCTTTCAGGGGCACGGGGCCGCCGGAGCCTATCCCAGCCACTTGTGGGCGAAGACAGTGGACATTCTGGACAGATCGCCAGTCTGTCGCCGGGCCACAATCACACACCCACACTATCACACACCCACACAATCACACGCAGGGACAATTCAGAGTTGCCAGTTGATTTATGGAGCATGTTTTTGGACGGTGGGAGGAAGCCGGAGACCCCGGAGAGAACCCACGCATGAAGAGAGCATGGAAACTCAGCAAAATAAGGTTCCCCATTGATGTTCTGTTTCAGGTCCCCCCAGCCGGGACTCACAGCAAAAAGGCAAGAGCACTAACCACTGTGCCACCGTGCAGGCCCTATACTATTGAGATTCTACTATTCTAAACTATTATAATCATTATTTTTAAACACTGACATTTCTACACATACTTGCATCCAAGTTGAAGTATCAGCAGTGTGCAAAGTACAACATGCATTTTCTTAACTTCTTATTCTCTGGTCTGCAGATGACTTATGTCGCATTAGAGCAGGGGTGGGCGATTATTTTAACTCACCACATTGGGTTTTAAAATTCGATAGAAGGTCCGGACCACAAGCAGATGCGTGGAGTGAGAATGATATAACATGGAATGTAGATAAAAAATATTTGGGTTGAAAATTATATTCTAAGACAGAATATTCTAGAGTTTTTGCTTTTGTTCCCATTTTGAATCTCTTTTTTATTGTGAAGTCTTTTGGTAACTTCAAGAAGCTGTAAAGTGCTATATGAATAAAGTTTCATTCATTCATGATCCTCTTAATAAAATAAATAACATTATTTATTAAATAAAACAATGACTCAAACTCAAACTTTATTTATTAATATAGTGTCTTTCATTTTGGTTAAAAACACAAAGCGCTTAACATAAAAACAGATAAACAGTCATAAAAAATGAAAGTTGTTAAAAACGGAAAACAAAGGACAATCCCAAAAAGAAGGGACACCTCCCTCACCACCCCCTGTCCCCACCCCCACCCACCCAGTTACCCCAGTAGAACCCTGAACAGAAACAAAGAACTGCAGCTTAAAGAAGGTCTGGCTTGGTTCTGCTGTGAGGAAACGATATCATGGGGATCCATTCATTCCAAGACCCAGCCGGACCACAGGGGCCATTACCACAGCGCCCGCCCAACACAGGGCAGCCCAGGGCCCCCTCCATGGCTATTAGACCACAGAGTGGGACCCCAGCCCGCCCAATGAGAACGGGCACCACAGCAACAGCACCCCCTACAGGTCAAGCTGGTGGTGCTCAAGAATAATGGATCCTCAAGAGGAAACACTGGAGTAAAAAACATCAGAATAAAAATGATCATAAAATAACAACAATAAAAAGAGAAAGAGATAAAAAAAATAAAATAAGATATAAGAATGTTAGTAATTAAAAAATAAAATACATCAGTGATTAAAACATAACCTAAGTATCATTGGTAAAATAACAATAAAAAGAATACCATCTTAAAAACAGAGATAATAATAGTCCTTACAAATAAATAAATAAATACATATGTTAATAAATACATTAATTAATAAATAGATGAATAATAAAAGACATAAGGAATGATCAAAGTCATGTAAAAGCCAGACTAAAAAGGTGGGTCTTGAGCCTCTTCTTAAAAATGTTTACGGTCTCTGCGGTCCTGAGGTTCTCCGGCAGGCTGTTCGACAGGCCATCCATCCATCCATCCATCTTCCTCCGCTTATCCGGGACCGGGTCGCGGGGGCAGCAGTCTAAGCAAGGATGCCCAGACTTCCCTCACCCCAGCCACTTCCTCCAGCTCCTCTGGGGGGACCCCGAGACGTTCCCAGGCCAGCCGAGAGACGTAGTCTCTCCAGCGTGTCCTGGGTCTTCCCCGGGGCCTCCGCCCAGTGGGACATGCCCGGAACACCTCTCCAGGGAGGCGTCCAGGAGGCATCCGGACTAGAGCCACCTCAACTGGCTCCTTTCGATTTGGAGGAGAAGCGGTTCTACTCCGAGCTCTCCGCGGGTGACCGAGCTTCTCACCCTATCTCTAAGGGAGCGCCCAGCCACCCTGCGGAGGAAGCTCATTTCAGCCGCTTGTATTCGGGACCTCGTTCTTTCGGTAATGACCCATAGCTCATGACCATAGGTGAGTACTGGAACGTAGATCGACCGGTAAATTGAGAGCTTTGCTTTTCGGCTCAGCTCTCTCTTCACCACGACGGACCGATAGAGCGACCGCATAACTACGGACGCCGCTCCGATCCGCCTGTCAATCTCACGCTCCGATCTTCCCTCACTCGTGAACAAGACTCCAAGGTATTTAAACTCCTCCACCTGGGGCAAGGACACTCCACCCACCGAGAGATGGCAAACTACCTTTCTCCGGTCAAGGACCATGGCCTCAGATTTAGTGGTGCTGACCCTCATCCCAGCCGCTTCACACTCGGCCGCAAACCGCCCCAATGTACGCTGGAGGTCCCAGTTTGATGAAGCCAACAGGACAACATCATCTGCAAAAAGCAGAGAGGAAATCCTGTGGTCCCCAAACCAGATCCCTTCCGGCCCCTGGCTGCACCTAGAAATTCTGTCCATAAAAACTATGAACAGAACCGGTGATAAAGAGCAGCCCTGCCGGAGTCCAACGTGGACCGGGAACAGGTCTGACTTACTGCCGGCTATGCGAACCAATCTCCTACTCTGGTCATACAGAGACCGGACAGCCCTTAGTAAGGCTCCCCGGACCCCGTACTCCCAGAGCACCCCCCACAGGATGCCACGGGGGACGCGGTCGAACGCCTTCTCTAATCCACAAAACACATATGGACTGGATGAGCGAACTCCCACAAACCCTCCAGCACCCTAGATAGGGTGTAGAGCTGGTCCACTGTTCCACGACCAAGACGGAAACCGTACTGTTGTTCCACAGGCGAGGACCGTAATAGTGGAACGAAGCCTCACCGTGTGTCTTGGTCCTCACCTTAGGGACAACTAAGAGGCCAGTGCCAGAGGACCTCAAGGTCCGCGAGGGTTCGTATTTTAACATAATATCATTTAAATAAGAAGGCCCAAGACCATAAAAACATTTGTAAACCATTAAAAGAACTTTAAAATCAATCCTGAAACGCACAGGGAGCCAATGCAGCGATTTTAAAACCGGTGTAATGTGTTCCCGCCCTCTGGTCCTCGTCAGAACTCGTGCCGCTGAGTTCTGCAATAGTTGTAGATTTGAGATAGACTTTTTGGGTAAACCAGAGAGCAGGGCATTACAATAATCTAAACGACTAAAAATAAAAGCATGCATTAGCACCTCTGTGCTGGCAAGAGAGAGGAACAGGCGGACTCTGGCAATTTTTTAAGGTGATAAAATCATGTTTTCACAACGTTTCTGATGTGAGGAATAAAATTCAGCTCAGAGTCAAAAAGAACGCCCAGCTTTCTCACACATTGAGAAGATTTAAAATTCCTAAGTTTGGGTAAAATCATCTCTCTCTTGTCTTCAGGACCAATGATTAAAACTTCAGTTTTGTCCTGGTTGAGCTGCAAGAAGTTTTCTGCCATCCATAGCTTTATATCTAAAAATGCAGTTTAAAAGAGTGTTAACAGGTTCAAGGTCATCAGGAGACATGGCGTTGACTTTCACAGCTATGCTGATGATACACAGCTTTACATCGCCGTGTCTCCTGATGACCTTGAACCTATTAACACTCTTTTAAACTGAATTTTAGATATAAAGCTATGGATGGCAGAAAACTTCTTGCAGCATTTTCTTAACTTCTTATTCTCTGGTCTGCAGATGACTTATGTTGCATTAGAGCAGGGGTGGGCGATTATTTTAACTCACCACATTGGGTTTTAAAATTCAATAGAAGGTCCGGACCACAAGCAGATGCGTGGAGTGAGAATGATATAACATGGAATGTAGATAAAAAATATTTGGATTGAAAATTATATTCTAAAACAGAATATTCTAGAGTTTTTGCTTTTGTTCCCATTTTGGATCTCTTTTTTATTGTGAAGTCTTTTGGTAACTTCAAGAAGTTGTAAAGCTTTATAGCTTCATAGCTTTATATCTAAAATGCAGTTTAAAAGAGTATTAACAGATTCAAGGTCATCAGGAGACACGGCGATGTAAAGCTGTGTATCATCAGCATAGCTGTGAAAGTCATCGCCGTGTCTCCTGATGACATCCCCAAGAGGCAACATATACAAGTTAAATAGAATTGGACCCAAGATTGAACCCTGGGGAACCCCACAACTTATTTAATGGACTCCTGAGGAACGAGTATCCATACTTACAAAAAATTGTCGATCTGTGAGATAGGAGTAAAACCAGTAAAGAGCAGTTCCTGAGAGGCCGACCCAACTCCAAAGTCTGTCAATTAAAATCTGGTGATCCACTGTATCAAAGGCGGCACTAAGATCCAGCAGCACCAGAACAGACAGTTTCTGCGAGTCATAATTATGTCTGAGATCATTTAAAATTTTTAAAGGGCCGTCTCAGTACTGTGATTTGTCCTAAAACGAGACTGACACTTTTCAAGAATATTATGTTCATTTAAAAAATCATATAATTGAATAAAAACAAGTTTTTCAATAAGTTTTCCTAAAAATGGTAAGTTGGATACAGGTCTGTAATTGTCCATGATCTTTGGGTCCAAGTTACTCTTCTTCAGAAGGGGCCTCACCACTGCCATCTTACAGGCAGAGGGGAAGACCCCCGTCTGAAGAGAGCAGTTAGCTATATTTAAAATCTCTGACTCAAAGAATTTATAAAATGCTTTAAAAAGAGAAGTGGGAAAGGGGTCTAAAAGGCAGGTTGTAGTGTTTGCTTGGGAAAAAACTCGACCAAGCATCTCTGCATCAACCAGGACAAAACTCTCCAGTGTTTCCTCAGGTAAAGACAATGCCACTGACCTGCAAGGATTACTGTTATGTACCGGTTGAAGGTTAGATCTAATAGCATTGACTTTACTCCTGAAGTGGTCAGCAAAGTCCTCACATGCAGTTTGTGACTGAGGCATGATGGATTTATTAAAACCTTTGTTTAGTAAAAAATCAATAGTCTTAAAAAGAAACCGGGGATGGTGTTTATTGTTTGTGATGAGATTAGAAAAATAAAGTGTCCTTGACTGTTTAACAGCGTGGTTGTAGGTTTTTAGTTGATCTTTTAAAAAGTCATAGTCGACTGTTAAATTCGTTTTTCTAAATTTTCTCTCTGCTCTCCTACAAATTCTCTTCAGATTTAAGACCAAATAACACTCTATGATTTTCAAAGACATAAATTCAGGAAAAATATACTGATACATTAAAAAAAGCAAAAAAAAAAAAAAAAAATAGTGGATCCTCTCCCATCACAATCCCATTGAGACTTTGAGGGCTGCAGCTCATCACACGTCTCACAGTTTTCGCAGATGTGCTGTGTCCTGCACGTCTGTTCCTCATCCAGTAATGAATGAAAAAGCAAATTTCTGTCTTCTGCTGCAGCTACACACATTTCTGCTTTACCTTTTCACAAGTACAGAGTTCCCTCGTTTTTTGCAGTAGTTACGTTCTAATAATAACCGTGATCGGTGAAATCCAATCTGTACAGGAGACACGGAGGAGATTGATTGACAAGGTCTCCAGCCTATCAGGACACAGAACAGGATGCACTGTTTAACCCTTGTGCTATCTTAGATGACCCCATCCTTACATTGACGTGTTCTCCTACCATGACAAAGGTGAATAAAGGTGGAAAAATTTCATGTAATCCATGGACACCAGTGAAGATTACAAATCATTGAAGAGAAAAGGTTCAGCGCACTGTCTTGTGGGGTCTAGATGACCCAACTCCTAATGTTAAAGTGCCTAGGATAGCACAAGGGTTAAGAAAAGCAGCATAATCGCTCTAAAAGAATGAGCTAAACCGGGAAAGATGAACTGCGACTGAGAAAGGAAAGACTGTCTTCTGTTCTATTTTACAGAGATTTTTAGATGGTTTCAGATTGGGACACAGACTGCAGAAGGGGGGAATGAAATGTCACCTTTTGATCGTGTTTCCTGTTTCAAAGTGCAGTGAGTTCAGTGCTCAAGGCCTCTCAGAAAATTTGTTCATAAGCTTGACGCTAAGATGTGCCTGGGAGGAGCAACCACCAAAATGTTTTTAGCATGATTGCTACATGGATCAGCATCTGTGTTAATCTCAACAGTGCATAGAAGGCACAGATGATGTTTAGAGACCAGGTTTATTTATTTTCAAGAGCTCTACAAAAACATCAGTAATCACGTCTCCGTGACTCATGTTTTTGGTTCATGACATCATTCAAAACATCTCTCAGTAGTACAGTGATGTTCAGTCCTGCAGCTGGTGCTGCTTCTGAATGACAGATGCAGTGTTTCCGTCTCTCTGTGATCCAGTTTGGCTACTTGCTGTCCTGCAGTAGTCCAAGAAAGAACCCAGAACATTTTCTCAATGAAAATTTAAAAAGTATCACAAAGTTAAGGAGAAGAACGGTTGCATCAATTGGTGGATGCTGTGTGGTGACCTTGCCAAAGTTTAGATTTTGTAACTCTGGATGAGCCATGCCTCTGCCTCAAAGTCCAGATCATGCAGCAAGGGGGGGGGGGGGGGGGGGGGTTTGCAACACAGCAACTCAACCCCAAAAACATGCAGTGGCCCCCTGGGAAGAAATCACAAAACCATCGACCACTTAAGGTTAGCACTTACGAGAGAAAGGAAGAGCAAAATAAAATGTTCAGGAGAGATTGGGGAGATAAGTGTATTTACTCTGGATTGTTTTTATTTTGTTTTCATTTTTGTCTTTTAAAAATTGTTTTGAATAACATAAATATCTGCAGTTTCTTGTTGGCCAAGTACATTTTTATTTTTTAACAAAAACGAACACCTACTTACACATAACATTGCCTTCATTAAAGTACTTTTTGCTTTTCATAGCCTTATGCAACAAAATGAAAATTATGTTAAGATAATTTTTTGTAGTACGTTTCAGCCCTTGTTTAGAGCTAAACCAGTAAGATAACAAGAATATTCTAGTGATGTAGTTTTATGGAAAGTTTTACTTCTTATGTTTCCACTGGGGTGATAGCTAAGATGGCAGTTTGATAACCAGCCAATCAGTTCATTCTAAAATTGTTCCCTCCCATTTTTTTATAGCTACTAAAATAAAATCATCCTCCGATAAAACATAAGTCATCTGCAGACCAGAGAATGCGCGTCGTACTTTGCACACTGCTGATGCTTCAACTTGAATGTATGTATGTGTAGAAAAGGTTGTTTATGTGTTTCAAAAATAAGAGCAATAACACTGTAAAAACAAAAGATTCTTTTTTTTGTACAATAGGACAAAATGCAGATTATAATTTTACATTGATTATACTGTAATAATTATTGTGTTGTGTTACAATTGTTTCAGGTTGTACAGATGAGGGATTTGAAATGAAGACAGTAAACGCTGGAGAAGATGTGACCCTGTCCTATGACAACAATCATAAGGACTTTAGAACATTTTTCTGGGTCAAAGTTGTTCCTGGAAAAATGCCTGAAATCTTAGGAAATGGACATAAGTATGATGCTGGAGAGAAGAAGATCGGTCATTTTTCTACCAAACAAGAAGAAGGAAAATTGATTTTTCAAATTGCAGAAGCAAAGCCGAGTGACTCAGCCTTCTATTACTGTTTAACCCTTGTAGACTACGACATAATCTTTGTGAAGGCAGTGCTTCTTGATGTTAAAAGTAAGCATTGATTTGATCTTTTAGTTAAAAAAAAATTTTTTTAGAGAGGTTAAATTATATTTAAGAAATAAAATCTAAACATTTTTTAGATCATTTTCATCTTTTGTCTTTTTTATTTGTTTTCCAGGACCGCACTCTGATCTTCCTGCAGTGGTTCAAAGTTCTGTTGATCCG
Organism: Oryzias curvinotus; assembly: GCA_023969325.1. Lineage (NCBI taxonomy): Eukaryota > Metazoa > Chordata > Actinopteri > Beloniformes > Adrianichthyidae > Oryzias > Oryzias curvinotus. The sequence continues at coordinate 11,170,567 of CM043715.1, forward strand.
GTTTCTGCAGGAGACGTTGTGGCTCTGCAGTGTTCAGTTCTCTCTGAGTTTAAAAGTGATGCATGTCCAGAGGAACAGAGAGTGTTCTGGTTCAGAAAGACTGAAGGGGAATCTCATCCCACTTATATTTACGCCAGAAGAAGCAGTGATGGTGACTGTGACGGGGGTACAGAGACTCAGCCTCTGCAGAGTTGTGTCTACAGCTTCTTGAAGAATGTCAGCTCCTCTGATGCTGGACTTTACTACTGTGCTGTGGCTGCATGTGGAAAAGTGATTTTTGGAAATGGAACTAAACTGGAGGTTCAAGGTGACCAACTTTTTCATAAAATAAATAACAAATTTTTAATAAATAGTTTTTGACAATAGTATTTTATGATTTCCTTTCCAGGTGATGGCACTCATAGCAACATATTTTTCTTTCTGTTTTTTGGAAGCTTGGTTTTTAGTCTCATGATGGTAACATTTCTGATTTGTGTCGTATCAAAAAAGTCCTGTGCTGTCTGCAAAGGTAAGAGGATATACAGGTTTTTGCACATATTTCTTTGCATTTATTCTTTGTTATTTCTCTGCAGGAGACGTTGTGGCTCTGCAGTGTTCAGTTCTCTCTGAGTTTAAAAGTGATGCATGTCCAGAGGAACAGAGAGTGTTCTGGTTCAGAAAGACTGAAGGGGAATCTCATCCCACTTATATTTACGCCAGAAGAAGCAGTGATGGTGACTGTGACGGGGGTTTAGAGACTCAGATGTTCAAGGCTATCAACTTTTTCAAAAAATAAATTGCAAATTTTTAATGAACAGTTCTGATATAATATCTCTTGATTTCTATTCTAGGTGATGGCACTCATAACAGCATCTTTTTCTTTCTGTTTTTTGGAAGCTTGGTTTTCAGTCTCATGATGGTAACATGTCTGATTTTTGTCGTATCAAAAAAGTCCTGTGCTGTCTGCAAAGGTAAGAGGCTGTCCAAGTTTTTGCACATATTTGTTTTGATAAAACAAATACAACTTTGCATTTTTGTAAAAGTTCATAGTTTAGGAATTAGACTTTTAACCTTTTAAACATTTTCTTAAACAGCGTATTTGGCCTGTAAAGCAACGTCTGAAACAGTCAATGATGAACTACCCTAACCCTAACCAAGAGGTGAGGAAACTATATTTGGATAAAAATGTTTGATGTAATTTGTGTATTTCCAAAAAAGGTTTTAACTTTGATTTAGTTTTGTTAGATAAATCAAAACAGTGTGGTTTGTGCTACAAGAGTCTTTGCCCAAAAAAAGCTGACAAAGCAAATGGAATAAAAGCAGCAGCAAAACAGAGACAGAGTTTTTGAGGAAAATTAACTCTGCATTACACTGAAAACAGAAAAAAAATGTTTATGATGTATGATCGTATTTGTATGATCTTTTACCAGAACTGAGCATAAATTATATAAATTTTTATTAGTTCAAGATTTGACATTTGTCTAAAACAGTTTTTTATTCTATTTTCGCCAAAAGCTGAAGTAAAAAGAACTGAAAACCCAGATGTTAAAACTTTGATGTATCACTGCTTCTCAAAAATCCCTGTAATCAAAAATGTTTTTCTATTGGTCACATTATTGGTCAGTTTAAAACTCGTGATTAAAAAAGAAAATCCTGAAGATAATGTTACGAAAAGGGCAAGAATGTTATTCTGACAAATATGTTGACTGAGTAACAGCTGTTTATTTCTCAATAGAAGTCTGAGATTTTGGTTTCTTAGAACCAGCAGGTACTTTCTGTTTGGAACACCAGGGGGGAGGAGTCTAGCTGTCCAGTGATATACTGTCTATATTCACGTTCTGTAACATCTACCTGTCCACTCTACACTTGCACAAATATTATTTCACTTCCGCTAAAGCATTTCATGGTCCAGGGTTGTGGCTGTGGCAGCCATGGACTGTATAATATAACTGGATGGATCTCATGTGAGGTCATCCATAGAACAGGCCTTGCTTTCAGCTCCAACCAGATGAAGTCAATTCAGTCACCATTTTTACGCGATATGTCTGTTGCCCTGTTCCAACCAGACGTCCTCAGTAAGCTGTGATTGGTCCGTCTACATTTCTATGGCAATCACTCTCTCCAATCAGGAAGGAGCATGTTAGAAGGCCACACCCCTTCAACTGATAGCCGTCTCAGCAGAATCCAACGCCTCAAACATTTGACGCGAGGCCTCCTACTGTTATTGAGGTACCTGATTGGTCATTATATATGTTGAGTAACTTGTGCTACAGCAAAATTTATCATGCAAAAAAGCAGAAAAGACAAGCACTTTAACCCTTGTGCTATCTTAGATGACCCCACCCTCACATTGACGTGTTATTCCTACCGTGACAAAGGTGGATAAAGGCGAAGAGGATTTCATGTCATCCATGGACACCAGTGAAGATCAAAAATCATTGAAGAAAAAAGGTTCAACACACTGTCTAGTGGGTCTAGATGACCCAACTCCTAACGTTAAAGTGCCTAGGATAGCACAAGGGATAAAGCAGCCCTGCATGTTTACAAGTCTCTCCATGGCCTTGCACCACAGTACATCTCTGACATGTTAGTTCCATGTTAACCATCTCAGACTCTGAGGACCCTCAGGGACCGGCCTCCTGAGGGTGCACAGAGTCAGGACTAAACAAGGGGAATCAGTGTTTCAATCTTATGCAGCTAAAAGCTGGAACAGTCTCCCTGAGGTTGTGAGACTGGCCTCTTCTGTGCTAAGGTTCAAATCTAGACTCAAAAAATTCCTGTTTAGCTGTGTGTATAATTAAAGGGTCCTTATCGACACCTCTTTTCATTTTCTTTACTCTTTCCTTTCTTTTGAAGTACATTTTATAATGATTATGTATGCTTTTTAATCTTTGCTCTGTTGTGTATTGTGATTTTAATGCATTTTCCTGTTTTGTGAAGCACTTTGAATTACTTTTTGTATGCATTGTGCTATACAAATAAACTTTCCTTGCCAGGTCCTTTTAGCATGGGAATCCAGACACAGCCCCTAACTACTAAAAATCTATATAGTGTGTTACTATGTAGTGCCCTGGATTTTAAAAGCAAATTCAGACACCACACTCACCACTTTATTTTTTACACGGCGAATATGACATCATCATAATCGTGGACTACAGAAGGAAAGCACTGCCACATCAACCGCTCAACATCAGCGGGACTGTGGTGGAGCGGACTGACTGCCACCGGTTCCTGGGTCTGCAGATCACTAGCAGCCTCAGCTGGGAAAAAAATACTGTTGCCACAGTGAAGAAAGCCCAACAGAGGTTGTACTTCATCAGGCTGCTGAAGAAGTCAGAAGTCAGTGGTCTCAAGCGCCGGACCCTAACCCAAGCCTACAGGGGGCTTGTGGAAAGCATCCTCACCAGCGGACTAACAGCCTGGTTCGGAAATACCACCATTAAAGAGAGAAAGATGCTGCAGAGGGTCATCAACACAGCTGGCAAAATTATAGGTTGCAACCTTCCATCCATGGACACCATCTATGAACAGCGCTGCAGGAGGAGAGTCTCTAAGATCATCAGAGACAGACACCACCCCGCCCACACACTGATCAAGTGTGTGGACTCAGGCCACAACCTGAGACGTTGCAGGCCTGAAAGCATCCAAGCACACACCACACGCTTTCACAACAGCTTCTTCCCAACAGCAATCAGAATGCTGGCAAAGGACATTAGAGAGGGAAGATTGGACTGAATCACTAAGTGCAATAAACAATAATATGTGCAATAATTCTATATGCAATAATTATTCTGTACAGACTGGGTCGCTGCAATATTCATGTTCATATTTTTCTCATACTTATATTTTTATATGGCTTGTAAGTTTGTTGTCTAATTTTAACTTTTGACTTTATTCTATTTATTTTTCTAATTCTTAATCTACCCTGACATGTGAGAGATGCCAAAGGAAAATTCCGATGTACTGCATGTGCAAACGGCAACAAAACCTTGAATCCTTGATCAATAGGGGTGTCACGATTCTCCAAATCCTCGATTCGATTGCATTTTCGATTCTAAGGTCACAGTTCGATTCGATTCTCGATTTTTATATTTATTCTTTTTTAATGCACAAATTGTAATTTTTCAAACTAGACTTTAATGCAATATAATATTTGACCTTTGTTTGCAATGTACCACTCTACATGGTCAAATTTAAAACTTTTATTAACAACATAATTTAACAATAACTTGTATCTTTAGTCAATTGAAAACTTACAATAAACTGCCATCCTGTTTCTCTGTTGTAAGTGCAGACTTCTTTACAAAAGATGACATTTAAGTTCACAACAAAACAAACAAAAACAATAAAACAGACATGTTCATAGTATCTGAACAATTAAGTGTCTTAAACTATTTGATGCAGAGAAAAATAATTAAATCAATAAATAATATTAAAGGTAAATTTATCTGAAACATTAACACAGCAGCACCATTATATTTAACGTTTTTAGTCTGAAGAAATAGATAAAAACATTGATCTGATTTGGTTTATAAATGATAATTGTTTATTTATGATGTCATAAAGTGCAGCTGATTTCCTGCATTACCTGCTGTCTTTATGTTAGATGCTGACACCAACTAAACAGGCAGACAAAGAATATGGAAAATAAGAAAATAAAGACACGTCACCAAAATGACTACAATAGTTCATAAAGAATGACATTTTTAGCATGAGCTGAGTAATCTAAAGGCACGTGATGATTCTGATCTGGGTAGCTCTCCGCCCCCCCCCCCCCCCCTTTCATTCTCTCTCACACGGGAGCCGCGTGTGACAGGAGACGGGAGCGCGCACCTGCAGGGACGGACGTTCACTGTTTCAGGCTGTTAGAAACTCTGATAATAAGATAATAAGAAACCAACAGTGGACCAGATTTTTACCAAGGACTGATCTGCTGTCACCGCCGATCCCCGTTAAATTTGCGCACCTTTGCCGGCTTTGCCTAAGACCGATGCTACTACGTCCACCCCCCCCCCCGCATCGCATCTGGGCACGCCCCACTTTGAGAAGCACTGATTTAACAGATAAATAAATAAATCAATGTTTTGCGGTGCCTGCGGAGATGCCCTGCTATGTTATTCGTGCTGCCAGTGTGAGAATATGGTACACGCACATAGCTTAGCTTGCAAACTGTTGTTTTGTTTTGTTTTTTCGACAACGCGAACATTGTCAATATAACTCACTGGAAATCCAAAATACTTCCACACCAGTGACTTCCGTGAAAGAGGAGGGGATTCGAATTCTGTTAATGGGTCTCCTGCAGTTACCATGCTATCTTTTGAGCGGCTGTTAGAGGAGGTTGACTCGCAGCACTTCTACACAAGTGTTTTTTTCCGCTTGGCAAGTAAACGGAACATGGGGGCGTGGCCGCGTGATCGACGATTCCATTTTTTAATTCGAAGTTCGAGACTGTGACAACCCTATTGATCAATGTCACAAAGTTAATATCTAATTGATATGAGCATTTTGCAATGAATATTTCTGAATCATCTGTCTTCTGAAGATAAAAACATCATTGGTTTATTAAAAACACACATTTAAATACATTTTTTGGGCACATTGGTTCTCATGTTGTAAAACTTGCATTCTGTTCAATAAAGTTTTTTTTAAGCAAAAAAATGTGTCACCACTGCGCAAGCTTGGATGATGTAACGTTTCATCAGAGGAAAAAAAACACATGACGTCACAAGTCATCACATCTAATCAGATGATGTCACATGTCATCAGATGATGTCATATGTCATCAGATGACATCACATTATCACAGCTTGAAATCTATAAATACACCCACTTTCCTTTCTATCAGCCATCTCAAGATTTCAAGGTTGTTATAAAGATTAAACCAAAGACATCTTACGATTTACCAAAAATGTTCAACCAAGCCTGTAAGCTTTTTGTGGGAGGACTCAAGGTAGACACCAATGACGACGGGCTGCGCAAGCATTTTGAGCAGTTCGGCACCCTCATCGACTGCGCCGTCGTCCCACACAAGACGGCGCAACGCTCTCGCTGTTTTGGCTTTGTGACCTACTTAACACCAGAGGAGGCCAACGCAGCCATGGCAGCAAGTCCACACACAGTGGAAGGGAACTGGGTTGAGGTCAAACGAGCTGTTCCAAAGAAACAGGCCAATGAGTCTGAAGCTCGGGCCAAGGTGAAGAAAATCTTTGTTGGTGGCTTGAAAAACGACATTCAAGAGGACGACCTCACCGACTACTTCTCTCAGTATGGTGAAGTGGAAAACTCTGAAATCATCTCAGAGAAGGAGACCGGAAAGAAACGGGGTTTCGGCTTTGTGCACTTCACGGATCACTATGCAGCAGACATGGCCGTGGCTGTGCCTTTCCACACAGTGAACGGACACAGAGTTGAAGTAAAGAAAGCTGTTCCCAAGCAGGAGATGCAGGCAGCCAGCAGAATCAGAATGACGCCAAGAGACAAGCCAGGCCGCACCATGATGGAAAACCAAAACGACACCATGGATTATGGCCAAAACTACGGCTATGGAAATGGCGGAGGATATAGCGGCTATGGGGGGTGCTGCTGCCCATGCAGAGGCGGCTGTTCTGACCAGCAAAATGGTTACGGAGGCGGCCATTCCTACCAGCAAAATGGTTACAGGGGCAGGAATGGCTACAAAGGTCGTGGCCATGGCCAGCAGTCTTCTGGCTCCGGTCCAATGAAAAAGTCTTTTGGTGGTCAGAGAAGCTCTGCTCCCTACACAAGAGGCAAACATTAAACTTAGAGGAAACTGTGAACTAATTGTAGGAAATTCACGTTCCAGAAAACCTAAATTAAAAAACAAACTTTTTATGATCAGAGGAAACACAAAAAAATGAGGATTTAGATTTACAGGAACCTCTTTTATAATTTAGATATTTTTTTATGTTTTAAAAGAAAAATAAAAGTTTTAAGGGAATTAAGATAAAAGCTTAAACACAGTTTTCAGGAAAGTTTTATTGTGCATATTTATTTTTTATTTAGCTGTAGGAATTTTCAATGTAATTTATGGTAGCTCAACCATCCATTAATGGGAGGTTTCATTTGTGAATAAAATGTTGTGCACTGCAAATCCATGTATTGATTATAAAGTCTAAATTAAAAAAAAAAAAAAAAACATTTATTGTAATTTTAATAGCATTCCAAATGAAACTGTCTATTGTAACATTTTTATGTTTATTTTTATCGGTCAACTGATTTTGAAAAGAGGACCAGAACAGTTTAGGATGTAAACAATGAAAAAAATGTTCTAAACTTTCAGCCTCATTTAAAAAAAAACACAAAGATTTCACTCAAACAAAACATGTTTATCACAAGAGACGCTCAGCCAGAAGGAGCTTTTGTTCAGGATAAAGGAGTTCATTCAACTCCATTTAAGAACTCATTCACTGAAAAGATAGAAAAACATAAAATCTACATACAATGCAAATGCAAGAAAACTACATCAGAGAAGATAAAAAAAATGAAGAAAAACAAATATATTGCAAGTCAAAAAGTCAGCACTAAAGAATTTCCACGAACAGAACACAGCCCAATCTTCACAGCAGCTCCTCCAACCCAGACATTGCAGAAATCAAAGCTCAACAGGTGGTATGATGTTGCTCCATTCCCCTGTGTTCACTGCACCCCTTAGTGTACACACACACAACAACAAGAGGAGGGGGGTCACGTCAGGCCCTGTCTCTTGACTTGAACCAGGTGGGATGGTCGTACGACTGAAGCCGGGGTGGTGGGGGAGTTTTGGGGGATCCTGTTCCCTGTAACATCTGAGCTGGATGGACCACCCTTTTTTTTCAGCTGCAACAAGGACACTGACTTTGAATTAGAAAACTATGAACTGAACTATGTGAACAGAGCAGACAAAAAAGGTGGAGGAGTCACAATATATGTGAAAAGAAATACTAAGTTTACAGTAATTGATCAATTGTCTGTAGCTGTGGAAGGAATATTGGAATGTATTACAGTTCAAATATGTAAAGATTCAGGGAAAAATGTCTTTAAATGCTGTGTATAAAGGTCACCAGGGTCAAGCTTTAACGTGTTCAGTGACTGGATGGAAAAGATGTTTAACTCTCAAAATAACAAAATAATATTCATCTGTAATTTCAATATCAATCTGATAAACCCCAGCAAACATAAAACAACCGATGATTCTATCAGCAGAATGTATAGTATGAGTTTATGTCCAACCATAACAACCCAGTAGAATCACTACTCAAAGTGCTACTCTGATTGATAACATATTTACAAATGATATAGAATGCACTCATGAGTGGACCAATGACATGTGACATAACATTTACCAGTTTTTGCAACATGTCAATCAATCAATCAATCAATCAATCAATAAATCAATCCATCAATCAATCAAACTTTATTTATATAGCAATTTTCATATAAAAGCACAACTCAAAGTGCTTTACTTTAAACAAAAAAAAATATTTAAAAAAACCAGAGTGAAAATTAAAACAAACAAGCACAAAAATTAAAATAGAGCCCCCTCCCCATACGTACACACAACCCCCCACCCCTTTCTCACCTCCCAACCCCTAACTGATGGGGATAGACAAAGAGAAAAAGTTGTTTTTGGAAACGCTATTAATAATTTGGAGCTCCCTCTCTGTGAACAGCTGCATAGCAGCCAAATGCAGCATCACAGGTGGAGACCGCTCCACCACAGCAAAGTGGAGATGCAGGTTCCCATCTAGAGCTGCAGTGGCTGAACAGCAGCCGACCCAGAGGGAGAGGTTCCAGCTGAGGAAGCACCGGAAATAAAAATGAGAATAAAAATGAGAATGAAAAAGTAAACAAACTGATAAAACCAATAAACAAATAAATAATAAAACATAAGGTAAACTAAAATAAATCTTTAAAAAATCTAGTGTAAATTCATAAAACAACATACAAATGGAGAAAAAAATGAATACAAATTAATTAATTAATTAATAAGTAAAAGTTGTAAAAATGAGCTAAAAGCCAGATGAAAAACATCTTGACCCTTTTCTTGAAAGCAACTATGCTCTCTGTAGCCCTCAGGTCCTCTGACAGATTGTTCCATTAATGAAGCCTTAGTGTTAAAAATATGCCACTGGAATGGTTAGAAGACCAGTCCAGAGGATCTCAGGGTCCGTGAGGGTTCATATTTGACTAAAACATATGATAAATAAGAAGGGACAAGACCGTTAAGACATTGAAAACCTGTTAAAAGTATCTTAAAATCAGTCCTGAAGCATATGGGGAGCCAATGCAGGGGTTTTAAAATTGGGGTGAGGTGAGCCCGCCTCCTGGTTTTGGTGAGAACTCGTGCAGCAGAGTTGTGGAGAAGCTGAAGGTTCTTGATGTTAGTTTTTGATAAACCAGCAAGCAGGGCGTTACAATAATCAATTCTATTGATGATGAAAGCATGCATTAGCATCTCCATACTGGCAAGAGATGTTAGTGGGCGGAGCCTAGGCAATTTTCTATGGTGATATCCACCTGTTTTATATGAAGGATAAAAGTTAATTTAGAGTTAAAAATAACACCCAGGTTTCTGACTGTTTCTGAATGCCTAAATGAAAGTTCAATTAGTTTCTTTCTCTTAACATCAGGACCGATTACTAAAACTTCAGTTTCTTCCTGGTTGAGCTGCATAAAATTATTTGTCATCTATGAGTTCACGTCTTAAATACAGTTACAAAGTGCTTCTAGTGCCCTTGTGTCATAGACATAGCTACGTACAGCTGGGTGTCATCAGCATAGCTATTAAAGCTGAGGAGTAAGCATATAAATGTCAAAAAGCAAGGGGCCGAGGATGGAACCTTGAGGCACACCACCATTAATGTCATGGACCCGAGAAAGGTGTGGGTCCATGCTCCCCATAAAGTTTCTCTCCATGAGATAAGATTCAAATCACTTAAGAACAGTCCCTGAAGGGTCAAGACTTTTTAAGTCTTTACAAGGATCATGTGATCAACAGTATCAAAATAAAAAAAATCCTTAATGGTTTTTAACAAGTACTGTGGTTCTTTCTAAAGCCAGACTAGTATATTTAAAAAAATGTTGTTTTGCAAGAGAAACTCATTCAGCAGAATGAAAACAAGTTTTTCTAAAACTTTGCTTAAAAATGGCATGTTGGACACAGGTTTGTAGTTATTAAAAACTGAAGGGTCTAAATTGGTTTTCTTTAAAAAGGGTTTCACCACTGCAGCTTTTAAGGCAGCAGGAAAAATACCCGTCTGTAGAGAGGACTTCATAACATTTAAAATCTCACCCTCAAAAGACCCGTAAAAGGATTTAAAAAGTGATGTAGGGATGGGATCTAAAAAAGAGGTTGTTGGATTAACTTGTGAGAAAACTCAATCAAGTGTTGCAGCTTCAACCAGGTCAAAACTGTCTAGTACTTCCACAGGTACGCCCAAGCCATCATAAAAACAATGCCAATAAAGCCAATAAAAAGGCTTTTCTGTTCATTTATTCATTATTGATCTGACAGAATCAATCTTGCTCCTGTATTGGTCTGCAAAGTCCAATGAGGCGGAGGCTGGTATTGTGTATTTAATTATGTTACAGTTGGTCAAAGATTCAGTTGTGGTGAAGAGGACTCTGGGGTAATTTTTATTTTTGGAGAGGATGTTAGCGAAGTATGAATTCCTGGTCTGTTTTAAATTAATTCAATTTTATTTCTATAGCACCTTTCATGTAAAGAAAACAGCTCAAGGTGCTGTACATAAAAACAAACAAGAATGCAAAAACACCAATCCCCACTCATGCAATAAAATAATTAAATAAGACAAACAAACACAAGTAAAAGAGAAATGACTGAAGAAGAAAAAAGCTAAAGAAGAGAGAACCTAGAAGGCGCCCTCTGCCCTGTCCTTTAACCCTTGTGCTATCCTAGGCACTTTACCGTTGGGAGTTGGGTCAGCTAGAATCACTAGACAGAGCTCTGAACCTTTTTTTTTTTTTTCAATTTTTTGTGATCTTCACTGGTTCAATGGATTACATGACATTTTTCCACCTTTATCCACCTTTGTCATGGTAGGGAGAACATGTCAAAGTAAGGGTGGGGTCATCCAAGACAGCACAAGGGTTAAAAATTCTGGATCCCTCATAGGAAATCTAATGAAAAGCTAAATAACACTGCAGGCTGAAACGTCTCTATTCCATTTTTTTGCCCCTATGCAGCCTGCACCTGATCTTTTCATGACAGTCTGAACGACAAAGATGCGATCATTTCAAATGTGACCCAGGCCACTTGGGTATGTGGTCCTGAATCCGATACGTATCCGATCTATTGAAATGCGACCGCTGTCTGAACGGTGTAAAAGATTCAGTTTTCTCCAACGTCAGCGGAACAAACATGGCTCAGCCATGTTTCAGTTAAAAAGAGACCATCAATATTATGATCATGGATAAAATCATTTATGATAAACGTTTTGTTGGACATAGATCGAATGTTAAAAACTGCCATGTTAAAATAGGGGGGTGGAATGTTGGTTGTTGAAACTGCTTCCTCTGGCTTTGGTGCTTCCTTTAGTGCAGTGTTTTTCAACCACTGTGCCGCGGCACACTAGTGTGCCGTGGGAGATGGTCAAGTGTGCCGTGGGAAATTGCCCTCATTAACTGATCTAACAACATTTCCCATCTCCAGGAAATCAGCTCTTTGTTCATCCAAACAAACCCTGATAAAACACTGAGTAGTTAGGAATATAAAAGATCATAAAATTATTTTTTCTTTGTGTTTATTTGATTCTATTAAATACATTTTGATAAGAATGAAGATACAGCGATTTAGCTGCAGCTATTCCTGTTAGCTATACCAGTGCCGCCCCTTTAACTGTCTCCACCAATCATTCTTGAAGGCTGAATCACATGTCATCAGTCTGACCAGAAGTGGTTAAAGTCTTCACTTCCTTGTTTAGATTTAACTCATAAAGTCTCTCAGTTCCAACAAAAATACCAGCTAAAGCTCGTCTTTAGCGGTGTAGCTTTCCACAGAATCCGGTGTCAGACCGTGGAACAAGAGAACAAAACCATGAAGCTCAGAGAAGCTGGTCTTTCTGCGGTCGGCGTATTTACGGCACTACATCTCCCATGATGCATTGGGTTAGAACGACTGTCTTAGCGCACAATGAGCCTCTCCTCTTAACGTCTTTAAACAAGGAACACACATCAAACAGTTTTTGAATCTTTTAACTTAACTTTTAATTCAACTTTTAGAAAAAACAGCTACAACTTCCAGCTTTTTCTGCCACAATTATCATGAAAATGCCCGTGAGATTCCGGGGGCGGGGGGGGGGGGGCTGTCGATCAATACAGACTGAGTTTTTTTTTTTTTTTTTTCTTTTTTGGATGCTGGTGTGCCGCGGGATTTTTGTCAAGGCTAAAGTGTGCCGTGGCTCAAAAAAGGTTGAAAAACACTGCTTTAGTGGACGAAGGCAGTTGATGTTTGCTTTTGTCCCACCACGTCCCCTCATAGAAGACCTGTCTGTGATAATAGTCTTATAGGGGGGGCAGCAGGTCTTGGAAAGGAAGCACTGTTGATGATTGAAGCAGTTGTTTGTTGGGGATTGTGGGAGGAAGATACAGGATCCAGTCGGTCACTTCCACAGACTGATGTCTGCACAGATGAAGACGAGGTTTGGACTGGTGTGGACATGATGGAGGCAGGTGATGTCTGGACAGAATGTCTGTTGTTGGCAGGTAAAAAATTGCTGCCCGGTGGACTGGGGAGGATCCAATCAGTTTTATAAAAAGAGGTTCTGTTCCAGAACAGGTTGAAATTGTCAATAAAAGGTCTTTCCACTCCTTTTCAAGCAATAAATCAAGCTCTACTTGACTTTAGTTAATGATATATTTATCATTTCTGCAACTAGTTTGATAAATCTCTACAATTAATGCTTGAAATCAATTTTAAAAAAGCGTCTCTGTCTCTGCAGCGCAACGCTCCCCCAGAGGATTGGTCAATGCGGAGAACAAATTTCACACATTTAGGTTTGTGACAGCTAATGGTACTTGAACTTTTAACTTTAACTGCTTGAGAGGGTTTGGAGTATCTCCACTAGGGAATCATCTGTGGAAAGAGACAGTCTGGTTTGGTTTGTTCATTTTCTCTTAGCTCTAGCATCATTTGTTGAGGTTCACACTAGTGAATGAGAAGATTGTATATCTGCACCTTCAGGATGCATAGAAGTCATTTACTGGGAAACTGGCCGCTCAACCCAACAGAGGTGTTGCGTACCTGGACTTCTTATGCTGGGTTCACAACAAACGCGATACAAATAGGCGTTAAGCACTGAACTCACCGCACGTTGAAACAGATGCGTCCAACGCGTATTTGACGTTTGTGTAGAAGCTGTATAGTGAGGAGTTTTACAGCCTTAAAACATTTTATTTGTATCAATAGATCCATAAGAAAGTAAGCAAAGCAGAAAGAATGTTGAAAACATTCCAACTAAAATATAAAACATTTGGGTGATTTAAAAACTCAAACAGCTGTGATTTGTAAAGCCCCTTTCTAGTCCATTCCTTTTGCAAGTTGTATTTCTTAAAGAAAAAACCCCCAAATTCACAGTTCCACTACTAAGGGGACCAAAGGAAAAGCAAAACAGGTGAAACAGGTGATCTAGCGTGCCAAAGTGACACCTAACAGCTCTGTGTCTGGGTAAGATGCAGTTCGGTTTCCCACGGGCTTCATCGCTGTTAGTCTTATGTTGCTATAAGAATGATCAGTAGTGACACCGTAATGTTTTGTCTGATGAACTCAATAAACTCCTGGATTCTGAAGCTGAGAACTCCAGACAACTCCAACAACTGTTGGGAATTTGTTTATTGTCCGGACATTTGTAAGTCCATACAGGCACATGAAGGACGGCTAAACATTCAGTTATAAAGCTTCTCAGACAAAAGACTCAAAAGTTTCAAAGAATCCTGGCTAAAGACACAACAAATCTTGTCTGGGGGGGAGAGGAGATCGAACCACCAACCCTTCGACCATTGTTGACCTGCTCAACCACCTGAGCCACTACTGCCCAGATGTGGGGAAGCTGCTTACGCCCCAGCCGAGGATGGATACTTTTGATTTGATTTGTTTATTTAAAAAAAAAAAAACAAAAAAAAACAAAGACCCACTGATGTCACATTTGATTAAATAAATATAGTGATCATTAACTAAAGTCGAGTAGAGATTGATTTATTGCTTAAAAAGGAGTGGAAAGAAGCAGCCTTATAGAATCCCAATCCTACTGCATTATTTCATTTAATAGTTTTGCATAGTTTTTGTACCTGGCTCCAGTCTGCTTCCAACAGATCTGATGGGATCCTACCAGTCCACTAGGCAGCAATGTTTTAGCTACCAACATCAGACATTCTGTCCAGACATCACCTGCCCCCATCATGTCCACACCAGTCCAACTTTATGGTGAGCAACTTTGCTGGGTCCATGAAATTAATGGTGGTGTACCTCAAGGTTCCATCCTCGGCCCCTTGCTTTTTAACATTTACATGCTTCCTCTTGGGAATGTCATCAGAAGCCACAACATTAGCTTTCATAGCTATGCTGCTGATACCCAGCTGTACATAGCTCCTGATGACACAAGCCCAATAGAAGCACTTTTTAACTGTATTTTAGATGTGAAATCATGGATGACATATAGTTTTCTGAATTTCCTGAAATTTTAGCAATTGATCCTGCTGCTAAGAGAAAGAAACAGTATCTGAAGCTTAAGGACTTTCATTAAGCCATTCAGAAACAGTTAGAAACATGGGTGTTATTTTCAACTCTAACCTAACTTTTAACCTTCATATAAAGCAGGTGGTTATCACCTTAGAAAATTGCCTAGGCTCCGGCTACTTCTCTCTCTTGCCATCATTCGAATTGATTATTGTAACGCCCTGCTTGCTGGTCTTCCAAAAACTAACATCAAGAAACTTCAGCTTTTCCACAACTCTGCTGCATGAGTTCTAACAGAACCCAGGAGGCGGGCTCACATCGGCCCAATTTTAAAACCCCTGCATTGGCTCCCCATATACTTCAGGATTGATTTTAAGATACTTTTAACAGGTTTTCAATGTCTTAACGGTCTTGTCCCTTCTTATTTATCAGATCTTTTAGTCAAATATGAACCCTCACGGACCCTGAGATCCTCTGGACTGGTCTTCTAACCATTCCAGTGGCATATGTATGGCTTTCGTTTATGGCACAGTCTGTCAGAGGACCTGAGGGCTGCAGAGAGCATAGTTTAAGAAAAGGCTCAAAACCTTTTTCATCTTTTTCAACAGCTTTTAACTCATTTGTACTTGTACTTATTTATTTGTTTGTTTGTTTGTTTGTTTGTTTATCCATTTTATCTTGTTTTATGAATTTACACTGGGTTTCGTAAAACAGGATTTTATTAAACATGATATATTTATTTTATTTGAGCTTATTTCAATATTTTATTGTTTGTTTATTCAGTGCTTTTATCGGTTTGTTTACTTTTTCATTCTCATTTTTATTCTCATTTTTATTTCCGGTGCTTCCTCAGCTGGATCCTCTCCCTCTGGGTCGGCTGCTGTTCAGCCGCTGCAGCTCTAGATGGGAACCTGCATCACCACTTTGCTGTGGTGGAGCGGTCCCCACCTGTAATGCTGCATTTGGCTGCTATGCAGCTGTTCACAGAGAGGGAGCTCCAAATTATTAATAGCGTTTCCAAAAATA
The DNA here is from genome assembly GCA_023969325.1 of Oryzias curvinotus. NCBI lineage: Eukaryota > Metazoa > Chordata > Actinopteri > Beloniformes > Adrianichthyidae > Oryzias > Oryzias curvinotus. The sequence goes on from CM043715.1 coordinate 11,186,264, forward strand.
GCTTTTTCTCATTGTCTATCCCCATCAGTTTGGGGTTGGGAGGTGTGAAAGGGGTGGGGGGTTGTGTGTAGATGTGGGGAGTGGGCTCTATTTTAATTATTGTGCTTGTTTATTTTAATTTTCACACTTGTTTTTTTAGTATTTTGTTTTGTTTCAACGTAAAGCACTTTGAGCTGTGCTTTTATATGAAAATTGCTATATAAATAAAGTTTGATTGATTGATAAAGTGATTGATTGATTGACATGTTGCAAAAACTGGTAAATGTTATGTCACATGTCATTGGTCCACTCATATGAGTGTATTCTATATTATCTGTAAATATGTAATCAATCAGAGTAGCACTTTGAGTAGTGATTCTACTGGGTTGTTATGGTTGGACATAAACTCGTACTATACATTCTGCTGATAGAATCATCTGTTGTTTTATGTTTGCTGGGGTTTATCAGATTGATATTGAAATCACAGATGAATATTATTTTGTTCTTTTGAGAGTTAAACATCTTTTCCCTCCAGTCACTGAACATGTTTAAGCTTGACTCTGGTGACCTTTATACACGGCGTATGATGACTTTTTGACTTGCTCTGTATTTGTTTTTCTTCGTTTTTTATCTTCTCTGATGTAGTTTTCTTCCATTTGCATTGTATGATGATGTTTTTCTATCTTTTCAGTTATGAATGAGACTTAAATTGAGATGAATGAACTCCTTTATCCTGAACCAAAGCTTCTTCTGGCTAAGCGTCTCTTGTTATAAGCATATTTTGATTTGGTGAAATCTTTATGTTTTCTGTTAAATGACGTTAAAACTATAAAACATTTGTTTTTTCATTGTTTACATCCTAAACTGTTCTGGTTCTCTTTTCTAAATCAGTTGACCGTTAAAAATGTTACAATAAGCAATTTAAATTGGAATGCTATTAAAATTGAAATAAACCTCTTTTTTTTTAAATCTAGAGTTTATAATCAATACATTGATTTGCATTGCACAACATTTTATTCACAAACGCAAATTCAGTAAACCTCCCATTAATGGATTGTTGAGCTACCATAAATTATATTAAAAATTCCTACAACTAAATAAAAAATAAAAATGCACATAAAACGTTCCTATTTAATAATCTTAATTCCCTTAAAACTTTTATTTTTCTTTTAAACATAAAAAATATCTAAATTATAAAAGAGGTTCCTGTAAGTCTAAATCCTTATTTTTTGTGTTTCCTATTAGCATAAAAAGTTTGTTTATTTATTTAGGTTTTCTGGAACGTGAATTTCCTACAATTAGTTCACGTTTCCTCTAAGTTTAATGTTTGCCTCTTGTGTAGGGAGCAGAGCTTCTCTGACCACCAAAAGACTTTTTCATTGGACCGGAGCCAGAAGACTGCTGGCCATGGCCACGACCTTTGTAGCCATTCCTGCCCCTGTAACCATTTTGCTGGTAGGAATAGCCGCCGCCGTAACCATTTTGCTGGTCGGAACAGCCGCCTCTGCATGGGCAGCAGCACCCCCCCATAGCCACCATATCCTCCGCCATTTCCATAGCCGTAATTTTGGCCATAATCCATGGCGTCGTTTTGGTTTTCCATCATGGTGCGGCCTGGCTTGTCTCTTGGCGTCATTCTGATTCTGCTGGCTGCCTGCATCTCCTGCTTGGGAACAGCTTTCTTTACTTCAACTCTGTGTCCGTTCACTGTGTGGAAAGGCACAGCCACGGCCATGTCTGCCGCATAGTGATCCGTGAAGTGCACAAAGCCGAAACCCCGTTTCTTTCCGGTCTCCTTCTCTGAGATGATTTCAGAGTTTTCCACTTCACCATACTGAGAGAAGTAGTCGGTGAGGTCGTCCTCTTGGATGTCGTTTTTCAAGCCACCAACAAAGATTTTCTTCACCTTGGCCCGAGCTTCAGACTCATTGGCCTGTTTCTTTGGAACAGCTCGTTTGACCTCAACCCAGTTCCCTTCCACTGTGTGTGGACTTGCTGCCATGGCTGCGTTGGCCTCCTCTGGTGTTAAGTAGGTCACAAAGCCAAAACAGCGAGAGCGTTGCGCCGTCTTGTGTGGGACGACGGCACAGTCGATGAGGGTGCCAAACTGCTCAAAATGCTTGCGCAGCCCGTCGTCATTGGTGTCTACCTTGAGTCCTCCCACAAAAAGCTTACAGGCTTGGTTGAACATTTTTGGTAAATCGTAAGATGTCTTTGGTTTAATATTTAAAACAACCTTGAAACCTTGAAATGGCAGATGGAGAGGAAAGTGGGTATATTTATAGATTTCAAGCTGTGATAATGTGATGTCATTTGATGTCATGTGACATCATCTGATGTCATGTGACATCATCTGATGACATGTGACATCATCAGATGACGTGTGACATCATCTGATATGTTTTTATTTTTATCAGATGACATGTGACGTCATGGTTTTTTTTCATCTGATGATATGTTACATCATCCAAGCTTGCGCAGTGGTGACACATTTTTTTGCTTTTAAAAAAAAATCTTTATTGAACAGAATGCAAGTTTACAACATGAGAATCAATGTGCCAACTTTTTTTTTATTGAAATGTGTTTTTTAATAAACCATCGATGTTTTTATCTTCAGAAGACAGAGGATTCATAAATAATTTTTGCAAAACACTCAAATCAATTCGATTTTAACTTTGTGAAATCGATGATGTCATATTCGCCGTGTAAAAAAAAAAGGGGGGGAACGTGGTGTATGAATTTCTTCCAGGGCACTATATGGATTTTCAGTAGTTAGGGGTTGTGTCCAGACTCGTACGCTAATCTCTAATTTTTTTGTAAATGAGGTTTCACGCTAAAAGGACCTAGCAAAGTAAGGCAAGTTTATTTGTATAGCACAATTCATACACAAAATAATTCATAGTGCTTCACAAAACAGGACAATGCATTAAAATCACAAAACATAACAGAGCAAAGATTAAAAATATATATAATCATTATAAAATGTACTTTAAATGAAAGGAAAGAGAAAAGAAAATGTAAAGAGGTGTTGATAAGGACCCTTTAGTTATACACACGGCCAAACAGGAATGTTTTGAGTCTAGATTTGAACCTTAGCACAGAAGAGGCCACTCTCACAACCTCAGGGAGACTGTTTCAGCTTTTAGCTGCATAAGATTGAAACACTGATTCCCCTTGTTTAGTCCTGACTCTGCACCCGCAGGAGGCCGGTCCCTGAGGTCCTCAGAGTCTGAGATGGTTCACATGGCACTAACATGTCAGAGATGTACTGTGGTGCAAGGCCATGGAGAGACTTGTGAACATCCAGGGCTGCTTTAAAGTGCTTACACTTTCTCCTTTTTCAGGATATTTTTGCTGTAGCACAAGTTATTCAACATATATAATGACCAATCAGGTACCTCAATAACAGTAGGAGGCAAATGATTCTCCTGGGCCTGGTTTCAGTTGAAGGGGTGTGGCCTTTTAACATGCTCACTCCTGATTGGAGAGAGTGATTGCCATAGAAATGTAGACGGACCAATCACAGCTTACTGAGAACGTCTGGTTGGAACATGGCAATAGACATCTTGCGTAAAAATGGTGACTGAATTGACTTCATCTGGTTGGAGCTGAAAGCAAGGCCTGTTCTATGGATGACCTCACATGAGATCCATCCAGCTATATTATACAGGCCATGGCTGCCACAGCCACAACCCTGGACCATGAAATGCTTTAGCGGAAGTGGAGTAATATTTGTGCATGCGTAGAGTGGACAGGTAGACATTACAGAACGCAACTATGGACAGTATATCACTAAACAGCTTGACCCCTCCCCCCTGGTGTTCCAACCAGAAAGTACAGTAGATGCAGTTTTAATTTCTCACATCCTCAGGCAGGCTGTTCCACTGACGAGGGGACCGTCAGCAGGCCTGCGCCTGAGGATCTAAGGGCTCTGAGCGGTTCATAAGCTAAAAGAAATCTGATATAAAAGAAGGACCAAGACCATGAACACTCTTATAAACTATGAAAAAAATGTTAAAATCAATCCTGAAGCTAACAGGGAGCCATTGCAGAGATTTTAGAATTGGTGTAATGTGCTCCGTCTTCCTGGTTCTCGTTAAAAGGCGTGCAGCAGGGTTCCGGACTAGATGCACACGATTAAAAGTGTTTTTCTTTACCCTAGAAAGGAGGGCATTACAGTCATCTATTCTTGATGTAACTCAGGCAATATTCCTCAGATGGTAAAATGCTGTTACAGTTAGTTGGGGAATGTGGGAGGAAGATACAGGATCCAGTCGGTCACTTCCACAGACCAATGTCTGCACAGATGAAGACGAGGTTTGGCTGGTGTGGACATGATGGAGGCAGGTGATGTCTGCACAGAATCTCTGATGTTGGCAGCTAAAACATTGCTGCCCAGTGGACTGGGGAGGATCCAATCGCTTTTATGAAAAAGAGGTTCTGTTCCAGATCAGGTTAAAATTGTCAATAAAAACAAATCTGTTGAGGCTGGAAGCAGACTAGAGCCAGGTACAAAAACTATGCAAAAATATTAAATGAAATAACTCAGTAGGGATTATATCAAGTCTTTCCACTCCTTTTCAAGCAATAAATCAAGCTCTACTTGACTTTAGTTAATGATCACTATATTTATTTTATCTATATTTTTTTATTTATTTATTTAATCAAATGTGACTTCAGAGTGTCTTTGTCTTTGTTTGTTTTTTATCTATGCATTTTATAATTTCTGCAACTAGTTTAATAAATCTGTACAATTAATGCTTGAAACAAACAAATAAAAAAAAGTGTGGCCAGGGGATGTCCTTGACAGGTCACCAGTCTGTCGCAGGTTAGAATGTCATCAATCAAACACCCATTCACTCTCACACCTAGGGACAATTTAGAGTTGCCAATTAACCTATGAGGCAGGTTTTTGGATGGTGGGAGGAAGTCGGTGTTGGAGCCATGCATACATGGGGAGAACATGCAAGCTCCACACAGAAGGGTCCCCCATTGATCTTGTGTTTTTCATGTCCCCCAGCTGGGATTTGAACTGTGGGCCTTCTTACTGTGAGGCAAGAGCGCTGACCACTGCGCCACCGTGCAGCCCCTCATACCTGGACTTCTGTAGCAAATTGATTTTTTTTAATGAACATTCTCAAAACTTCACAATGATTATTTTATTTTGAAATTATTTTATTTTGAGTTAACACACTATGTAAATAAATATTTTGTTAATCTTCCAAATATTTTACAAGAAAAATTTGTTCCCCCTGGTTACCTGTTGCTGCAGGGAAGGCAATTAGTGAGACACACCCTGCCTTCACCATGCGGCCACTGCCCCTCCCTTTCCAGTTGGAGTGAGCACTCTGAACTGGTGAGTTGTGCTTTCTGCAGTCTCCCAATATTTGTAGTTAGTGGTAAAATAAAACAGGTATTAGCATCTTAAATATGTTTAAAAATGGATGCAATTGACAAACTGCTCTAGAATCATTTACATTTACTTTTAACGATCTTTTTATGTGTTTTTTGGTGACAGTGTTGATCGCGCTTTCTTTCCTTTCATCACGTAGGGAGCTGCACTGGTGCACTTTTGCACTGGTGCTATTTTCTTTTGTGCTGTTTTAAAGGTTGGTTTCCACCATTTTGTCTACTCTGTTTTATACTGTTTTATTTTAAATGCTGTATTTACCAAATATGTGTTTTCTTTTTGTTTTATTATTGTTGGCAGTGTGTCTGAGTGTATTTTATTGTGGAAATTGTAACTTTATTGAACTTTTTGGATGAATATAAACATCCAGTTGGAGTGACTGAGCAGTCTGAGCTGGAAGCTGCATTTGTTTTGTCCACTGATGCTATTTTCTTTTGCGTTGTTTTAAAGAAGCAGAATTAAAGACGCAGTGACCAGAGTTGAGTCTCATCATGATCCTCCTTATTGTGCATCGGCGACCAAACCGAACCTGTTATACTTCTTATGCTTCGTTCACAACAACGTTTGTACAAACACGCGTCAGAAGCCTCCAGGGCTCCAGACTAGGAGGACAGTGCCCCCAACTGAAAATTTTAGGGGCACAACCAGAAAATGTAGGGGCGCATACCGTAAATCAACATGCTAACCAAATCTACTAATTTCCACTGTATTACTAATAAATACTTTAATAATAGATGCAGAAATTACAATGTGCTGTTTCAAATTCAGTGTCACATTTTATTCTGCCCTTTTGAAGATGCAGCAACAAGGTAAACTGGCAGCACCGTCGCTGTCATGACATTACAAATAGTAAACAAAACAGATTCAATTCAATTCAATTCAATTTTATTTGTATAGCCCAAAATCACAACAACAGTCGTCTCGATGGGCTTTGAAGTAAAACATGACTCAAAAGGATGATGAATACAAGGAGTCAATAGGAAAATACTAAAATAAACTAACAAACTGACTAAGCTATACTGGCATCCCTGCCCTTAGACCCCCCTTCGCGGTAAGGAAAAACTCCTAAAAAACCGGATTCCGGAAAAAAATGAAGAAACCTCAGGGGTGCCCACATGAAGGAGGGATCCTCCCCCAGGACGGACAGGCGATTTACCAGAACTCTTAGAGAAGAATTAACTTATCTAACTCTACATCTATATATTTAAAGTCCAGCAGACGAGCTTCATCCAGCCGGGGTTGGGGACAGTCAGGGGCGCGAGTCGAGCCGGAGACAGGAACCACAGCCAGGTGTAGGAGCAGGAGCAGAGACGAGGTCCACGGCCAGGTACAGGAGCACGGATGAGCCAACTGGAATCTGGAAGCACTCCCACTCCCCAGGAGGGGAGAGGGATAGAGGGACAATACATGAATCGTACTGCACCAAACAGAGGCATGGAGAACTAAATGATAAATGATGATCACAGATAGAGAAGAGAGGAAGGGTAGAGGTAGATGAGAAAAGAAAAGTATTGGAAAAGGACAGAAAAGAGGACAGAGCCCCAGTGCACCATAGTTACCCCAGCTTCAACTTCTAGCAGCCTTTTAAAATAATAGTTATTGTTATTTAGTTTAATTTAAACAATTAACATTAAGTTAAATAATCTCTGAATACTAACTAGTCTGACAATAAGCCTGTCCAAAGAGGAATGTTTTCAGTCTAACTTTGAATGTAGAAACTGAATCTGCCTCTCTTACATGAGCTGGGAGTTTATTCCATAAGACAGGGGCTTGGTGGCTAAACGCTCTACCTCCAACTGTACTTTTACTAATTCTAGGAATCACAAGCAGTCCTGCATTTTGCGAGCGAAGTGTTCTGATTGGATGGTAAGGGACTATGAGGTCATTAATGTAGGACGGGGCCATTCCATGTAACGCCTTATAGGTTAACAGGAGGATCTTGAACTTAATTCTAGAATCAACTGGGAGCCAATGGAGGGAAACTAACACAGGAGTGATGTGATCTCTTCTGCTAGTTCCTGCTAACAATCTAGCTGCTGCGTTCTGAACAAGCTGGAGACTTCTTAAGGAACTCTTAGGACACGCTGCTAACAAGGAGTTACAGTAATCCAGCCTCGACGTAACAAATGCATGGATGAGTTTTTCAGCATCACTCTTAGAAAGAATATTTCTGATCTTAGCAATGTTCCGCAGGTGAAAAAATGCAGTTCTACACGCCTGAGATATGTGAGCCTTAAATGATAAATCCTGGTCAAATAAGACCCCAAGGTTTCTAACTGTGGAATTGGGGGCTATACTTACACCATCCAGGGAGACTATCTGAGCAGACAGAGCATCTCTCAGATTTTTAGGACCTAGTATAATAACCTCAGTTTTTTCTGGGTTCAAGAGGAGGTAATTAATTGTCATCCAGGTCTTGATGTCACTAATGCAGGCGTTCAGTTTCTCTATCTGGTCATTCTGGTCAGGTTTCATGGATAAATACAACTGAGTATCGTCGGCATAACAATGAAAATTAATGCTGTGTTTCCTGATTATGTTTCCTAGGGGTAGCATATATAGCGTAAACAGGATGGGTCCTAAGACTGAGCCCTGTGGGACTCCGTAGTTAACTCGAGTGTACTGAGAGGAATGTCCATTTACATTAACAAACTGATACCTATCTGACAGGATTTAAACCACTGGAGAGCAGATCCTCTGATCCCTATGTCATGCTCTAATCTATGGAGTAAAATACTGTGGTCGATAGTGTCAAAAGCTGCGCTGAGGTCTAACAGGACAAGAATAGAAAGTAGTCCAAAGTGGACTACTGTGGACCACCTGAGTCTGAAATAAAAGTTTGATTTTAGTCCCTTTTCTGAAGCCAATAACAAGTCATTAGAGACTCTAACTAGTGCGGTTTCCGTACTGTGGTGGGGTCTAAACCCCGACTGAAAGTCTTCAAAGTGGCTGTTGTCCTGTAGGTGGCAGTAAAGCTGCTTAACTACAACTCTTTCTAGGATTTTAGAAATAAAGGGCAGGTTTGATATTGGTCTATAGTTGGCCAAGATGTTAGGATCCAAACTGGGCTTTTTCAAAAGAGGTTTAACAACTGCGTATTTAAAAGACTGTGGCACGTAACCCGTTTCCAGAGAGGTATTTATCATTGTTAATATGGAATCATTAATTAGGGGAAAAGTTTCTTTAAAAAGTCTAGTGGGAATTGGGTCTAACAGACACGTTGAGGATTTGGATGGAAATTAATGTTGGTGACACCAAATAAGTGCAGCCAAGATGCACAATAAGCATGTTTGAGATCACCCAGGTGGACGAAACGCTGCGCCGATCACCTGGTAGGAGACATATATTTTTGTTTTTGCTTCAACATCACCTGTCAATCATCACAAAAATGTCACCAGAAAGGGGCGGGATCAAGGCCCCAACCTGAGCTAACGCAGCTGGAAAGTTAGTACTGAACTGACTGATAGCTGCCCTGATGACTACAAAACAATGCATTATGGGACATGTGTCCTGATGGTTTTTGTAGTTGAGTCAATTAAAAATAATTTAAAATACCAATTGATTAAAAAAGGCTACATACATTACAAAACATTCAAATAAATGTAAAATATATAATAACACAGACCATACTAAGGGGGAGAGGCATATTAAAACTAATTTAAATGTTAATGTTTCTGTTCTCCTTCAGTCTCGCTGCAGCTTTGCCTTCATTCCCCCCCCCCCACACCCCATCCCCGTCTCCACCAATGATCCAGGCGAGGTGCTGGTTCATCTTAAACACGTCTATCATTGCATTTTCCCCACGTGTTTTAAGTGCGTCTAAGACTAAATCTTGTTGTTTCTCGCACGTGTTTAATTTTAAAGCCCTGTTAGCTGTCACGCATGTAGGTATTGGATATTTATTCTCCTCAGAGACCCATCTCCTGCGGGAGCGGTGTGCTGCAGTGACAGCCGCGCACGAGAACCGTTTGGTCGGGGTTGATACTCCGCAGCGCGCCTAACCGTAACCATAACCGTAACCCTCCTCCGGGTCTGTGCGGCCAGAGAAAAGTTCGGCACGGACTGCATGTATGTAGAAAATTACGAGCGAATAGATATGTACTAAAAAGGAAAGTAAGGAACACCTTATTGTGGTCCGGGGAGGGGGGGGTCAGGTTTCCTGCCTTAATTGTTCTCCTGCTCTCAAGTCCGGTCATTGTCACGCCCCCAAGAGTCATATACTCAACTGTGATAGGTTGGTTGGTCAGTTCTGCGCACGACAAGGAAAAAGTGTCATTTATACAAATTGGCGGAACGCACTAACATTAAACTTTCTTATTAAGGCGGGAGCCGCAAAATATCATCTTGGGGGCCGCAAATAGCCCACGGGCTGCGAGTTTGAGACCCCTGCTGTAGACTCTGGCACTGGTACACTAGCCGCAGGTCAGAAGAATGAATCAATAGTTCACTAGCTCATAGCTCAGACGTGCATATCAGGTTGTCATGATATTTGTCTCCGTTTCCTTCCCACAGATGTTTACGCGCGCTCGATTATCTCTAGGCCCTTCCCCCTCCCCCTCCATTTTAGCCACTGAGAATGGCTTTCTCTATTCTTCTCACACGCATTGGCCGCCTCACAGACAGGCATCACTCAATGAAACGCGAGTGTGTGCTCGTGTTTCAAGAGTATGTGCACGAGTATGTGGTCTGTCTGCGTGCGTGTGCGCTCGTGTCTCATTGATTATTTCATTGCTTATTTCATTTATCATTGACATGCCCCTTCCACGTTTATTGTATAAAAAATACGGAGGGTGGGGGAGGCAAATTTACTGGTAGCACATGTGCGACTGGATGTAAAATTCAGTCGCACACTCTCAAATTTTGGTCGCATAATGCGACCACGTTTTCACAGTCTGGAGCCCTGGCCTCTATTTCAACATGCAGTGAGTTCAGTGCTCAACCACTGTCAAGAAATGTGTTCATAAGCTTAGACGCCTGTGGGAGGAGCTACCACTAAAATATTCTTAGCATGATTTCTACATGGAGCGGCATCTGTGTTTATCTCAAGAGTGCATAGAAGACACATGATATTTAGAGATCAGGTTTATTTATTTTCAAGAGCTCTACAAAAATATCAGTAATCATGTCTCCATGTCTGGGTTCATGACATCATTCAAAACATCTCTGAGTGTAAATGGCAGAAAATGTTCTTTTCTGTATGTGATTTATAGTTAAACTGTCTAATCACTCAAATCTGCTTCCTTTTTTGGCACCACAGCGCCTCCCTGTGGTCGCTTTTTTTGTGACATGCGCACTTCCTTGTTCAATGAAGCATGTAATTTTTCTTTCCTTTTTCTTCTTTGCTGCACACGCACATGGACAGTACGCTGGCATGGAGGCTATATTTTTAGTTAGCACCCCTTTGGAAGCGCAATGAGGTTCAAATACTGATGCTGGGTTCATTTTTTTGGATTTCTTTAAGTAAATGTGAAATAGTTTTTTTTAATTGATGGAAATGTGTTTCGAAGGTCCTTTGGGTGGTGCACAACGTGTTGGTGTCTGTTATGCTAAATTTGTGCATTTTGTTGTAAGTGAAAATGTAATTTCTTTATTGTATTTTTCTTTAGTTTTCACGGTGCATGATTTTTTATTTTATTTTTTTTTTTCAATTTTCATTACCATTTTATTTTGGCCAAACAGGAATAGTAGTAATTCCTCCGCGTCTCAGGAGGGCGCTGTTCGACTCGACGCAGTCCCCCCCCCACAGTGCATGAGTACACGTGGTGCTTTGGATGCTCGTGACAAGGACCAATAAAATACGCACGTGTTGAAGCTCAAAGCGACTCGTCGTTTATGACCAAAAGCTGCACTGTGATGTTCAGTCCTGCAGCTGGTGCTGCTTCTGAATGACGGATGTTGTGTCTCCCTCTCTCTGTGACCCAGTTTGGGTACTTGCTGTCCTGCAATAGCCGAAGGGAAAAAAAAAACCAGAATAAAACACAAGACATTTGTCATTGTCTCAATGAAAATAAGAAAAATATCACAAAGTTTAGGAGAAGAACGGTTGCATCAATGCTCCATATTGGATTTGGACTCCACCCACTGATTTAGTCACTGAACACATCATGTGCCGAAAGCCGAGCATCCACCCTAACTGGTGGATGCTCCGCACCACAGCAACTCAACCCCCAAAAACCTGCCAGCTGAGAAGAAATCACAAAGCCATCGACACCTTAAGGTTAGCGCTTACGAGAGAAAGGAAGAAGAAAATAAGATGTTTTGGGGAGATAAATGTATTAACTCTGGATTGTTTTTTTTTTTTATTATTATGTCTTTTAAACATTGTTTTGGATAAAATAAATATGTGCAGTTTCTTGCTGGCCAAGTACATTTTTAATTTTCACCAAAAATGAACACCTATTTACACATAACATTGTCATCATTAAAGTAATTTTTGCTTTTCATTGCATATTATAACAAAAAAAATGTTCATGAAATGTTAAGATATTCTTTTCTGTAGTACGTTTCAGTCCTTGTTTACAGCCAAACCAGTAAGATAACCAAAAAATTCTAGTGATGTTGTTTTATGTAAATGATGGAAAGTTTTGCTTGTTATGTTTCCACTGGGGTTGTAACTGAGATGGCAATGTGATTAGCAGCCAATCAGTTCATTCTAAAATTGTTCCCTCCCATTTTTTATAGCTACAACAAAGAAAATCCTCCTCTAATGCGACATAAGTCATCTGCAGACCAGAGAATAAGAAGTTCAGAAAATGCATGTTGTACTTTGTACACTGCTGATACTTCAGCTTGGATGTAAGTATGTGCAGAAGTTTCAGTGTTTAAAATATTCAAATATAATGATAATAATAGTGATAAGTTATAATCTTTTTGCACAGTATGACAAAATGCAGAAGGTTATAATGTATATACTGTAACAACTGTTGTGTTGTGTTCTAATTTTTCAGGTTGTACAGATGAGGGATTTGAAACATAGACTGTAGACGCTGTTGAAGCTGTGACCCTGCTCTGTAACAGATTACAGCTGGACTTCGGATTCTTTAACTGGATGAAAAGTGTTCCTGGAAAAATTCCTGAAATCGTAGGACAAAGATTCAGCTAAAGTGACACATTCAACAAGATTGATCACTTTACAACCAAAGAAGAAGACGGAAGATTCTTTCTACAAAGTTCAAAAGCAAAGCCGAGTGACTCAGCCTTCTATGACTGTTTTACACCTGAAAGCTACAAAATAGCCTTTTATGAAGACAGTGCTTCTTGAAATTAAAGGTAAATATTGGTTTATTTGAATATCTTATGGTATAAAAAAATATATTGTCAGGGAAGATTATGTATGTTTGATAAAAAAAGAGGAAAACTTTCCAAAAAAAACGTTTTAGACCTATTTCATTTGTCCTATACTCTCTTTTTTATTTGTTTTCCAGGACCACACTCTGATTTTCCTGCAGTGGTTCAAAGTTCTGTTGATCCGGTTTCTGCAGGAGACGTTGTGGCTCTGCAGTGTTCAGTTCTCTCTGAGTTTGAAAGTGATGCATGTCCAGAGGAACAGAGAGTGTTCTGGTTCAGAGAGACTGAAGGGGAATCTCATCCCACTTATATTTACACCAGAAGAAGCAGTGATGGTGACTGTGACGGTGGTACAGAGACTCAGCCTCTGCAGAGTTGTGTCTACAGCTTCTTGAAGAACGTCAGCTCCTCTGATGCTGGACTTTATTACTGTGCTGTGGCTGCATGTGGAAAAGTGATTTTTGGAAATGGAACTAAACTGGAGGTTCAAGGTAAACTGAATGACATCATTTTTTAAGACCATTTTTGAAATAATAACATTTTTGCTTTTTCCATTTTTAGTTATTAGCAGACATTCCTGGAGCAACAACATCTTTTTCTTTTCTTTTTTTGCAACCTTGGTTTTCAGTCTCATGATGGTAACATTTCTGATTTGTGTCGTGTCAAAAAAACCCAGTGCTCTCTGCAAAGGTAAGAGGACATACAGTTTTTGCTCTTTCACTGAAGCAGGACGTTTGTTCTGTAAAACAAAGCCGGGAACAATCATTGATGATTGGCAATACCAGAAGGTAAAGAATTTACATTTGGCTGAAAATAATCATCTAAATTTTATTCATAACCAAAAGAAATCTTTGGATTATCTTTTATAGAGAAAACAACAGGCTACCATTTTCACCACAGCCGTCTTTACTAAGAAGAAAACTGACCTGACAAAGAGAAGATAAGCAGCAATGGATGAGACCGTCTACAGTGATGTGAGGGTATACGCAACTCAGAACATGAATGGATGGTGACCATGATGTATAGAAAGTATTATTACAGAACTGAGTGGAAAAAACTAGAATCCTTTTTGAACAGGCTTTGCATATTACATTTGTATAAAACCGTAAACAAAAACATTTTATTCTGTGTTGTTGATCTGACTCCATTAAAATATTATGTTTTAAAACTGTCAAGCTTAACGCGTAAATTGTTTGTACCCATATAGCAAAATCTTTGTAATAAAATATTTTTCTCTGTATGAGTTTGTTGTCTTCGGAATAAAAAGCTTCAATTGTTACATTTCTATTTTGTTGCTATAGCAGGTACTGTCAGTTCTAATTTAGGGGGATCTGCTGAATATTTGTCAGTTTAATGAAGCTGAAAAATCCAAAAGCTTTTGTCTTGAACTTTATCGCTCTGTCACCGTAAATACAAGAACATATGTATGTTTATGTAAAATTATACATGTTTTTAATCTTTGCACTATCATGTATTGTGATTTTAATGCATTTTCCTGTTTTGTGAAGAACTTTAAATGACTTGTGTAGGAATTGTGCTATACAAATAAACTTGCCTTGCCAGGTTCTTTTAGCGTGAAACCTCATATACAAAGTAATTAGGGATTAGGGTGGGAATCCGGACACAGCCCCTAACTACTGAAAATCTATATAGTGTGGGACTATGTAGTGCCTTGGATTTTAAAAGCAGTTCGGACACCACACTCACCACATTTTTACACAGCGAATATGACATCATCAATGTCACAAAGTTAAAATCTAATTGAGATGAGAGTTTTGCAATTAATATTTATGAATCCTCTGTCTTCTGAAGATAAAAACGTTGATGGTTTATTGAAAAAAGCACATTTAAATACATTTATTTGGGCTCATTGGTTCTCATGTTGTAAACTTGCATTCTGTACAATAAAGTTTTTTTACAGCAAAAAAATGTGTCACCACTGCGCAAACTTGCATGATGTAACATGTCATCAAATGTCATCAGATGATGTCACATGTCATCAGATGACGTCACATGTCATCTGATGACGTCAAATGACATCACATTATCCCAACTTGAAATCCATAAATATACCCACTTTCCTTTCTATCAGCCATTTCAAGGTTGTTTTAAAGATTAAACCAAAGACATCTTACGATTTACCAAAAATGTTCAACCAAGCCTGTAAGCTTTTTGTGGGAGGACTCAAGGTAGACACCAATGACGACGGGCTGCGCAAGCATTTCGAGCAGTTCGGCACCCTCATCGACTGCGCCGTCGTCCCACACAAGACGGCGCAACGCTCTCGCTGTTTTGGCTTTGTGACCTACTTAACACCAGAGGAGGCCAACGCAGCCATGGCAGCAAGTCCACACACAGTGGAAGGGAACTGGGTTGAGGTCAAACGAGCTGTTCCAAAGAAACAGACCAATGAGTCTGAAGCTCGTGCCAAGGTGAAGAAAATCTTTGTTGGTGGCTTGAAAAACGACATCCAAGAGGACGACCTCACCGACTACTTCTCTCAGTATGGTGAAGTGGAAAACTCTGAAATCATCTCAGAGAAGGAGACCGGAAAGAAACGGGGTTTCGGCTTTGTGCACTTCACGGATCACTATGCGGCAGACATGGCCGTGGCTGTGCCTTTCCACACAGTGAACGGACACAGAGTTGAAGTAAAGAAAGCTGTTCCCAAGCAGGACATGCAGGCAGCCAGCAGAATCAGAATGACGCCAAGAGACAAGCCAGGCCGCACCATGATGGAAAACCAAAACGACACCATGGATTATGGCCAAAATTACGGCTATGGAAATGGTGGAGGATATGGCGGTTATGGGGGGTGCTGCTGCCCATGCAGAGGCGGCTGTTCTGACCAGCAAAATGGTTACGGAGGCGGCTATTCCTACCAGCAAAATGGTTACAGGGGCAGGAATGGCTACAAAGGTCGTGGCCATGGCCAGCAGTCTTCTGGCTCCGGTCCAATGAAAAAGTCTTTTGGTGGTCAGAGAAGCTCTGCTCCCTACACAAGAGGCAAACATTAAACTTAGAGGAAACGTGAACTAATTGTAGGAAATTCACGTTCCAGAAAACCTAAATAAATAAACAAACTTTTTGTGATAATAGGAAACACACAAAAAATAAGGATTTAGACTTACAGGAACCTCTTTTATAATTTAGATATTTTTTTATGTTTAAAAGAAAATGAAATTTTTAAGGGAATTAAGCTGAAAGCTTAAACAAATTTATCAGGAAAGTTTTTTGTGCATATTTTTTTTTTATTTAGTTGTAGGAATTTTAACATAATTTATGGTAGCTCAACAATCCATTAATGGGAGGTTTTACCTTTATGAATTTGCATTTGTGAATAAAATGTTGTGCACTGCAAAACCATATATTGATTATAAACTCTAGATTTAAAAAAAAAAGGTTTATTTCAATTAAATAGCATTCCAATTTAAATAGTCTATTGTAACATTTTTAACGGTCAACTGATTTAGAAAAGAGAACCAGAACAGTTTAGGACTTAAACAATGAAAAAACAAATGTTCTATAGTTTTAACCTCATTTAACAGAAAACATAAAGGTTTTACCAAAACAAAACATGTTTATCACAAGAGACGCTCAGCCAGAAGGAGCTTTTGTTCAGGATAAAGGAGTTCATTCATCTCAATTTAAGAACTCATTCATGACTGAAAAGATAGAAAAACATCATCATACAATGCAAATGCAAGAAAACTACATCAGAGAAGATAAAAAACAAAGAAAAACAAATACAATGCAAGTCAAAAAGTCATCATACGGCGTGTATAAAGGTCATCAGGGTCAAGCTTAAATATGTTCAGTGACTGGATGGAAAAGATGTTTAACACTCAAAAGAACAAAATAATATTCATTTGTGATTTCAATATCAATCTGATAAACCCCAGTAAACATAAAACAACAGATGATTTTATCAGCAGAATGTATAGTATGAGTTTATGTCCAACCATAACAACCCAGTAGAATCACTGCTCAAAGTGCTACTCTGATTGATAACATATTTACAAATGATATAGAATACACTCATATGAGTGGACCAATGACATGTGACATAACATTTACCAGTTTTTGCAACATGTCAATCAATCAATCAATCAATAAATCAATCCATCAATCAATCAATTTTTAATTATATAGCAATTTTCATATACGTAAAAGCACAACTCAAAGTGCTTTACTTTAAAGCAAAATTAAATAATAAAAAAAACAAGAATGAAAATAAAATAAACAACACAAAAATTAAAATAGAGCCCCCTCCCCATACCTACACAACCCTCCACCCCTTTCTCACCTCCCAACCCCTAACTGATGGGGATAGACAAAGAGAAATAGTTGTTTTTGGAAACGCTATTAATAATTTGGAGCTCCCTCTCTTTGAACAGCTGCATAGCAGCCAAATGCAGCATCACAGGTGGGGACCACTCCACCACAGCAAAGTGGAGATGCAGGTTCCCATCTAGAGCTGCAGTGGCTGAACAGCAGCCGACCCAGAGGGAGAGGTTCCAGCTGAGGAAGCACCGGAAATAAAAATGAGAATAAAAATGAGAATGAAAAAGTAAACAAACTGATAAAACCAATAAACAAATAAACAATAAAACATTGACATAAGGTAAACTAAAATAAATCTTTAAAAAATGTAGTGTAAATTCATAAAACAACATACAAATGGATAAATAAATAAATAAAAAATAAATTAATTAATAAGTAACAGTTGTAAAAATGAGCTAAAAGCCAGATGAAAAAGGTCTTGACAAAGGTGGATAAAGGTGGATAAATTTCATGTAATCCATTGAACCAGTGAAGATCACAAAAAATTGAAAAGAAAAAGGTTCAGAGCACTGTCTAGTGAATCTAGATGACCCAACTCCCAACGGTAAAGTGCCTAGGATAGCACAAGGGTTACAAGCAACTATGGTCTCTGCAGCCCTCAGGTCCTCTGACAGATTGTTCCATAAATAAAGCCTTAGTGTTAAAAAAATATGCCACTGGAATGGTTAGAAGACCAGTCCAGAGGATCTCAGGGTCCGTGAGGGTTCATATTTGACTAAAAGATCTGATAAATAAGAAGACCGAAATTTAAGAGACATTGAAAAACTGTTAAAAGTATCTAAAAATCAAACCTGAAGCACATGGGGAGCCAATTGGGGTGATGTGAGCCCGCCTCCTGGTTTTGGTGAGAACTCGTGCAGCAGAGTTGTGGAGAAGCTGAAGGTTCTTGATGTTAGTTTTTGGAAGACCAGCAAGCAGGGCGTTACAATAATCAATTCTACTGATGATGAAAGCATGCATTAGGATCTCCATTCTGGTAAGAGGTATTAGTGGGCGGAGCCTGAGCAATTTTCTAAGGTGATAACCACCTGCTTTATGAAGGTTAAAAGTTAGGTTGGAGTTGACAATAACACCCAGGTTTCTGACTGTTTCTGAATGTCTTAATGAAAGTCCTTTAGCTTCAGAAACTGTTTCTTTCTCTCAGCAGCAGGATCAATTGCTAAAATTTCATAAAATTATTTGTCATCCATGATTTCATATCTAAAATACAGTTAAAAAGTGCTTCTATTGGCCTTGTGTCATCAGGAGCTATGTACAGCTGGGTATCATCAGCATAGCTATGAAAGCTAATGTTGTGGCTTCTGATGACATTCCCCAGAGGAAGCATGTAAATGTTAAAAAGCAAGGGGCCGAGGATGGAACCATTAATTTCATGGACCCCAGAGAAGTGTGCTTCCATGCTCACCATAAAGTTGAGGCTCGTGGGGAACTGAACTGCATCTTACCCAGACACAGAGCTGTTAGGTGTCACTTTTGGCATACTAGATCAGCTGTTTCAACTGTTTTGCTTTTCCTTTGGTCCCCTTATTGGTGGAATTGTGAATTTGGGTTATTTTTCTTTAAGAAACATAACTTGCCAAAGGATTGGACTAGAAAGGTGCGTTTTTTTTAAAAAAGAAAACATCCTTATAATACTTACTCTTCATGAAAGAGCCGGATTAAACCATCTGGGGGGCCGCATACGGCCGTATGTTTAACACCCTTGTTTTAAGGTGACAAAATAATATTACAATGCTACTTAGAGAAAAAGCTTTTTTTAGTGAATAAAAAATCTTTGTAAAAATTGAGAAAAAATGTTTTGATGTTTCAGCTTTTCAATATTGACAAAGTACCAAAAAACATTTTTTTTGAATGACATAACTTAAAAAGAAACTAAAGACATGAAGGTTTCTGTTAAACATTCAGATCTAATCACAGTTGTTTGAGTTTTTAAATCACCCAAATGTTTTGTATTTTATTAGAATGTTTTCAACACTCTTTCTGCTTTGCTTACTTTCTTATGGATTTATTGATAAAAAACAAGATGTTTTAAGGCTGTAAAACTCCTCACTATACAGCTGCTACACTTTTCTCAGACAGACATGAACATTATTACACTTTTCTCTTTTGTTTAAAGTTCAAACCTTCAAAGAAAACTAAGTCCAATGTAGAATGAAAACAAAGATCTGCAATTGAAGATTTATGTTTATTTGGCAAGCTGAACATATTCTGTATTGAGACATGGCACAGAGAAGATTGACTGACAATTGTTTACAGCCAATCAGGATGCAGAACACAGTTCAGTTAAAAAGGAACACAGAACAGTTTCATGCAAGACTGATGCACATCTTACTAATATCCTTAAATATATTAAGTGTGTTTGAGATGAGCCAGGTGGATGTAGACTGATCGGTGTGCGGTGCATTCTGGTTAGTTTTTCGCTCCAACATCACATGTGCGCTGTCACGAAAGTATCATGAGAGGGGGGCAGGTGCAGGCGTCTTGGTAGGTGAGCACAGCTGGAAATTTGGTACTGCACTGACTGCATTGTAGAAAACAGACAGTTCATATAGTTTGAAGTGATGACTGATCAGAAATGAATGGCGCTCAATGAGGGAAAGCTGTGTAGTTTGTAATTCTTTCTGCAAATAGTGAATCACTGGTAAAAAAAAAAAAAGAAACAAGATTTCTCTTTATACAAATGGTGGTGGTAAAATCAACATTGGTAAGATCCAGTGGGGAACCGTGCATTACACATTTGCCTTCAGTAGTTCTACGTCTGAATCACTCAACCCCTCACTAACCATTTTCCGATGCAGAAACCAGCTTTGCATTGCATATTAAGAATTCCTGTAGCCACAATAAATGCCTCTAAATAAACTGAATAAACAAAACAGTAAACAAATTTCGTTATGGAACTACAGCAAACAAAAAATATTGAAAATAACCACATACATTTGGAATATTATTTATTATGATATTTATCATTTCACTCATCAAAAAATCTGTACCCACTGTTGTGGAATGGGGATGTGTATGTGCTGGGGCCGCGTGCGTAAGAGAGGACAGAGCGTGTGGAGCACAGAGTAGGGAATGGGAGGGGCAGTGGGGGCGCGCATTCATGTCGTGTGTTACGGAAGAAGGAGAACAGTAATAAAAGAAGGTTTCCCCCAGAATAAATGCTATTGAATCTTTATTAACCCGCCCTGGAGAATCTGAGGGTCCAAACAGGGAAGTGAATCCCGAAGGAGGATCCGCCTTCGGTCCCCCGCGTTTCTGACCACGCTCGGAAAGGGGGAAAAAAAGTAATTGCGGAAAAGGTTCAACACCACGAGTTTGAGCCCTGGAGTTTGGCCTGTATAGAGCTGTCACCCCAAATATGAATCCAATCGGTGACCTCGCTTCCCTTCCACTGACTGGTCTCAGCAGCATCGTCTGCCATGGTTGATGTTTATGTTCTCATTCCGGCCTACTTCAACGCAGAATTATGACTTTTCTAGCTTATCGATGACGTACGGGTCGGATACAGATGGCGGTCGCATTTCAAAAGATCGGATACGTATCGGATTCAGGACCACATACCCAAGTGACCTGGGTCACATTTGAAATGATCGGATCTTTGTCTTTCAGACTGTCATGAAAAGATCAGATTTAGGTTGCATAGGGGCAAAAAAATCGGACTTGGGTCATTTCAGCCTGCAGTGTGAACGTAGCCTATCTTATTCAGCTTTTCATTAGATTCCCATGTGGGATCTAGAATTTTTACAGGAGGACAGGGCGGAGGGCGCCTTCTAGGTTCTCTCTTCTTTGGCTTTTTTCTTCTTCAGTCATTTCTCTTTTACTTGTGTTTGTTTGTCTTATTTAATTATTTTATTGCATGAGTGGGGATTGGTGTTTTTGCATTCTTGTTTGTTTTTATGTACAGCACCTTGAGCGGTTTTCTTTACATGAAAGCTGCTATAGCGATAAAATTGATTTAATTTAAAGCAGACCAGGAATTCATACTTCGCAAACATGTTGTTTCACTTTTGGCTTTTCCCATCAGGGGTCACCACAGCGAATGAGTCACACGGTAAGCTTGGCAATGTTTTACGCCAGATGCCCTTCCTGACACAACCCTCTCAAGGCAACCGGGCTTGGGACCGGTACAGAGGTAGAGAAGGAAACAGGGAGCAGCTCGGATTTGAACCTGGGTTTCACGGAGGGAAGGCACCGCAAACCAGCACGAGCTAAACTGGCTCCTCTATACTTCGCAAACATCCTCTCTGAAAATAAAAATTACCCCAGAGTCCTCTTCACCACAACTGAATCTTTGACCGACTGTGACATAATTACTTTTTCACTCTCATTTTCATTCTCATTTTTAGTTCCCGTGCTTCCTCAGCTGGATCCTCTCCCTCTGGGTCGGCTGCTGTAGCTCTAGATGGGAACCTGCATCTCCACTTTGCTGTGATGGAGCGGTCCCCGCCCGTAAAACTGCATTTGGCTGCTATGCAGCTGTTCACAGAGAGGGAGCTCCAAATTATTATCCATCAACAAACATCTTGTTTTTGTCCTCAGCCTATTTCTCATTGTCTATCCCCATCAGTTAGGGGTTGGGAGGTGTGAAAGGGGTGGGGGGTTGTGTGTAGGTATGGGGAGGGGGCTCTATTTTAATTATTGTGCTTGTTTATTTTAATTTTGTTTTGTTTTAAAGTAAAGCACTTTTAGTTGTGTTTTAATATGAAAATTGCTATATAAATATAGTTTGATTGATTGATTGACATGTTGCAAAAACTGGTAAATGTTATGTCACATGTCATATGTCCTCTCATATGAGTGTATTCTATATTATCTGTAAATATGTTTTCTATATCAAAGTCAGTGTCCTTGTTGCAGCTGAAAAAAAAGGGTGGTCCATCCAGCTCAGATGTTACGGGGAACAGGATCCCCCAAGACTCCCCCACCACCCCGGCTGCAGTTGTACGCCCATCCCACCTGGGTCAAGTCAAGAGACGGGGCCTGACGTGACCCCCCTCCTCTTGTTGTTGTGTGTGTGTACACTAAGGGGTGCAGTGAACACAGGGGAATGGAGCAACATCATACCACCTGTTGAGCTTTGATTTCTACAATGTCTGGGTTGGAGGAGCAGCTGTGAAGATTGGGCTGTGTTCTGTCCGTGGAAATTCTTTAGTGCTGACTTTTTGACTTGAATTATATTTGTTTTTCTTTGTTTTTTATCTTCTCTGATGTAGATTTCTTGCATTTGCATTGTATGATGATGTTTTTCTATCTTTTCAGTCATGAATGAGTTCTTAAATTGAGATGAATGAACTCCTTTATCCTGAACAAAAGCTCCTTCTGGCTGAGCGTCTCTTGTGATAAACATATTTTGTTTTTGGTAAAATCTTTATGTTTTCTGTTAAATGAGGTTAAAACTATAGAACTTTTTTTTTTCATTGTTTACATCCTAAACTGTTCTGGTCCTCTTTTCAAAATCAGTTGACCGTTAAAAATGTTACAATAGACTATTTAAATTGGAATGCTATTAAATTGAAATAAACCTCTTTTTCTTTTTTTAAAAAAAATTTAGACTTTATAATCAATAAATGGATTTGCATTGCACAACATTTTATTCACAAATGAAACCTCCCATTAATGTTTGTTAAGCTACCATAAATTATATTAAAAATTCCTACAGCTAAATAAAAAATAAATATGCACGATAAAACTTTCCTGATATTAAACAATGTGTTTAAGCTTTTAGCTTAATTCCCTTAAAACTTTTATTTTTCTTTTACACATAATAAAACACTATATAAATTATAAAAGAAGTTCCTGTAAATCTAAGTCCTCATTTTTTTGTGTTTCCTATTAGCATAAAACGTTTTTTTTTCTAATTTAGGTTTTCTGGAACGTGAATTTCCTACAATTAGTTCACGTTTCCTCTAAGTTTAATGTTTGCCTCTTGTGTAGGGAGCAGAGCTTCTCTGACCACCAAAAGACTTTTTCATTGGACCGGAGCCAGAAGACTGCTGGCCATGGCCACGACCTTTGTAGCCATTCCTGCCCCTGTAACCATTTTGCTGGTAGGAATAGCCGCCTCCGTAACCATTTTGCTGGTCGGAACAGCCGCCTCTGCATGGGCAGCAGCACCCCCCATAGCCGCCATATCCTCCACCATTTCCATAGCCGTAGTTTTGGCCATAATCCATGGTGTCGTTTTGGTTTTCCATCATGGTGTGGCCTGGCTTGTCTCTTGGCGTCATTCTGATTCTGCTGGCTGCCTGCATCTCCTGCTTGGGAACAGCTTTCTTTACTTCAACTCTGTGTCCGTTCACTGTGTGGAAAGGCACAGCCACGGCCATGTCTGCCGCATAGTGATCCGTGAAGTGCACAAAGCCGAAACCCCGTTTCTTTCCGGTCTCCTTCTCTGAGATGATTTCAGAGTTTTCCACTTCACCATACTGAGAGAAGTAGTCGGTGAGGTCGTCCTCTTGGATGTCATTTTTCAAGCCACCAACAAAGATTTTCTTCACCTTGGCCCGAGCTTCAGACTCATTGGCCTGTTTCTTTGGAACAGCTCGTTTGACCTCAACCCAGTTCCCTTCCACTGTGTGTGGACTTGCTGCCATGGCTGCGTTGGCCTCCTCTGGTGTTAAGTAGGTCACAAAGCCAAAACAGCGAGAGCGTTGCGCCGTCTTGTGTGGGACGACGGCGCAGTCGATGAGGGTGCCGAACTGCTCGAAATGCTTGCGCAGCCCGTCGTCATTGGTGTCTACCTTGAGTCCTCCCACAAAAAGCTTACAGGCTTGGTTGAACATTTTTGGTAAATCGTAAGATGTCTTTGGTTTAATCTTTATAACAACCTTGAAATCTTGAAATGGCAGATGGAGAGGAAAGTGGGTGTATTTATAGATTTCAAGCTGTGATAATGTGATGTCATTTGACGTCATCTGATGTCATCTGACGTCATCTGATGACATGTGATGTCATGTGACGTCATCTGATGACATGACTTTTTTTTTTAATCTGATGACATGTTACATCATCCAAGCTTGTGCAGTGGTGATGCATTATATTGCTTTAAAAAAAAAACTTGAACAGAATGCAAGTTTACAACATGAGAACCAATGTGCCCAAAAAATGTATTTAGATTTGTTTTTTTAATTAACCATCAACATTTTTGTCTTCAGAAGACAGAGGATTCATAAATAATCATTGCAAAAAAATCATATCCAGCTCATGGCCTTGTGGATCAGTGTCCTTGTGTCCACCCTGTAACTGGAAGTTCATAGGTTCAAACCCAGGCCAAGTCATACCAAGGACTTTTAAAAAAAGAATAATTACAATAATGAATGGGACCCAATGCCTCCCTGCTTGACACTCAGAGGTTTGCTTGGGGGGTTGAACCACCAAAATGTTCCTGAGCGCACCTTTTCTGCAGCTCACTGCCCCCCCAGGGGATGGGTCAAATGCAGAGAACAGATTTTGTGCACCTAGGTGTGTGACAGATACCTACATTACCTTCGGACACCACATTACCTAGTGTGGTGTCTGAATTGCTTTTAAAATCCAGGGCACTACATAGTCCCGCACTATATAGATTTTTAGACGTTAGGGGATGTGTCTGAATTCCCACGATAATCCCTAATTACTTTGTAAATGAGGTTTCACTCTATAAGGATCTGGCAAGGCAAGTTTACTTCCACAATTCATTAAAAAAAAATGTAAATGAATCATTATAAAATGTACTTAAAAGAAATTAATGGAAAAAAAGAAAAGAGGTGTTGATAAGGACCCTTTAGTTTTACACACGGCCAAACAGGAATGTTTTGAGTCTATTTGAACCTTAGCACAGTAGAGGCCAGTCTCACCACCTCAGGTAGACTGTTCCAGCTTTTAGCTTCATAAGATTGAAACACTGATTCCCCTTGTTTAGTCCTGACTCTGTACGACGGAGTTTTAGGGCCACGGTGAAGAAAAAAATTCTGGCCAACGTGACGAGAAAAAACTTGACACAAAGTTTCGAGATTAAAGTCGTCATGACGAGAATAAAGTCGACATGACAACTTTAATCTCGTCATGACGAGAAAAAACTCGACACAAAGTGTTGAGAAAAAACTCGTTGTGTCGACATAAAAGTCGAAATAAAGTTTCGAGAAAAAAGTTGCGAGTCTTCCAGTAGTATTCAGTGTTATGGCTAATGTTAGTGAGCGAATGGCTTTGTACTTCAGAGTTTACGACAGAGTTTTATGGCCTCCAAAACATAAGAACATTTAGGAGATAAAAACTCGTAAATTTACGGGGAAAAGTCATAGATTAACAAGGAGAAAACACCGGAGTTGTCTGTTTATCGGAGTCTAGCTTGAAGATGAAATATGTGGAGCCTTTAGTGAAGCTTTATTTCTGGATTATTATAAGTTTAAAACAAAGAGATTCTGAACCTTTTGGCGACTCAAAATCAGATTATTGTCAGTGGAGCCGTCTTTCCGGGGTTCGGTGTCGGTAAAGCGGAGTTTCATATGTAAAATAAGGAGCTCAGAGACACGTTTGGGTGTAGAGGACCACTGCAGCCTTTATTCTCCATTTCATTCACATAACCTGAAGTTCATCTGTCACTTTACATCATCAACCTGTCATCCTAACACCAATGCGGAAGTAACAGTGTTACATACGCCCCCTCCTCCAGATGACACCTCCGTTTCATCATTAAAAAACAAAGATGAATGAAAATAGTCTGTTATCAGCATTACAACGTTGAAAAAGGCAAAAAAGTGCTTCTCCTCCTCAGACTGAAGCATCACACAAACGTAGAGATCTGGTCTCTGGTGGAGGAAGAAAGGATTCAAGCGAACAGCTGCAGGGACAGCTGACGGCTTCATCGGGCTGCAGAGATCCTGCAAACCACCCATCAATGAATAAAACTTTAATAAATTGTAAATCAAACAAATGAGGTTCAGGACATTTGGAACGTTATAAATAAACATTCAGCTCACCTGCTCAACTACATTTAGTCGGTCTGATCTGCTGCTGCACGGCGTTCACCTGCTGCTCTGCATGTTCACTTTCACTATAATCTCGTAAATTAACGAGTTGTTTCTCATAAATTTATGAGATGAAATTCATTGCGACTTTAGTCTCGAAACTTTATTTCGCCTTTTATCTCGACACGACGAGTTTTTTCTCGAACTTTGTGTCGAGTTTTTTCTCGTCATAACGAGATTAAAGTCGTCATGACGAGAAAAAGCTTGACACGTTGGCCAGAATTTTTTTCCTTAACGTGGCCCTAAAACTCCGTCATAACTCTGTGCACCCGCAGGAGGCCGGTCCCTGAGGTCCTCATTTTCTGAGATTTTCTGAGATTTTACATGGCACTAACATGTCAGAGATGTTCTGTGGTGCAAGGCCATGGAGAGACTTGTAAACATGCAGGGCTTCTTGAAAGTGCTTACCTTTTCTCCTTTTTCAGGATATTTTCGCTGTAGCACAAGTTATTCAACATATAAAATAACCAATCAAGTACCTCAATAACAGTAAGAGGCTTCGCGTCAAATGTTTTAAGTGTTGGATTGACAGATTCTGCTGATTCTGCTGCTTTCAGTTGAAGGGGTGTGGCCTTCTAACATGCTCCCTCCTGATTGGAGAGAGTGATTGCCATAGAAATGTAGACGGACCAATGACGGCTTACTGAGGACATCTGGTTGGAACATGGCAACAGACATATCGCATAAAAATGGTGACTGAATTGACTTCATCTGGTTGGAGCTGAAAGCAAGGCCTTTTCTATAGATGACCTCACACGAGATCCATCCAGTTATATTATACAGTCCATGGCTGCAACAGCCACAACCCTGGACCATGAAATGCTTTAGCAGAAGTGAAGTAATATTTGTGCAAGTGTGGAGTGGACAGGTAGACATTACAGAACGCGACTATAGACAGTATATTACCTATCATAGTAGTAGGTTTAGTGGCTGTCATCTGGACTTAGTTTGTCATAAGAGGTAAAACGTCTTCTAACTTTAAAAACTAAGCCCAGATGAACCAACCTGGATGAATGAGAGTCTTCATAGACATAAGTAAGTAAAACGATAAGTAAAACAATTTTAACACAACACAATAATTATTACAGTATCAATACAATATGATAATCTGCATTATTTTCATATTGTGCAAAAAGACAGTACCTGTTATCATTATTATCCTTTTTAAACACTGACATTTCTGCACATACTTACATCCAAGTTGAAGTATCAGCAGTGTACAAAGTACAACATGCATTTTCTGAACTTCTTATTCACTGGTCTGCAGATGACTTATGTCGCATTAGAGGAGGATTTTCTTTGTTGCTGCCAAAAAAAAAGGGAGGAAACCATTTTAGACCAAACTGATTGGCTGCTAATCACACTGCCATCTCAGTTACAACCCCAGTGGACATATACCCGAAAAACTTTCCATTCTTTAAAACAACATATTTTGTCATCTGACAGTGGTGGCTTTAGTTGTTACGATTGGCTCTAGACAGCAGGTACAGACTTATACAGCCCAAGGCCGTAACAAGCTGTCAACAAGGGCTGAGACCGTCTGCAAGAAAGAAGATCTTAATGAAATTTCCATTTTGCTGCAAAATGCCATATAAGTCTTTATTTTTTGTGAAAAACAAAATGTAAAGAGAACTGGGCCAACAAAGAACTAAACATTTTTTTAATCAAAAACAAAAGAAAATGAACATAATAAGCAGATTGAACAATTTACACTACATGAGCTCAATCTCTTTCCAAACATCTTCCTCTTCCTCATGAAGACTCACAGTTTGTGGCATTAGCTGTGTTTTCTCCAAGAGGGTGCAGCTATATGATTCTGAAAGTAGTTAACTGAGCTTTAGTTTGGTCATGCTTTAGATTATCTTTCAATTTATAAAGCTTTTCTCTATTTACGTTCCATTCAATTTTTAGGTTTACAAGTTTTTGTTGGAACTTGATTTTGTCTCCCTTTACCTTCATTCAAAACTCAATAAAATGGTTTATATGAAGTAAGGTCTGGTAATCCCTGATGTGGGAGAACTTTAGTGTAGCTGTACAAAATGACTTCTGGTCAGCCATAAACAATGCTGTTCAAAACCTTTAAGGTAAAATTTTATTTTTGTTAACATGGGAGTCAGAGGGAAATAGCTTCTTTTTTAATCAGCCTCCATTGCTAATTTGAAAAACTGCAGCCATTGATCATCCGATTGGCTTTATTTCTGAAACAGAAGACCAAGGCTTGAGTGAGACACACCTTATTTCACCAAACATTCTAAGCATAAGACAATATGACTAACAGCCAGTGACATCAGTTGTTTTTTTAACCAAATTTGAGTGCTGCAATAGGAGAACTCCTCAAATGTTCTTTTTAAAAGTCCTGAAAGAAACTAATTACAAATTCCACACACAAAGTACACAAGAAGTTTTCCTTGGAGATTTTGACGTGAGATTGCTAGCTTGTAGAATCATTGTTGTATTGAAAAGGTTTGGTTACTTCATTCCAACAACAACTTTCTGACAGAGAACCTGTGGTGACTACAGCAACAATATGCATCTAAACACGTGCATGTGATACGAATGATTGCAAAGTAGGCACGGGGAGGGGCCAAATTGCAAACAGTAGACAGGCTCTATGATCGGTACATAGATAGATAAAACTGAAATAGATCTCAAATGCTATTTTGTTGAGGTAGCTTTGTATTTCTGTAAATACGTTCTTATCAGACATTTGGTTATCCGCTCACATTTGACTTTTACCGAGCAACCCAGAAGACGCACAGAGGCCTAAAAACCATGGGAGTACCTCTACCATTGATGTGGGTAAAGAATATTAACTACAGTACAGTTATGCCTGTGGTTAAAGGCATTCTAACAGGAAGCTCATCCTAGCTGCAGACTCCACAAGTGGCTTCATATAGATAAAGTAAAACTACACTTTTTTTTTTTTTTGCTATGAAGCCAACAAATTCTTGTGTGTGACATTAGTTGTGACCCTAATGAAAGCTCAGATCTTTAGGCAGCTGTAAATTACCAAATGAAAATAATGACCGCAGTAGTCTCAATAAATTCCTTTATTTGTCATGGAAATGAAGTTATTGAAAAAGAACAGCATCTGCTACCACACTGATCCTTGCACAATTATATTTATACATCTACAATATATAATTAACCCTTGTACTATCTTAGATGACCCCACCCTTACTTACCTTTACTTTGTTCTCCCTACCATGACAAAGGTGAATAAAGGTGGAAAATGTTCATGTAGTCCAGGGGTCGGCAACCCGTGGCTCCGGAGCCACATGTGGCTCTTTCATCCTTCTGTTGTGGCTCCCTGTGACTTTGGAAAATAATAAATATTAAAAAAAAAAAAAAAAAAAAATTTTTTTTTTTTTCATTTTTAAATATAATTCTGAATTTGAAGATTATGGTAAACTTGTAACATTAATATTAAACGTTTTTAATATTTTTAATATATTTAAACGGTTTTTACGTTTTAAATATGCGTCACATCCGCCGATGTGCGACATTCGAATTCCTGGCGTCTCTCACGTCTGGCAGCCGGCGTTTTTCCAGCACACTACCAGCGTGATTTTTGACCCCTGCCGGGAAGGTAAATAAATGATGGATAAATCCAAGAAAAGGAAAATTTCTGAAGATAACAGAATGTTTAATGCTACGTGGACAGATTCATTTGCTTTCACTGCTGATGAAACAGGTTTACCAGTCTGCTTAATATGTGGTGAAAAATTTTCAAACAACAAAAAGTCAAATGTTGCGAGACATTTCGAGAACAAACACTCTGCCTTTGCTAAAAAATATCCCAAGGGAGAGGAGCGAAAAAAGGCCGTTTCGGAGCTGATGCAGAAGGCTGACGTGAGCAGAAGTCACTTCAAGAAATGGATTAAGACTGGAAATTCAACTACATGTGCAAGTTTCGTGGCTGCTCAGGAAATAGTCAAGCATGGGAAGCCATTTACAGATGGGGAATACCTCAAAGAAACATTTATGAAGATTTCAGAACATCTGTTCTCGGACTTCAAAAACAAAGATGAAATTTTGCAGAAAATAAAAGACATGCCTCTCTCTGCAAAAATTGTCCAAGACAGAACTGTGAAGATGGCAGAAAACGTCACCAGACAGCAGATTGAAGATATCAATTCAGCTTTGGCGTATGCAATCGCCTGTGATTTGTCCAAAGACAAAAATGACATCGAACAAATAGCGCTGTTCTGCCGATACGTGAGCGCTGCAGGGCCACAGGAAGAAATGATTGAATTGATACCGTTAAAAGGCCAAACACGAGGGGAGGACATCTGCGAGGCTGTCTTGGATTGTTTGAGAACCAAAGAAATAAAGACCACCCACCTGGTGTCCGTGGCTTCTGATGGGGCACCATCTATGACGGGAGCTCAGAAGGGCTTTGTGGCTTTACTGCAGAAGGCAGTGGATAGAAAGTTGCTGACATTCCATTGCATCTTGCATCAAGAAGCATTGTGTGCGCAAACATTTCCTCCAGAATGCACAGAAGTAATGGATGTTGTAATTCAGATTGTTAACAAAATAATGGCAAAAGGTTTAAATCACCGTCAGTTCCGCTCATTACTGGATGAGTTGGACAGCGCGTATTCTGATCTCTTGCTGCATAACAAAGTCCGGTGGCTGTCCAGAGGGGTAGTGCTGAAACGCTTTGTCAGCGTGTCTGGAAGAGGTGAAAGTTTTCCTCAGCAACAAAGGGCTCACTTTTCCTGAGCTGGAACAGCCGGAGTGGCTAGAAAAACTCCACTTTATGGTTGATATGACAGCCCACCTGAACACGTTGAACACATCTCTTCAGGGGAAAGGAGGCACAGCTCTGCACATGCTGGAAGAGGTGTTGGGATTCGAGCGCAAATTGACAGTGTTCGCCACGGATTTACAGCGAGGTACACTGTATCACTTCCCCGCTTTGAGAGAGTTCCAACAGGCTGGCAATGCCATAAATTCACAGTATTTGCAATCTGTAATCACTGCAATGCAAACATCATTTGGAAAACGATTCTGTGAGTTCCGACAAGAAAAAAACACCTTATCCTTCCCTGTCACTCCCCTGACCATCGATCCATCCCTGTTGAACATGACTGCATTTGCAGGTGTAGTAAGTCAACCTGATCTGGAGATGGAACTGGCCGACATCGCCGACAAGGACATCTGGGTGTTTAAGTTCAAAAGCTTGACAGCTGATCTAGAAAATGTGTCCCGTCAGAAGGCCGTTCTCGCTCAGAATCACAAATGGAGCGACATTGCAAACCTTCCCAAACAGGACAAACTTGTGTTTGAGACATGGAATGCCATCCCCGACAGCTACATAAACATGAAGAAGTATGCATTTGGGGTCCTGGCAATCTTCGGATCCACATACATCTGTGAGCAGGTCTTCTCCAACATGAACTTTATTAAAAACAAGCACCGCTCACGCCTCACAGACATCAGCTTACGTTCCTGTTTGAAGATGAAGGTGACGTCTTACAGCCCTGACGTGAAGAAGCTGTGCAGCGAGGTTCAGGAGCAAAAATCACATTAACCAGGTAAAATAAATATTTTAATTGATTATTTTTTTCCATGTGTGTATGCGTGCATTCGTGCGTGCGTGTATGTGAAATATAAAAGTGACATAAATACATAACTATATATTAAGTGAAGTAGTCTTTTTTTTTAATTCAGGAGGACAACTGGCTGCACACTCCAGTACACGCGATCGGACAGAAGCAGACCGCACATTTTTTTGTTTTGCATTGTTCGTTCAGTGCTGGTGGATAATATTTGGATAAGTTTGGATTTTTATCTCATAAATAAGAGGACAGGTAACCGCAGGCTGTTTGCATTTTTTGTTCAGTGGGTTGGGTAAGTTTGGATTTTTATTTCTTAAATACGAGGACTCAAATAGACACCGGGTATTTTATTTTAAATTAAGCATCAAACAAGTGTAAAATGCTTTTTGTTACATGTAGAAATAAAATTCTGTGTTCTCTGCAGCAGTTCGTTGATTTCATTTTCATAAATGCAATAGTTTTTTGTACATAGCATTCAGGGGTGCTCACACTTTTTTGGCGTGTGAGCTACTTTTGAATCGACAATGTCTTTAAGATCTACCTATAAATGATTAAGAACTACACAGTAAGATTACACAAAGATACTTTTGTATTAACATATGAGGCGTTTTATTACAAAGACAGAAAGCAGCGACTATCATTTGTCATGCTCTGCTGTAAACCGTGCAATGGGGGGAGCGGGGCATTTCAACGGCGCTGCTGGCTATGTAGTGCCACGGGAAAACAGCGCTTCTTAATGAGCTGGTATTTATCGGGCGAGAACTGCAGAGCTGATAGCATGGGGAGGCACGCGGGGCGGCTTCAATAAACACTCCGGTTGTCCGCAGTGGTCTTCTGCCGGGAACTTGACGTGCTGCGGTACAGAGAGCAATTCTCTGATGACAGAGTTTGTGCTCAGGGTTTTTAAACACGCGTCTGCATGTGAGGCTCATATCTGCAGTGACGTATGTATCAGAGGATGTCCGATTGGCCAATCTACATGTCAATCCAGTCCCGTACTTCTCAGTGAGGATTTTGATTGTCTTGTGGATTTTTAAGAAGTACTTTTTTTTTAGCTTTTCTGGCCCGCGATCTACGCTCATGTGTTTGAAGACCTACCGGTCGATCGCGATGGACGTAATGAGCACCCTTGATAATTATAATATATACATGCATAATATATATAATAATGTCAAAATGGGTTGTGGCTCCGGGTGCTTTCTTTTCATTAGGGGCGGTCCCAAATGGCTCTTTGAGTAAAAAAGGTTGCCGACCCCTGATGTAGTCCATTGAACCAGTGGAGATCACTAATCATTGAAAAAAAAAAGGTTCAGCGCACTGTCTAGTGGGTCTAGATGACCCAACTCCCAACGGTAAAGTGCCTTGGATAGCACAAGGGTTAAAAGGTCTTTTTTTGTCATTTGCAGCAGTTTGGTGGATCAACATTAGATGGCACCATTGTCTTGATATTTGAGTACTGCTGGCACAGGCCTCTACCGGCAGGCCTTAATGAGCTTCTGATTGGTCTCATTCAACAGTTTATGATCATGACATTTTTAGGGCTTTACATGTTTTTACTTTGTTAATGTTGGAACATTTAAATTATTTTCAAAATGTTGCTTGTTTCTTAGGGAACCTGGGACATGAAGTATTTTTCTCCAGAGGTGCCATGTCTCAAACCACACACTTGGGATGAATAGATTTGTGTTTCATGTTTTCATTGTAACCATTTTATGAACTATTTGGGGTTGTAAATGCATCTGGTGAACAGTATTTTGTTAAGACTCATTAAGAGTTTTTGAGAAGTTCCTGTATAGATCAACCAGCATCCCTAAGAATGTCATTGATGTTCTAAGAAGGTACAAAGTGGTCCCAAGTGCAGGCTAAATTTCTAAGTTAAATTAGCCTGCATACGCATCTACTGCCCAGGACTATTCAAATTGGAGTGAAATCAAATGGTGTCTACTGGTTTTGATGGTAATCAGAGGTTCCTGGATAGCATAGGTGAGGTGCCCATCCCCACCATTTGTAAATGTTTTAACTTTTCTACATTTGTAATTATCTGTGTAAGCAATCTTTTATTCCCTTGACCCTCTCCAGAGGGACAACCGTGGATCATATCAACATTGCAGAAATGTTTCTGAGCTCTGGAGATGTTGCAGTCATATTTTTCAAAAAGTAATACAGGAAGATTTAGAGAAATCAGTTAACAACTTTACACTAAAACTCTCTGAATAAATTCAAGGGTAAAAAAAAGCTAAACCATGGGTGTGAATGTTTTCTACGTAAGTTTTTTTTATTTGACACCTCTGATGCTTTGTACACTACACACCACCCATTGTGTTGCACATTCAAGAAGGCGCTAAACATTTTTGAATGCAGTTTTAGCATATTGTTTTCACATTGGAGTGTTGCTACCAGAAACTGGCACATCTACCTACAGTTTGAAGAGGTTTGGTGAGAAATGTTGAAGTGATGTAAATATTGTGAATCTCACTTCATGCTTTTTCTTTCACAGCTGTATTCTTATATATGAAAGACTTGGTGTCATAGAATTCCCACCAGGTACAAACTGCACCTATTAAGTTTTCCTTCATGACTAATTTTTCTAATGCTTGGTACTTTTGTGAATTAAAAAATACACCAACCACAGGTCGCCACCAAATCCCTGATTGGTTAAAGAAATTCATGGGCATTACATGGATTACTTTGAACATTGCAATAAAGTAACTCTTGATTAAAAAACATAAATAAATGAAATCAGCAGATGGCTACCTCATCCATGTAAGCATTTTACCACTTCCAAAGATGGCAGCATATTTTCTGTGATGTGCCTTTGACTTGTATCTCTTCTTCTCTTGTGGTTCCAAAATTCTCTAAAGTGCTGTAATAACTGAACCAATGCAGCAATATCGTCAAAACAAGGTTGTGCCATTTTATTACTGATCCTGTGTGTTCTTGGGCCAAGTCAACAAAGTAGTGAATGGCGTGGATTAAACAGACAACATTTTATTGGCTCTTTAAAGGGATGGTAAACAGATACCTCACAGGCTTTTTAGGTCAGGCTGTTCTTGGGCAGGTCAGGTTCACAGACTGGTTTAATGTAGCGACGGGCACGAAGTGAGGAGTTGTTTTCTTCAAAATGTTATGTTATTATATGTTGGTAGCCTCTCCAGCTCTCTTGTTTTTGGACAAATACATTCAGGGGTTTGTTCTTACAAAATACATGCTCTCCATCTGTCATTCTAAAGGCATCAAAATGTCAGCAGAGCAAACATTAACTGAACTGTGTTTTAAAAGATTCCAAAACTCTTCTTTGACAATAAACACAGGAAATAGCCAATCCTGAGCATGGACTCATGTTGTTTTAAGGTTTCATTTAAATATTAAACTAAAACTTACAAATCAAGATCAATGGGAGGTTATAGTGAATGAGGTTCAACAGTTGTGCTTGAGAGTCTTGGCCTATCTACGTAGAAGAAGATATCTAGTACTACTAGTCAATACCTGTAAACTGTGGGCTAGTTTTTGCTGTTTTTGTATGTTTGATGTGGTCTTTCCTTTGAACATTTCTGAAAAGCTGTTGCCAATGCAACTTCTGGTTTATTGTGATTCAAATGCCTCCCAATTACTAGGAATATTTCCTAATAGTGGGAAGAATAATGCATTTGGTTATGCAGTCTTGTCATGGATTCTTTTTCATTTACCAAGAATTAACATAATGACATCAGCTGATCTGTCTTCTATGATGTGGGGGGATTTGTCCTCATACAAGCACAATTGTTGGTTCTTGAAATAAAAATCTGCACTGGTAGAAATTACTTGAAACTGACAAAACTAAATTAAAAAAAAGTTACTGCAGATCAGCAATTGCTTTTGACTTGTTCAGTCAGAGGAAATTTAGAAAATGGTAAATATTGCGTACATTGCATACTCTGAAGGCCCAAAGCGCACACTCATGGCGGCTATACTGTTTTACACTATTCCCGCTTACTTACTGAATGAGTCATTTATTTATTTTACTTTTTTTTTTTCAAGACACTAAGAAGAGCACAGGATTGATTATCAAAACAGCCTTCAGAAGAAAAGGACAAGACCCTGTCATGAGGAAACAGCTTTTTCTATCTTTAGTGAGATATTTGCACAAACATATTTATACAAGCACATGAAAAAAGTGAACTTTTAGTGGAAAATTCCACTTAGAAGCAAAGAAAGTTGTATTATTTACAGTTGTGAGGAAACTGGATTTTCTATAAAGGACTGTATTAATAAAAAAAATATTAGGTTGGTTCGTTCCCTTCAGTTTCCAGCACACAGAAATGAATGAATGAGGACACAGAGACAATACTTAGCTTCAGTGAAGATTTACTCCGCACAAAACAGCACAGATTTGTACGCAGGGTTACAGACAGAGGAGCAGGATCACAAAGTCTGAACAAAGACACTCAGAAAAGGGCTTGGTATATATACCTGGCATTTACATATTCAGAAGATGGTCCGAGGGTCTATGGTGTGAAAAACCCACCCACATGCTGTTGCAGGCTGGATACTTGAAGGTCATAAAGCTTCAAGTATCAGATCTTTCTGATGTTCTCACAGACATTTGCCAGAGCACAAACACCAGAACACACAAAAAGTAAAAAAGGGAGGATGAGGAGGAACTGTGAGGACAATAGTTTGGTTGTGCTGTCTTAGGATGTAATATAATTTTGAGATGATAATACATGCTCAGTGAATTAAGTTTAAACCATTAGTGTAATAAAAGGTACAAGTAAATGTAATAAAAGTAAAAAGAGAGTTTCTAACTATTCTATTTCTAATTATTCCTAACAACAGTTATTTACTAAATAAATACAAAACTGAATCTCTAAAAGTCTTTCCTTAAAATTCCCCAACGACAGTTCAGCTTAAGTTTAAGATTTACTAAGTTTCACAGAAATGTGAGTTCTATTCAGGTAACATAACCTTGTTGACTTTAGACTCTAACTTAAATATTAGACTTTTGAGGGGGAAAAAGTTGTCAGACAAACCGAGTCATGTTAGATTTCAGTTTACACAGGTGCATGTAATCCACGCAGGAAGCAAGTCCACACAGGTAATAAACTCGGTAAAATGTCATTCGTGCACACAAAATCAGATTGTGATTTCATGCAGTGAAGCTACAAGACAGACAAAATGATTCATCTTCACTGTCAACACAGTCCCAACATGACTTTTGCTCACAAGGTGTGGCTCCCATTTGACTTTCACAAATCGGTGAATATTAACCAAGCTCATAAAGCTGAACAGTTCAGCTTTGTCTCTGGGAAACTGTTTCCAGTCACCACGCCTTGTTTCGAGGCGTCTACAGTGAGCTGTGAGCACCCGCTCAAGCCAGTCTCTTGCTTTATATTCCTTTGTGCTCTCTATAAAAAGCACAATAAAATAGGAATCCTCTTTCTAATGCGCAATATGTTAAAGCTCTGCCTCATGGTGACTCTGTGGATTATTTTGCATTTTCAACTTTTCAATGTTGCTGCTTTTAACCTGGACACAGAAAATGTCATGCAGAAAAAAGGAGATCCGGGGACTCTTTTTGGATTTTCTGTTGCCTTTCACGAGCAGTTGAGTCCTGCCAGAAAGAAACTGTGAGTGAAGCTGGAAGTCATTTCACCCAGATTTGCTAAAATGTTATGTTTACCCTCACTGCCTGTTGTTTTACATCAGATTGCTTGTGGGAGCCCCACGTGCGAAACACCAGGATCACGTGAATGTTACAGGAGTTGTTTACATGTGTGACTTGAGCACAACATCTGAGCACTGTCAGCCCATCAAGTTTGACCACAAAGGTTTGTTTTATTATCTTAACCCTGGTTGTAATGGTCATTTTATTTGCACAAAAGTGAGGAAATTAGCTTTAGGCAGATTATTCTTTTGTTGCAACAATGCTCCTCTGTACTTCATCTGTCTTTCTTGGGAACCATTTGATGGTTTATCCAGTGGGGAGGAAAAAATTACCATAGAGCCTTTGGACAGACAATGCCTTCAAATCCAGCAGGACCGTCAGGAGCAACAATCAGTCACTGAGCTTCTGGTATAGCTGTGTGTAATCAGGGATTACCTGTAAACAATTGTGAGCATGGACTCTGTTACAGTTGTAAGTCGGTAGCCCAGTTAGTAGCTAATTGGACAGTCACCAATCTACTGAACCAATGCTGTATTATGAAACTTAAAGTTAGTTTTTCAACCAAAAAAAACAGTTGCAGCATTGTTTCTAGCAAGCTCTAGTGCCAAGTGGAAATTCCCATATAACAGAAGAAGTAGAACAGTGGACACTACATAAAGAAGGGACACTAAGAAGACAGTTTCTTCATCTATCAGAATTCTGATAAAGAAGCTTATTTTCTACAAATCTGCAGTTAAGGTTTGCAGGACCACATAGTCTGTGACCTTCTGTACTGAAAATCCAGAACAGACTGCACACAGCCTAACCTCCTCTCTCATCGGGTCACAATGTGATGAGTACCAATGCTACTGCGTGCTGCTGCACAAATACATCAACCTCTTTGGTGGAGATAGTGTAACAGTGTGAGGTTGTATGTGAAAAGCACAGCTTGTTCTCATTGGAAGCAGTCTCAGTACAGAGAAATGTAATCATTAGATTCTTTCATCTGTGGCAACCCAATATTTCTAAGTCTATGGCTGAATTCTCTCCTATGACATAACACTCACCCACATAGAGTGAGGTCTATCAGAAACTACTTCCAGAATTTGGGAGTTGATAAAATGAAATGACCCTGCGACAGACCTGTCCAGGGCATCCCCTGCCTTCGCCCACAAGTGGCCGGGATAGGCTCCAGGCAGACCCGTGACCCCGAAAGGGAAAAACGGATCAGAAGATGAACAAAATGAAATAACCTGCCAGCAGTCCTGATCTCAAACCAGCAAGCCCTTGATAGTGCCAGACTGAAAAACACAGGTACGTTGGTTTGACTTGCAACATAGGCAGACGTGGGATGGGATCACTGACCAGATTTCACTTTGCCAACCTCTTCAATATTCAAAAAAATCTGTGATTATTTTAATAAAGTGACTTGAGTTTTGAGCCACCAATTAGTCCACCCACTTGCTGATCAAAATGTGCACAAATTTGAGCTCTAATAAAAACAGTATATTTACTCTAGAAAAAATAACATTTCCCACTCCCTTTGAAATGATTGCAAAGCAAAACAATAAATATAAAATACATTTCTTAAAACTGGGCTATACAGACGTTTATCTTTGCTATAAATATTTTTGTTGGTTCTCTGGGAAATTTAACAAGACTACAGCTACGCTGAAATCGTGCTGCCACTGCCAAAATGCGCCACTGCCAGACTAATACAACGTCAAATCGCACCGCAGGACCTCTGCACAACGTTTCTACATTGACTTAACATTGAAACTGGATGCCCCTGACACAAGAATTGCGTTCGGTGTGAACGCAGCATAAGTACTATACTCTGACCCACCCCTGTAAATCTGCTGCTCCTTTCGCTGCTGCACAATCTTACAGATTTGGCACCCTTTATAACAGTCAAAACAGGCTTTCCAGATTTTTAGATTTTGTGGCAGTATTATTTCAACAAAGAAAAAATTACTGGTAAACACATGTTTTTAACTTTTGCACTTACGGCTTTCATATTGTAAAGTAACAGCTTGAAATCTGTATTCTCTGTGAAATTAAGAAATGAAAACAGTACATTTTTAAGTACCACCATAACTAACTCAAGCTGTCTATATAAAGAAATATTCAAAGTGAGTTTGTACTTATGCTTATAAGATAGTTTTGGGCTACTTTCATGCTTGCAACGCTAGAATATACAGACATGTTCAGAATGAGTGCCTCGGTTCCTTCATCAGTAAAGCAAAGTTTTAAAGCTTGGAGACAAGAGGAGGCACCAGAATAGCCATTGTGTGTTATCCAATAGGATGTTTTGTAGTTCTTCATAAAATCTGACTTTTGTTAGCAATAGATTAAATTTTCCTGATGAATGACACAACCCATTGCAAATGTGCTCTGTTTTATCTTCTTCCAGAGTTCCTCAGTAGTAAAGGAACAAATAACCAATGGATGGGAATTAAAGTCACAAGCCAAGGTGTTGGTAAAAATGTAATGGTAAGGAAGACTCTAAACCTTGTTGAAGAAAAGTTAACAAAAGTTAGTGCCAGTGTACATACAGTGTGTCTTCCACTTGTAGGCATGCGCTCACCGATATCAGCACCCAAGCCCTTACAGCCCTAACCTGCTGACGGGTCAGTGCTACCTCCTGGGAGACCACCTGCAGGTCGGGACTGAGGAGAGAACATGGCGGAGAGTGGTCTGTGATAATGAACACTTGGCCAATCGACGGAACAACCACGAGTGGTTCGCTTACTGCCAACAGGGACACGGAGCATCGTTTGCTAAGGATAACACTTCTGTGCTTTTTGGGGCACCAGGAGCTTATCAGTGGAAAGGTAACATTTCAAATATGTTATGCAAATGTTGACCCATTCAAATTCATGCAAACAGTGTTTAATAACCAAAATATTTCTTACATTTTTATTATCTTTTAAGTAAATCTTCCTGAATAACATAAATTGTTTATTCAGAAGTACATTTAAATGTCTGCTGTCTGTTCTCTGACCTGAAATTCCTAATTCTATTTTTATTGTCCTTTTTTGTCAAATGTTTTTCACAGGAATTGTGCGTATGGAACCCTTGGATAACTTGGACTATACCAATGAAAATTCTCGAGAAACTGGATTCATAGATCGGTTTGATCCTGAAGTCATTCCTCTCCAGGCAAACAGCTATCTGGGTTGGTTTGGATTTAATTTTAGTCTTTAATTCCTTTTTTGTTTACACTTTATTTCATGAGTTTAAACAGCAAAACCTTTTCACCTTTCAGGATTCTCTGTGGACTCTGGAATGTCTTTAATCGGGAGAGGAGAGCTGACCATTGTGTCAGGAGCCCCCCGAGGAGGATTCAGCGGCCAGGTGGCCTTCCTGAAGGCCGACCCTGAGGCTAAGACAAGCCTCCTGGTGGAACAAGTTCTCTCTGGACCAGGCCTGGCATCCTCCTTTGGCTATGATTTAGCAGTAGTTGATCTCAACGCTGATGGGTAAAAATACTCTAAATCCATCGGATCCAGTTTGAAGAAATATATTGGTACAATTTGCATAGGTTTTTATAGTAATATTAGCATTGATCCTGTTGCTTTCAGCTAAATAGGTTTGAACATTTGTTAAAAAACAGTGAAGAGTATATTGTTTGACAAAAGAAACACAGAAAAACAAAAGACGTATTTAAATATCAAACAAATTCAACAAAAAGTAAGGGATATTGCTCAATGAGTTGTCCATTAGCAGAAATGAATGGACAATCTAGAGGCGTAAACTGTCTGACGTGAAGCGGAGGATCAATGCTTCTGCCAAATCCATTCATTTCTGATATGGGACACCTTCTGTTTATACCATGGTCTTATATGAAAATGTTAAATAGATTTCTCGGACTTTAATTTAGTTATTTTTTAGATTTAAATCATGTTTTTACAAAAAGTGGACTACTTGATACTTGGTGCCACGTGTTATCATGGTAACGCATGAAGAGCCCACACTGACTGCAGCACAGGAAAATGCTATATGCTAAACATTATAAGAGAAACAATCAGAGAGAAAG
Organism: Oryzias curvinotus; assembly: GCA_023969325.1. Classification (NCBI taxonomy): domain Eukaryota; kingdom Metazoa; phylum Chordata; class Actinopteri; order Beloniformes; family Adrianichthyidae; genus Oryzias; species Oryzias curvinotus. The sequence continues at coordinate 11,227,518 of CM043715.1, forward strand.
TTCACCTCTTACTGCTTGTTTTTGTCTAGAAGCAAAAGTTTTTTTCAAAGATGCCAAGTCTAAAGTCTAAATTGTTTAACTCATTTGGTGTCGCCTCCTTGTGCGTCATCTCCTCCTCCTTATTTTCTCTTCTGTTTTTCTCTTTTGCTGTGTCCCAGTCTTCAAAAATGATCAAATTCACCAAAGAGGTTAAAGGAAACTATAAAATCACTTATGTCTTTTCTATTGTCTGGCTGTCGAGATAAACTGTGGAATAAAATATGTCCATCTATGTTCTGAGTTGCAGTCATCTCATCTCACACATGTGTCATCACATGTGTTGTCTGCTGTGATGGTCTTTTTTTTTAAGTCATAATAAAATAAACTTACCGTGTCTCAATCCAAATGTTATTTTCCAATATCAATTGAACTGATTTATTTCATTTTGAAACAATTTTATAATGGCAAATGTTGATTCTATTACCAACTTACCTCAGAAGAATCCATCTGGTTGTGTTGTAGGAATATAAATTGATTAAACGTTACACCCCCATCAGGCATCCACAGGTTAAGTGTGTGCTTCTGGTTTGTGCAGGTGGGAAGACCTCGCTGTTGGAGCCCCTCAGTTCTATATGAAAAATGAGGATGTTGGAGGAGCCGTCTTCATCTATATTAACAGGAACGGGAAACACTGGGATAATATCGTTCCAGTCCCACTCCATGGAGAAAGGGAATCAATGTTTGGTCTGGCAGTGGAAAACATAGGAGACATTAATCGAGATGGTTATGGAGGTTTGAAAGTTAATCTTTGCACAAAAAAACACTTCCAGGAAGCCTTTGGCCGAATCTGAATTCTTCTTCTACCCCTACGGTTAAATTTTGCACTCCAAGGGGGGGGGATTAGCCCTTAAAAAGCCATTTTGGACAACCGTACCCCTCCAAACGCCAATATAATACAATTGGAGGGGTAAGGAGAAGCCATAGGGGTAGCAGAGGTATTCAGACTCAGCCTTTCTGTCTTGGGTTTACCTTTCCTTCCTGCTTATAGATATTGCTGTTGGAGCTCCATATGAAGGCTCCGGTCGAGTGTACATTTACTGTGGCTCAGCAGAGGGGGTCCACAAAAAAGCATCTCAGGTCAGTTCGATTTTATCTCTATGAGCATTTGAAATCTGTGGTAGCCAATATTAAAACAGCAAAAGCAGACAAAAAATTCCAAATGCTTTTTTTGTTCTCAGGTAATCTCACCTGCATTAAAAACAGTGAATCTTTTTGGATATTCTCTGTCTTGTAACATGGACATAGACAACAACCAGTACCCTGATCTGGCAGTTGGATCACTCTCAGACTCTGTTTTTGTTTTCAGGTAATTTTCTGAAAAAAAAAGTTTAATAACTGATTGCATTTGTAGTGGGTGTTTTGAAAAGAAAGCAGATGTCCAGTTGTCTGATGAAGAACTGCATATTTTGGTATGGCATCCTCCAACTTTGAAAAGAAGCTGGGAAGATGATGCAAAGACAAGAAGAGGAGACCTGGAATATCATGAATCATAAAATAAGAACTACAGGTCATGAATCTGGCTTTTGGAGGATGCAAGGGACCAGAATAATGTCTAAATAAAATATAAAACAGTACCACTTTATTCGGCACACCTGTCCAACTGTTCATTAACACAAATTTCTGTAGACATGGTCATCTGCTGAAGTTCAAACCGAGCATCAGAATGGGGAAGAAAGAGGATTGAAGTGACTTTGAATGTGACATGGTTGTTGGACTCTAGGTTGGTCCAACCTTGAGTCAAATGGGCCACAGCAGCAGAAGACCACACCGGGTGTAACTTCTGTCAGCTAGGAACAGGAAACTGAGGCTACAATTCACACAGGCTCCCCAAAACTGGACAATAGAAGGTTGGAAAAACGTTGTCTGGTCTGATGAGTCTCCAATTCTGCTGCAATATTTGGATGGTAGGGTCAGAATTTGGCATCAGCAACCTGATAGCATGGATCCATCCTGCCTTTTATCATCAGTTCAGGCTGGTGACCGTGGTGTGGTTGGGGATATTTTCTTGCTTGTACAGAAAGATTTTTAACTCTTTTAAAATTAATTGTTTTTTATTTCCTCCTCAAATGTTTATGTCTTTTTCTTTTAATGACTCAGCTGCTACACGTTTAGGCAGTTTCTCTTTTTATTGCTGCACTCTTTGCCTTTTATTACAGATCACTGAACTGAATTGGAGTTTCTGTTGGTTTTTCTCAGGGCACGACCGGTCGTCAGTGTCAGAACAGACATGAAAATAAAGCCTAATCATGTAAACATCGTAAAGCAACGGTGTGATGAACAGACATGGTGAGATTTACTGAACAGAAATTTTTAAAAATATAGGAGGAAACACTTGTTTTTAAGGACTGAGTATGAACATGTCTCTGCACAAAGCGCTTTTGCAGGTCAGGCCTGCTTTGCTTATACAGCACAACCAGCATCCTATAACCCAAAACTGAGTGAGTTTCCTTCTTATTTTTTTTTGCTCTTTTATTACTCCAGCTTTTCCTAAGGATAATTTTTATTTTTTGTGGACAAGTTTTCATAGTATGATCTTATTATGCTGCTTTCACACCAAACACAATTTTTACTGTGAATCCACGTCTGCCACCTCTGTTTAGAAACATGACAAATTCACTGCTGGACACATCAACTAGACTCTCCTACATGTGGGAGGAGCTACTGTCCAAAGTTTTTAGCCTTATCGCTACATGGAAGCATTACTGTATCTGCATATCTCACATACAGTCAATGCATGGAAGTTATAGATGATGTAGAAAGATCAGGTTTCTTTATTTTAAAGAGTTCTACGAAATCATCGGTAAACATGTCTTCATGTCTGAATTCATGAGATCATTCAGATACTCGTCCAGTACGGTGAGGTTCACCATCTACTGCTGGAGCTTTAGGTGGTACTTTCATGTCTCCGTGACCCAGTTTGATGACTTGCTGTCCTGCGTTAGTCCAAGGAGCGGAAAAAAAAAAAGAATACATTTTTTACAACATCCCAAAGTTCAGATTCAGATTTGTTTCAAGTTCAGATTCTCCATCTGCTGTTAGCATCATCAACACACAATGGTTGATGTGATGCTAATTCTTTGCCAAAGTTCAGATATTTGATCTCACATAGTCAAATACTCGCCACACGTCTTGCCCGAAGGACCCATGATCGCATCTGTACATTTTAACAATGAAACTGGCCCAAATCACGTTGGATGGGAACACAGCTGTACACTGTAAGCAGTTGTCCTTAAGTTGAATGAATCTTCAATAAATGGAAAAAAAAGTTAAAATCATTTGGGTTGCAGGGCATCATTATCATATTGTTCACCAAATATGTTTGACCTCAAAGCATGGGATTTATTTATTTATTTATTTATTTGGGGGGGGGGTTGAGCAATTTCTTCTTTTCTTGGTTTAACAAAGTGTGTCCTTGGTCACGCTTGCTGTCTCACACTCACATATTCTTCACAGCACTTAACTACATTTTTGAAGCTGATTCAGAAAGAAGGACGTCAAGATCAAGAGTGGAATTTCTATTTTCCTCTCAAGGAAAACTGGAGCTTCCTGAAAAAGGAAAACAAATGTGTACTGACATCAAGCTCCGACTTTTGGTAAAGTTTTAGTTCATCACAGAATATAATAAGATTAGAAGATAAAATAAATTCAAGTTTAAGTGTTGATATTTGACAAATATCAAATATTACATTAAAACATCCTGTTATTTAGAGGCTGAATTGCTTGTATGTTTCCTGCAGATTCATTTTAGTAGTTCTGCCATGCATGCTAGTGTGCGGCACACTGAACTGGGTTTTTCTGTTGTAGCGGGACATTAGAGACAAGCTGAGCAGCATCCCTGTCTCTGTCACCGTGTCCCTATGGAGCTCTGAAGACATGACCAGGATGAGTGCTGATGAGTCCAGAATCCCTCCTGTCCTCAATCTTTACCAGCAGAAAACCACTGTATCAGAGGTAAAATGATATGGATTATGTAGTACTGGGGATTAGGGGTTAAAATAGTCTGGATTGCATCTGTATTTACATGCTGCCATAATACTTCTGTAGGAATCCTACATTCCTAGTTCTGAAAAAGCTGTACCATTGTATAAAACATAATTTAAATAAAAATGTATTTTCCTTTAAGGCGCATGAAAAGTTTAAAGTGAGTAAAAACTTACTATATTTTCTACACTATAGAGCTCACAAGGCGCACCATCATTGGATGGTCTATTTTTGAATTTAAGTCATTTATTTATAAGCTGCACTGAACTATAAGGCGCATCAGGATACAAAGGAGTCACAGATAACTCCATCAGTCAGAATGTGTTAACTGTGTTCACAAGAACTCTAGAACCGGTTTGTAACACTCTGCATGTTAGCGTATTCACAATACCTCGAACACTCAACCTTGTTTGCAACACATAAAAAAAAAACATTGATACAGCTAAAACCAACATTACTGTGATTACTGTGAGGTTTCACTCGTTAACATCTGCGTTTTCGTTGATAAGGAAGAAAGTGACCAAAAAACTCAATTGGATCAAACTCATACAGAGTACTCTGGTTCTATACCATGACAGACAACGCCCCCCTGGGAGGCTTCAGGCCAATGTCTGGCAGGACAGAAGAAACCCCCCCATGGCCCTTAACACCTTAAATAGTCGTCCATGCCAAATCTACATCGTGAGTGGTCAGTGGCCGTGCCCCTGCTCCTGCCAGCAAGATCATTTATAGCTTTGTTTTTCAGTGGAAAAGTACTGATTGAAGCACTCCCTAACTGGTTTCAACTGGTCTGGATCATGTGGGTTAACGTAACAATGCATTCATCAATGTGTTAATAACAAAGTATAAACGCTTTATATACCTAGTAAAAAAAAAATCATCATTTAAAAGTATAAAAGCATAAAAAAGTCTTCAATTAGTATAATAATAATAATGGATTGGATTTTTCTGCGCTTTTCCAGATGCTCAAAGTGCTTACATTGTGTCCATTATTCATTCATACTTGGTGATGGTAAGCTACTGATGTAGCCACAGCTGCCCTGGGGCAGACTGACAGAGGCGTGGCTACCATTTCGCGCCTACGGCCCCTCTGACCATCACTGGATCATCATGCACATTCACACACCAGTGGAGGCCACGCTGGAGGCAAGGAGGGTGAAGTATCTTGCCCAAGGACACAACGACATTTTGGCTGGTGGAAGCGGGGATCGAACTGCCGACCCTTCGATCATTGGACGACCCGCTCAACCACCTGAGCCACTGTCGCCCCCTATAAATAACCCTTCACTATGCTAACTCCCAAACTTGTTAGTAACACATAAAAAACACGTTCCAACACTGCTACACGATAGCTGCATTTGCATATTCACAATAACACTCAACATTGTTCACATCTTGTAAAAAAAACACATTTTGACAGAGTGCCATGTTCCTCCCAAAATCCGATCAACATCAGTAAACAAAACCAGATGTCTTTTTTTTTTTACAAAATATTACAATAAGTACAGCTTCACCATTATTTGGGGGGGGGGGGGAAATTAGTTTTCTCACACATTTACTTTGATTGGCATTTCCTGTCTCTGTGCCAGAATATCATTAGCTCGTAACCTTTTGCCAGTCAAGAACTTTGAATTTTCAATTAAAAACACAATTTTTCTCTCATTATAATTGTATACTTTTTGATTTCCAATGACTTATAATGTGTTTAGGATTATTATTTATTTATGTATATAAAAATAAAAAAAAACATTAAAAGTTAGCTTATAATATTTTCATGATATTCTCTTTTTATTGAAAATACACTCAAAATTCCAGATTTTTCATAGCAAGGTCAGTAAATCTGTGGAGTCATTTCATATTTGAAAGTCCCTTAGTAAAACCTTTTTCTTTTTTCTTTACAGATTATAATCATAAATGACGGCTGTGGCGAAGACAATATCTGCGAGAGTAATTTAGAGATTCAGTACAAATTCTGTTCCAAGAAGACTCAAAATGGAGAAGTTGTTTTCACACCATTAGTTCTGTAAAAAAAAACAATATTTTCCTTCTTTCTAACAAATAAATGCTCGGTTACAGATGAACCATTCCAAATGTCTATTCTGCCTGTTCAGACAGGATGGCATCGCAGTCATCACTCCTACTGATGAAGACATAGCTTTGGAGGTCACTGTGACTAACAGACATGGTGACGATGCACATCAGAGTCGCGTCATCATTACTCTTCCAGATACTCTGAGGTACTCGTCTGTTGTCCACAGAGGAAAAGAGGTGAGCAGAAGATTTTCTTTTTCTCTGGAAAAACAGTGGTAGACGTCAAATAAAAGCATTCTGTCCAATAAATCCCAAATTAGAAAAATAAAGAAAGGTGCTCTACATGTTTACATTAAATGTTGCTGGTTTCCACACAGCTTAGCTGCTCAGCCAATGAGAACGGGACACTGATAGACTGTGAGCTGGGAAACCCGTTCCACAGAGATGCTGAAGTAAGACAAATAGAAAATAATTCCCAAAGTTTGTACAGAAGTAACCACTGAATGATTATTTTCTAATATCCTGTTATTGCCCCACCACGCCCCCACTTCAGCTCACATATTATCTCATACTGACAACTTCTGGCATCTCCTTGAACACAAAGGACGTGAACGCCACCCTGCAGCTTCAAACGTAGGTTGATTAGAGGAGAAAGGAAGGTGATACTTGGCAGGGATCAGTGAATTGTCCACAGTTGTGAATGATGAATTCACATATTCCTGTTTTTCAGGACAAGTGTGCAGAATCTACAGCCAGTTGAGGTTTTAGCCAGAGTGGTTTTTGAGTTGGAGCTGAAAATTAATGGGTAGGTGCTTAATATCTGTACGTTTTATTAAACTACCACTTGCTGTTTTTTACTGTTTTAAAGTTCCACTCCAATCCTCTTTTGATCTATTGTTAAAGTGTTCCCAGTAGTCTTTTAATTGATTATACAGTTTTTAGCCCAAATTTTAAAAAAAAATGTTATTTTCTAGGACATAGTTCCTGCAGAGCTGCAGGAGTTCATTAGAAATTTGCCTCCGAGTTTTTGGGCGAGACTCTTGGCACAGAGTAAATCCCCCATAATTCCCATAATCCATCTGTTTACAGGCCCCTTCCGCTAGCTTGTAGCCCCTCACAACCCAGACCAAACATTACATGTGCAACAAACATTCCGAGCAATATTGAAGTTATCCAGCTCAGTTTTTAGCCAGATACCAGTTCAGACGAGATAAACAAAGACTTACATGGAGCTATTCGTCTACAAATGGATGCATCAGAATGGAGCGGAGCAGGGAGCTTGTCACTTGCCGATTGTAGCACCAACATCACAACTACAAGCTTTTTCAAACAGCATTTTTACCATCTGCTCCTGATTCTCAGTAATTTAAATAAATACTCAGAAGTGAAATTTTAAGCTTAATCTTCTTTCTACATGTCCTCTGTCATCAGAAAAACTTCAAAAAAAATTTATGGAGTTGGTCTTTAACCAACAGTTCATAAAAAGTTGTTATATAGAATAATTATGCAGATTTGTTTTCTTTTTACAACCAAACAAAACGCCCCAAAAAGCTGTTGCAAGACAAATAGCCTGACTAAAGAACAATTCCCTTAAGTTACTTTGTGAAATGTTACCTGTTAAAGTCCCACTCCGATCACCTTTTAATCTATTCTAAAAGCGTTCCCAGTGTTTTTTAGGACATAATTTCTGCAGAGCAGCAGGAATTCATTAGAAATTCACTTCTAAGTTGTGGGGGGGATCGTTGTCATAGAACAACCCCGCCCCCTTCCTTCCCTGTTGCTAAGAGTTCAGAGCATATTTTCTAATGACAGGTTCATTTTCAAACAGCTCCTGTTAAACAATAATTTGATCAAAGACATACACAGAAATGTAATCATGAGCTCTATTTTCTTTAAATATCTTCTCCATCATCCGCAAAATGGCCCAATAAAATGTTACAGACCTTAAAAGACAATTTACTGTGAGTCTAATTAGTTTTAATGAGAAATTTGATAAGACAGGAAACAATCACAGGCTGCACGATGGCACAGTGGATAGCACTCTTGCCTCACAGCAAGAAGGCCCCTGGTTCAAGTCCCGGCTGGGGGACCCGAAACAGAATACCAACCCGCGTTCTCCCTGTGCATGTGTGGGTTTTGTCCGGGTACTCTGGCCTTTTCCCACCATCCAAAATCATGCTTCATAGGTTAATTGGTCACTCTAGGTATGAATGTGAGAGCGCATGGGTGTTTGATTGTGACCCTGTGACAGATTGGTGACCTGTCCAGGGGGTCTCCTTCCTTTGCTCGCAAGTGGCTGGGATAGGCTCCAGTAACCCCATGACCCCAAAAGGGATCAAACAGATTAGAAAAGGAACAATTGGAAAATCGGCTTAGTCTTTCAGTGATAAATATTTGTACTATTCTATGTTCAGATTTTCTGCAATTTCTCTCATTTTTCTTATTAGCTGCAAACCTTTTCTTATGAGCATCTATGGCATGTGCTTAAAGCACTGAATTTCTGAAAGAAATGAACGTTTTGATTGTCCTCTGGAATGAAATTCACATCAGAATGGTCTGTTACTTTATCAGAGTCGTCAGACCTTCTCAAGTATCTCTTGGTGACATTTCGAAGGGTGAGAGTGCTATCCACTCACTAGAGGAAATAGGAGCATCAGTTCAGTTTGATTTTAAGGTAAATTTGATTGACTCTATACAAAACATGTATAACTGCCTGAATGTATTTTTCGTGTCAACCTCATGAGTTTGTTTTTCAAAGATAATAAATTTAGGCAGACCCCTGAAGTATTTTTCAAATGCGTCTCTGAACATCTACTGGCCAAAGGAGACCTCTGTAGGGAAATGGCTCCTGTACTTGACTCACATCAGCAGTGAAGGTGTTCGGTCTGTGCCCTGTTCACCTGCAAATGAAATCAACCCACTGAAAGACGTAAAGGTAATAGGGGAAAAGCTCTTTAATTGTAAAGTCTTGAACCAGATTTGTGAGGAATAATTCTAACATGATGCATCTGACTTTAAAGGGTTGGAATGCTGCATCAAGGCAAAAACGTGACACCAAGCTAGAAGCTCTGTCTAGTGAGGGGTTAACATTTCTTCCCAAGAAGAGAAAGTTTAAAACCTTGGTAAGAAATCAATTCATCAAATAAATGAGTGTTGCAGTTGCTTTTCTGCTGCTGCTGACATTTTTGCATAAAGAAAGTTCTAGCGTATTGGATGTGAAGGGTGTCTGGACTATTTTAGGTGAGCCTGTTGTCCTCCTCTCATCCAGAGCTGTTCTGATGGACTGAGGTGTGTGGAGATACGGTGCCCCCTGCTGGAACTGGACAGTACTGCTATGGTGGTTCTTCATGCACATCTCTGGAACGCAACTTTGGCAGAGGTTTTCAGAAAAAAATTATCTACAAACTCTTTATTGATGGCTTTTTGTTTTCAAAGTAGCCTTTAGAAATATGTTTTTCCTTGAAATGAATTAGTTTCATTCATGACACTGCTGGTTGTTGTTTGATTTGATTAGATTTGTTTTGATTTGATTTATTGATTTATTTCAATTATTGTTGTCAAAGCAATAAAGAATTTACACATATTTATCAAACTCATTACAGTAATGTTGAAATGAATAGATTAAGACAGAAAATAAAACAAAACAAAAAAGTCACTTTAATCCCGTTTGCTTAAATAAAAACAGTGATCATTAACTAAAGTCAAGTAGAGTTTAATGATCACAACATATAACTATGTTTCTCCTTCAGGACTACAGCCATTTAAACTTCCTTGACATTGTAGTGGATGTCACTCTCAGCCTCAACAATGCTCCAGGAAATATTGGATTGAAATCAGAAACAAATGTAACTCAGGTAAGAATTTATCACAACAATTAGACTGAACCAAAATACTGGTTGTATTAAATTACAATGTCCTTCCTATTTGCAGGTGAAGCTGACGGTATTCTTTGAAAGAAAAACTGAATTTCTGACCAAAGTTGCATGGTGGATAATCCTCCTGACAGTCATCACTTTGCTGCTGCTGTTGTGCTTTATGGGCTACATCCTGTGGAAGGTAACAGCAACATCCTACAGCTGATTCTATACATTAGGCAAGGCAAGGCAAGGCAAGTTTATTTGTATAGCACAATTCAAACACAAAGTAATTCAAGGTGCTTCACAAAACAGAAAAATGCATTCAAATCACAATACATCATAGAAATAATCAACGTAAAATATACTTTAAAAGAAAAGATAAAATTAGAAAATCGGTTTAAAAATAAAGGAAGGAAAGGACAAAAAAGTGCAGATAGGACCTTTCAGTCATATACACGGCTAAACAGAAATGTTTTAAGTCTAGATTTGAACATGAACACAGAAGAGGCCTGTCTTACGACTTCAGGGAGGCTGTTCCAGATTTTAGCTGCAGAATATTGAAACGCTGATTCCCCTTGTTTAGTTCTGACTCTGGGAATCAACAGGAGGCCGGTCCCTGAGGTCCTCAGAGTACGAGATGGTTCATATGGCACTAACATGTCAGAGATGTACTTTGGTGTGCGGCCATGGAGAGACTTGTACACAAGCAGAGCTGCTTTGAAGTCTATTCTTTGAGGTACAGGGAGCCAGTGCAGAGACCTGAGCACAGGACTAATGTGATCATACTTCCTGGTTTTGGTCAGAACTCGAGCAGCAGCATTCTGGATGCACTGAAGCTGTTAAAAAACATATCTAGCTCTTGTGCTATCTAACAGGGTCAAGATGACCATAGACGTGTTCTCCCTACTGTGACAAAGGTGCATAAAGGTGGAGAGGATTTCATGTAATCCATGGAAACCTGTGAAGATCACAAATCATTGAAGAAAAAAGTTTCAGCGCACTGTCCTGTGGGGTCCAGATGACCCCACTTCCAATGTTAAAGTGCCTAGGATAGCACAAGGGTTAAAGAAATGTCAGTCATTTAAAATTTGTTCAACACCTTTTTTGTCGCCATACAATTACATCTTTGATCTATTTTTGTTTTAGTATAAATGTATTCACCACCTCACTCACATGAAGAAGCCCTCGGAGGATCCAGCTGAACACCTTAAGGGCTGAGAGGATCCCTGATGAAGTGGCTCCAGCTAACCTGAGCTCATGTGCAGTTTCCAGTGAACACGTCATTGTACAGTTTGAAAATCACACTGCAAAATAAAAATATTCAAATGGAACTTTCATCAAATGTTTTAATGATGCAGAAAGTCTAACATAAAGCATACAAATACAAAAAAAGCTTGTGCTATAAGTTCACCATGAAGGAATGGAAGCAGAGGAAACACAGGAAATGTAACAGTTTGCAGCAACCACTCAATGTTGGGACTGCCAACCACTCAAGGCGCATAATTACATCATTACAGTCGAGTTTGTACAACATTATAGTGTTTCTGGAGAAATCATGACAACACGTCTTCCTGATTCTTCCTGACACATCCATGCCTGCTGGTATCGGCAAACAACCAGATTATCTTTTAAACATGTACGATGTCATTTTACTTACTAAAAAAAAAAAGAATTCTCCTGCACAAACAAAATATCTAACAATTCCTCTGCAGCATTTATACATTCTTTTGTGCTTCTCTGAACAAACCCGTAGGCTTGGAAACAACATTATGGGGAAGAAGAACACAAGGTCATAGACAGTGGGGTTTCTCTTCTAAAATTTATGGAAAAACCCTCGAGATTGTTTTCAAAACTGGAATAAAGATCTTCCCATTAAATAGCAGAAGTTAAAGGGGGGTTCTGTGTTTCTGAAAAATATCAGACTGTTGATTGTTTTGGACATCGTGTAAAAAAAAAGCACACACTCATGTAAGTATTTCGGTTTCACCTGGTGAAATGCCTATTTCTGTGACCATCAAATAGCAAAAGTAACCCACAGACATTTGTACTACTTTCACCCCCAAAAGCTGGCTTTTCCCCATTGAAAACCCTTGAATCTCATCAACACACACAACTACAACGGAGACATTAGAACAGTCTCCAATCTGCAACATCATTTGTGATCTGGAAGAATAATTCTTTAAAATTCCCTTTTAAAAAGACCTTTCACTTCAACTTGACAGTACACCATGGTAAACACACACACACACACACACACACACACAGATCTACTGTAAATCTCAGGATGAGACTTAAAAACGGTTTTTAAAAAAGTAATGAAATTACCAACATTTTACATCATATGATCTATTTTCCTTCCAAAATGTCAAGATGAAAATAATAAACCCACACACTCAAACAAGAAGAGGAATACAAAATATTAATGAAAAAAATAAATAAACACAATTAAACTCAACATCATATTTTACGCTTTAAAAATGTAATAAATTATTTAAATAAAATTGTAACCACAATATCTGCTGACTTTGTGAGCCAGAACAAGCTCCAAGAACAAAAAAGAAAAGGTTTTATGACATTCAGGCTTTTTTGTTAAAGTGTAACAGAAATGTCTCATTTGGTTGGTAGTTTTGTATTTACTTTAGTACACAAAGGAAGTTTTCAATGTGATTTTTGCTGGGGGAGGTTTCTGCTGGCATTCCAATTGGAACATTTTTAATTGCTTTCCTGGGCTGTAGTAACCAACTGCGTACACATGGGGGCAGCTGTGATCACAAAAAAGTCACAGAGGAAAAGATTTAAAAACACTGAACCCCTGCAGAATTTTTTGTAATAATTTAGTGCAGTGAAGTTGTTTTTTTACGAACGTTTTTTTTTTTTTTTTGTCTATTTCTTGCTGGTGTACCAACATGGAACACAGCTTAAACCTGTTGCTCCTTTTTCATTTTCCTTTGATGGCTGTAATAACCAGCTATCTCCACATGGGGGCAACAGTGACCATGAACGGCAAAGAAAACAGGGGAACTAGGGGAAAGGGGAGCAGACTGGCGGCAGATGGAACCCGGGTCTTGCTGTTGTTTCGGTTCCACTTGGGCCCATTCTTCTCTCGGCCTCTGGGAGACTTTCCAGCGCTGGGTGGGGGGTTCTGTGGGGATTTACTGTGCGGTGGAGAATAATCAGGCCAATCATCATTGTACCTTTCATGGTCTTCACCCCCTGAGCCACTGCCCTCCTCGCCTGTAACAGGAGGAAAGCTTTTTAAGAAATGCATGGAAGTTGGTATAAAATAGTGATGTCAGGAACGCTCACTGTCCATGAAGTCCATGTCCTGTCCGCTCAGAGCATGTCTAAGTTTGTTGGTCGCCACTCTCAGCTCCATGATCAGCTGCCTAGTCTTCACATCTGGACGAGAAATATCCACCTCCACCTCAGGATTGTTGATCTGACTGACCAGCCCGTCACCCATCACGTCTGGCAGATACCTAAGCATTCATGGGTTAAGAAAATAATAACAAAACCAAACTATTGCATCATAAAGATAATGTAAAGAAACATGGCTGAGAGGAAGTGACTTTTAGGCACAAACCATCAGTGTTGCAGCTGCCTAAGAAGCTGATGAGACTTTATGTGACACGCTTTATAATCCAATCTGTGTCCGATCTGTTCGGTTTCCAGCATTTATTAAAAAGACATGATTGCTACAAAACTGAACGACTTTCTGTATTCATCAACAAAATCAAACACACAAAAACAAAACACAAGGAGGTACATGGTCTCTGTCTTTACCATCAAGAATTAAACAAGCCTGAACTGCTGAGTTCAGTAAGCCCTCATTGATGGCTTCCCATCGATAAATAAGTGAATGCGTCAAAATAATAATAGTTTAACAGCAAAGACACATAAATCGCACCAAATGAAATTAGGACTCTTGCAGTGGCTGCAAGAGTCCAATAAAATCCATGAGGAAGACTTTACAGATCAGTAAAACTAAAGTTGTGCACATTTTAACAACAGATTTAAATTAAGGTATGATGTTTCACAAAGTCATCCATATGGGATATTAAAAAAATTAAATCTACTCTTTTGTTTTTTGATTTTTTTACTGAAAAATGGTTGCATAGGATGATGCACACTTTAGTGAAAACACCCTCACTAAACATTGATTTTCTGTTTGGTTTTACTGGAAAAGTAAAGCAGCTTTAAGGCAAATCACTGAGAAGAGGCGGCCAAAAACTACAAGCATGAGGAACATTTTCAACTTTCTGAAGTGCAGAAACGATTTAAACAGCAGAGGAGACGAGCAGAATATTTGAAGTGTGGAGAATCCTTTATGAAGCCACAACCTGTTTTCCTTTGTCAAAGACAAAAAAAGTGACTTTATCTCCAAATGATTCCCCCCTCTTTATTTTAGACATCATTTGTAATCTTTCTGTAATAGGTTTGGTGTGGCTTCATAGGGAATATGTTGCACTCTGTATTTGTGCACAGTAGAGACGTTGTTTTGAGCAGAATGTAACTTGAAAAACTTGGAAAACAAAAGCTCTTCTGAGATATTTGGACGTATTTGCTGTAGATGTTTTTTTTTTCAAATGCTGATGGATGATAGATAACAACAAGAAACATGGCAGAATTTTAGTATAAAAGGGGAATCCAGGAAATCACATTTTGTGATTTTTGAGATATAAATTCATATGATGGTGCAGAAAACAAGTATTTGGTTAAAAAAAATCAACTTTATACTAATGTAACCCTGGTCGTCAATGACAGAGGTCAAAGGTTTCCTGTAGGTCTTCACCAGGTTTGCTCACACTGTAGTTTTGGTCTATTTTTCCATGAGGATCTTCTCCTGATCTGTAATGTTTTGGGGCTGTTGCTGGGCAACACAGACTTTCAACTACCTCCACTGGTTTCCTTTTGGATTGAGGTCCAAAGACAGACTAGAACACTCCAGAACCTTGATAAAAAATTTGTACCCCCCTCCTTCGTTGCCTGGGCGATGTGCTTGAGATCATTGTCATGCTGGAAGATGCAGCCGTGGTCTTCAAGTCTCTTATGGAGGGTTTGTGCTAAATCTCACAATAAATGGCATCCAGTCATCATTTTCTTCATACAGACCAGTCTTTCTCTCCCCTTTGCAGAAAACCAGCCCCAAAGCACAATGTTTCTACCACCTGCAGCATTTTTCCTTCTCCAAACACAGGGGATTGCATTTATACTAAAGATTTCCATTTTGGTCTCATCTGATCACATGACCTTCTCCCAATCCTCCTCTGGATCATCCGGGCGGTCTCTGGAGAACTTGAGACAGGTCTGGACATGTGCTGGTTTAGGCTTAAGCATGGGAGACCTTTGGAGCTCCGCAGGATTTGAATCCATGAAACATTGCCTGTTTTTAACTGTAACCAATTTGACTGTGGTCCCAGGTCACTTCAGGTCATTGAACAGTTCCCCTGTGTAGTTCTGGGATGTTTCCTCAACGTTCTTGAGATCATTTGTACCCATTAAAATGAGATTTTACATGGATCTCATATTTCTTCAATTTCCTAATAAACAGTTGATTTCTTCTCATCAAGCTGCTTGTTTATTGTAAACTGGTTCATCCCATTCTTGTTCAGGTCTACAGACTTGTCCCTGGTATCCTTTGACAGCTCTTTGGTCTTGGTGGAGCGGTTGCAGTCAAACTGTTTAAGGTGTGGACAGGTGTATTTATACTGATAAGCAGTTCAAACGGGGCAACAATTCAAGGATAGAAGAGCTGCTTAAAGAAGGAACAGATCTGTGAGGAACAGAATTCTTGATTAATTTTAGGAGAAAAACATTATTTTCTGCGCCATTGTACCAATCAATTATTAAAAATTACAATAAAGTAAACATAAAATAAGATCAGTTTATTTTTGCAGCCTGTTAGGGCTAAGCAATAAACTGATTTAATTAATAAATTCAAATTTGTTGTATCTCTGAACTTTATTTTCTCAGCACTCTGCTTTCTGGGGCTTCTGTTGTGTGGGGTAAGGCCACCCCGCCCGTTTCTGGTCATGGGCAGACATTCAAACGGCACCTAGCAAAGAGGAGCTTGTTCCCAAAGCAGGAACAGCTGCTTCAGTTTTTTGGAACAGGTTCTGTTTTGTGACTTCAGACTTGAAGCATCAAACCAAACGCTGCAAAATCAGTTAGAAAGCTGCTGGAACCAAAGGTGGGAGTTTGAAGGATCTGCTTTTAAACCTGAAACAGAGACAGTGAGGAGTGCGAGATGCGTTTCTCTTAATGAGATGCTAAGGCTAAGAGTGTCATGCTGTTTTACAAACATTTTTATTTTAAGGAGATGTTACGATAAAATATATATATTTTTAAATATATTCTGTCATTTGTCATTTTTGTTACATAAATCAAGAGGAGAGAGAAAAAAAGAAATTGATTAAAATTAGAAATTAAATTTGTTGCGAAAAAAATAATTAGATTTCAATTTGTGACTATATAGCCTTGCCCCACATTCTGTCTCTTATAGCTGAAGTGTACCTATAATGAACATTACAGGCTATTTTTTATGCCAAACGACCTTCAAAATCAATGATAATAAGAGAATAAAGAAAAGCAATAAAAAACATAACATGAAACCTTTATCATGTAAAACTGGCTTTGCTTTGATCAAATCTTTGACCGTCAGTATCTGCAGGCTTTTGCTGAGCAGGCCCACCTCTGTGAAAACAAAGGTGGAGGACGCAGCTGGGCCCAGGACACTCCCATCAACCCCCCCTTCCCATTACACTCTCCTAGACGCACCATCAGAAATGGGCTAATGTGCTGCTTCACTATAATAAAGTGCCTGCAGGCTGATCCTGTGCGGTGCCGTCCCTAAACCCACCAGTCCAGGCTGAATGACATCAACCTGTCATGCTTCCTCCCCCAAATCTGTGATTCCCCCCCCCGACCCCCCCTACACAAACACACTCCCCACTCCCTGCCTCTGTGCTTTGTCTGTCTGAGCAGCCTGACCGGTGGGCTGCAAAAAAAAAATCAATACATTATGTGGGGGCTGCATCCAGAGGGGGTGGAGATGAAAGACCAGAGCCTCATTTCTGCCCCATCATGCCACCCCTGAGCTGAAACCACAGGAACACAAAGACAAAAGCTCTTGCACATACAAATTGAATGTTTCAATGAATAAAGTTTATACATGTGAGTCAATGACAGAAGAAAATGTGAAAAAAATAAATGAATCTCATTTACACAAAAACGTGTTAATTTTTGGAGAGTTTTTAAATATCAGCCATTGATACAAACAGCTCGTAGAGTTTATGTTTAAAAATATCAGCATTAATTGTTTTGTTTTTTTAAATTATGTTAATTATGCTTTTGAACATGGTTCAGAATAATGTATTGACTTAAAATTGTTTTCCTTGGTTTGCAGAACTATGTTTAATTCTCTTTACTTAATTGTGGTTCAATCAGCAGCTACACATCAACAAAAAGAAAAAGAAGGTGATATAAGGTCGAAGGGAGTTTAAACTACACTAAATCTTCCTTAAACTACAAATAAACTATATTTTCTTCGTGTTTAACCTGCTTTGCCTTTTTTTTTAGTACTTCAATTACAATGGCGTGAACTTTGATGCTTTCAGGTCTGTGGGCCTCATCTCTCATTAAAGCTGTTCATGTGAGTGTGTGTGATGATGAACTGCTGCCTAATGCGGCTGCAGCATCAGTCGCCGTCGCGCAGACCTGTTTTTCCTCTCACTTGTGCATAAAGGCGTCAGCCTCCATCTGTGTGCATGAAAGCAGCAGACCCACACAGAGTGCATGTTGGTGACTGGTGGTAGCTAAATTAAATAAACTTACTTCCATCTGATGCATCCCTCCACCTCTGCACCGTGACTCCTTCACTCATCTGCTTTTATTTAAGCCCCCCGCTCCCCTCCCTGCAGCCACTTTGCGCTGGGTCTTGCTCACCTCCCCCGGGTCTGCCCGTTCCAGCAGCGCTCACTATTTGTGACGTCGGCAGCTAGCTTCTCGTCGTTGCAGATGGTCTGTGGGAGGGACACCCAGAAGCCAGTCATGGGCCACAGTCGCTCCTTGAGCTCAGTAACCTGTGTGGAGGTGGAAGGAAACTGCTGGTGAGTCAGACCTGCTTCTGAAGCCTCCCTGTCTGCGTGGCTGGCTGGAGCAAACGCATGTGGTGCTCATGCTGGACAAAGGAAAACTGCCTCTACACTTCCTCAGGGTCAGTCTGTTCATACCGCTCTGTCTCATAAATAAATACCCTTGAGGACCCTCCTCTCTCTGCTCTTGATTTCATCTCTTCTTTGCTTGCAGATGCTCGAGCTTATGTTCAATCTAGATAAACTCTGCTTGTTATTGTGGAGCACAGAGATTCACTTTTTGTTTTGTTTTTTTCGTTTTGCTTTGGCCTTCCTCACCAGTCTGTCCAGGTTGGTGCCTGCAGCCGTGGTGGGCTTCTCCTCAGGTGTGTAGGTGCGGAAGGGCCTCCTGCTGCCTCCTGACTCTTTGGGTGAGCGTTTGGATCGAGCTGGAGATGGCTTTGGAGTTCCACAGCCTTGAAACACCTAAAATACAAAAACACACATGAATTCAGGAGAAAGAGCCAGAGTTTAATCGCAAACTGCTCCCTTGGCCTTTGTGCATTTAGTCTAACCAGAGAAATCTCAGAGCTCCATACATAATTCTGAAAGGTCTTTAATTCAATAACTGTCCCCCACTAGACGCAGTTTCTCTCTGGTGATTTTAATCATACTTTTGTTCATTTTTTAACAAATGAATTTGTCTGTCAGCATAAAAAGATGAAGTCTTTATTAGCAAAGATTGCAGCTGTAGCCCTGCTTTTGCAGCCTACATGTCACCTCTGAAGCAACTTTCTAACACCTTGCGGTGGAACTTAAACGAACTTTGATCCTTTAAGAGGCCAAAGTCAGAGCGGTGAAGAGTGGAACTGGAACACTATGATAGGGGTAAGCAGGAGCTGCGACCATGCTCTGCTACAAAATGTAGTTTATTTAAAGCCTCCCTCTGATCATCTTTTGATCTATTGTAAAAGCACCCTCAGTGGTCTTTTGGTTAGGATTATGCCAATTTTAGCCAAAACCTGAGTCGCTGCGTTTTTAGGACAGTTTCTGCAGAGCGGCAGTAGTTATTATAGTTGAGGCCAGAACTGTTGCTGTGGAACAACCCCGCCCCCATTCCTGTCAACCATATGTTTACACATGTCCCACTAGCTTACAGCCACTTTCACCCCCAACCTCACAAAAATGGTGCAACAAAAATGGCAAATGTTTGGATGGAGCTAGCCATCCAACCAGCATTTTCATTGGAGGGGGCTTTTAACAGGTGCAGCTCTGTATTGTCAAAACACATGACCTACAGCAGTGTGTTTCCCCAACCCAGGTCCTGGGGGACACTGTCCTGTGTGTTTTCCATGTTGCCCTACTTGAGCACACCTGATTTAGCTCATTATTAAGCTCTGCAGGAGCCTGATAATGGCAGCCATCAAAAGCAGGTGTGTTTCAGCAGAGTAGGATTGAAAAAAAAAAAACGCAGGTCAGTGTCCCCCCAGGACCTCGGTTGGGAAACACTGACCTATAAGATGTGAGGCTGATAAACACTGCAGTAATAACAGATGGAGAGAGCGTGCAGGTGCTTGCATTTGTGGTAGATACCTATGTAACAATGCAAAGGCAGGGTTTCCAGACATGTTCCCAGTCTGTGTGTTGAGTTTGGATGTCTATTCAAACCTTTATTGGAAAAAAAACACAACAGCTGTTGTTTGACAGAAATTGACCAGAATATTTGGTCGATAACTTTCTGTATTTTTAAAGACCCAATGAAAACGGTGTAGTAATGTGGTCTTGTGGCATTTTTCTTATGACAGAGAACGTATATAAAGAAAAGTTACTTTCAAATTGCATTTCTGAGAATTTCCTTAATCAAATCCTTGTATATTTTGTAAATCTTGTAAATCCTTTTTTTATGTTGTTTTCTTCTTTCTCTTTGCACCAATGTGGGACAGTTTGCAATTTCGTTGCACTGTTGTACCAAGTGTGACTGTACAATGACAATAAAGCTTTATCTCATCTTATCTTAAATCAGGAGCAGACAAAAAAATACGGCTTGAAAAATGCAGGGAGCAATGATGTAGAAACTACACTCAGCAGGCCTGCTCCACTCCATTCTGATGCATCCACGTATAGACGACTAGATCCATGTACGTCTTTGTTTTCCTCATCTGAGGTTCTAAACTGTATGGCTGGATAGCTCCAATATCATAACATAATCATGATTATAGGACCATTTTAAAATGGCTCAAAAGATTATTGGAGTGGGTCTTTAAGTCTCATTTGGTTCTGTAACAATGAAATGCTGAATGGACTTTTTACATCCCAGGGGGGTTTAAACAGGCAGCTGGGGGACATGGAACCTTGATTGAGTTTAGTTCCGTTTTTTCACGAGGCGTCATTTACAACCTAGTTAATTCTAAAGTTCCACACAAAAATACATAAAAAAAGATAATGATTACTTTGATCTAATAGTGAAAATATTGCTCACTGTATTTTATTTAAAAGACTATATACACTTACTGGTCACTTTATTAAGAACACCTGTCTATTCGTTAAGGCAAATTTCTAATCAGCAAAATCACATGGCAACAAATCAATGCATTTAGGCTTGTAGACATGGTCAAGACGATCTACTGCAGTTCAAACTGAGCATCACAATGGGGAAGAAATGTAATTGAAGAGACTGAACATGGCAAGGTTGTTGCTGTCAGACGGGCTGGTCGGAGTATTTCAGAACCTGCTGATCTACTGGGATTTTCACCCACAGCTCTAGAGTTTACAGAGAATAGTCTAAAAAAAGAAAAAATATTCAATGAGCTGATGCCTTGTTGATGCCAGAGGTCAGAGGAGAATGTCCAGAATGGTTCCAGCTGATAGAAAGACAACAGGAACTCAATAACCACTAGTTACAACCCAGGTCTGCAGAAGAGCATCTCTGAACTCACAACACATCCAACCTTGAAGCAGATGAACTACAGCAGCAGAAAACCACACCAGGTGTCACTCCTGTCAGCTAAAAACAGGAACTGAAGCTACAATTCACACAGGCTCACCAAAACTGGACAAGATTTTAAAAACATTGTCTGGTCTGATGAGTCTCCATTTCTGCTGCCACATTGGGATGGTAGAGTCAGAATTTAGTGTTAGCAACACAAAAGCATGGATCCATCCTGCCTTTTATCAATGGTTCAGGCAGGTGGTGGTGGTGTAATGGTGTGGGGGATATTTTCTTGGCACACTGTGGGCCCCTTAGTTCCAACTGAGCATGGTTCCAATGCCACAGTCTACCTGAGTATTGCTGCTGACCATGTCCATCCCTTTATGACCACTTCTGATGTCTCCTTCCAGCAGGATAAGGCGCCATGTCATAAAGCTGGAATCATCTCAGACTGGTTTCTTCAACATGATAATGCTGGACTTAAATGGCCTCCATAGTCACCAGATCTCAACCCAATAGATCACCTTTGGGGTGTGGTGGAGATTGACATCATGAATGTTCAGTGACAAATCTGCATCAACAGCATTAAGCTGTCATGTCACTATGAACCAAACACTTTGAGGAATGTTTCCAGTACCTTGTTGAATCGATGCCACCAAGGATTAGGGCAGTTCTGAAGGCAAAAGGGGGTCCAACCCGATACTACCAAGGTGTAGCTAATAAACTGGCCAGTGAGTGTAAGTGACTACCGGTACTAAGCATAAGATGTGACATGTAAAGGTGGATTATAAGATAAGAACCTGGTTGTTCTATTCCTACTTCACTTTTTATTTCTGCTGAAGACAAGATTAGAAAAAAAAAATGTCAGTCAACTAACCTTACTGGAGACGCTAACACTGTTTTCCTGCATGTACATGATTGCCTCTGAAACTTTCACGGCGATGGATTCAGCAGCAAGCTCCATGTTAAACGGCCCCTCCAACTTCTCTGAAACCAGGTACAAAGCATCTGGAAGAAAAACAAAAGGAAAAACACTGAAAATTCCCATGGGAATAGATAAACAGAGAAGAAAAGAAGCATTTGTTAAGCAGTCAACAGCTGTTCCGGTCACTGGGACTGTGATTTACATCACTTTGGGAGCTCTGCTCATGTGAAAAGAAGAGGGGAAAAAGAAGAAGAATAGCTGCTTTAAAAGGTGGAAAAAAGGTTTGGGTGCAGTAGATGCAGGAGAAGTATAAGAAAGTAAAAAGAAGCTTTTGACATCAAGGGAAAAAATGAAACGAACGTAAAGGTTTGATGAAAGAGGAAAGAGAACACAAGACGACAGATCAGTTGTGATGAAGCAGCGAGGCATGAATGATTAATGGAGGAGATTTTCATTAGCAGAAAAAAGGGTTAAGCAAATGAGCGTCAGCGCACAGCAAACTATTTTAGCTTAGTCTGAAGCATGTCCTTCTGGATTACGTATACATTCAAAAAGCTGCTAAAATATGTATGGTGCTGCTTTCATTTGAACCGTTTCAAATCATAAATGACTCAAAGTGATGGTATTTAAATGAAGGATGTAACTTTGATGGATGCAGACAGTCATGATGGTAGTGTAATCATGTTTATAAAGAACATAGCACCAAGAATAATAGGGAAATCTACCCTATTATTAGTGTCAATTGGAATTCCTCATAATGCCACTTGAGGTTTTTACTATTTTTCATTAAGAAATTGATGTTGAATTGAATTGAGCAGAACAAGTCTGTTTGAAACATCCAGCAAACATGCGTCACTCACCACCAAGAATCAAGGGGCAATAACGATGGCAAAGACACTACATTTACTGATTTTTACTTATAAGTTTACAAACTTTTGCGCTTTTCTCTAATATAAAAGGTTTCAATTAGCTAATTTCTAAGTATTTACAAAAAACACATCTTGATTTATTTTTGTCTAGAAAAGTAACCAGACATAACATTAAACATAACAGCTTTCTCCAATATGTTGTTTTATTTCACAGTTTTAGTCTTAAAACTTTTCTCCCTTATAACGCAAAAACAAAAAGGTAACTTTAGAACTTAAACTAAACCGGAAACATGTGTTTCTTTGTATACTTTACTGTTACTTTGACATGTGATGGAATAATAGTCAGAGAAAATAAATAAGATGAAGAAAAAAAAAAGAAAAAAAAAGACATTTTTACGATCAAGTCTTTCATTTTCCAAAAAACAAGTTCTCTCCTCACCCACCAATGAAATTGTTCCATTCTGTGTCAAGGTCAGCCTGGTTGGCGAGGCAGCCCTTCATCACGTTAAGGCACAGGGGGTGGCACGGCTGCAGGTGGGGCACGCCTCGACACAGGGGGCAGTACCACTGACGCATCAGGCCACGCACGCACTCTGGATCTGCAGTCAGCTGACAAGAACAGTAAAGGAAAAACGCAGTTAGAAGGAGTTCTTGCTCTTTAAATCAAACTAATTCGAGGAAATGACACACAAGTGGCCCTCACCTTTGTTGCTTTGTTTACAATGTCCCGCCCAGTAGCCAAGCCCTGAGACAGAGATCTGGCTGCGATGAACGCTCTTGAAACCTAAACGTGCAACCAAAACAACAGCATAAATCCAGCAACACAGTAAAATCCAACATCCTGCAGGTGTGAAAAACCTTTGTAGGCCACAGTGTTGAGCCTTTTTCTATGTACACACTTGCACTCTGAGTTTGCGAGGCATATCCCCAAAGGGCTGCAGCTGTTCAGCGTGTTTGCTGACACACTCCAGATAGTCTTCACTGAACTGGTACTGTGGATTGACCAGAGAGAAGACCCGCTCCACCAGTCTGGACCAGAAATCTGAGAGGACCTCTGCCAGACTCACGCTGCTCCCTGCAAACAATAACACAACAAATCAAGATTTTTTAACAGAAGCAAGAGCAATTTGCTTTTGTGCTTCTGTGAAGTTTTAATCTGAAGAACTTAACACAAATTAAGGGAAAATCACAAATTGTTGTTTTAAGAGTGATACAACATGTAAAAAAATCTGTTTCTTATTACAGAGTAGAGAAATAGGCATATATTTGGAAAGAAGCTGCTTCACAAGTGGGAACATCAAAGGTACCAACGTTTGCACTGAGCTGTTGTGCATATCAAATATCTCACCACCAACTTTTCTGGCCCGGCAGTCTGGAAAAACCTAACAAACATCATTCAAGCAACCGTCAATTCCTCATAGAGGAGATGACTCACAGCTTAACTCAGGTTAAAAAACACTTTTCAGCATTGACTAATGTACGCGTGCAGAAACCTGCAATGAAATAAAACAGCACTAGAAAACGCTGCTGCTGCACATTTGCTGCCCCTTCTGCCTGTATATTAGCTGTTAAATAGAGTAAAACAATATTAAATGCTGTTTCTTTAAGTCCTTGCCAGCCTTTATACAAGAATGAAGGTCTGACTGAGCAATCTGCAGGTACAATAGGACTCAGATTTAGTCCAAACTGGCAGACAAAGGCAGGTTGAGGAAGCAGCAACAGGCTACAGATGGACTCAGCCAGTGAGCAGCTATCATGCCAAAGCCAGAGCAATCCAGAACAGAAATAGAAATGGCTTGGCTTCTGTGGGAATCGTGTTCCCTTTTCTTTTAAGCATGCTGGCTACCCCTCAGATATCACTGCATTTTAAAAAAAAAGTTGATCACAGGAAGATAATTCTCATTTAATTTCTCATTTTTAATATTAATAAGATATCTTATCCATGGTTTACATTTCACCCATAGAATCAACACCCTTAAGCAAAAAAAACATCATCTCTAAAATAATCAATTAGGCCACCACAATTAAACAAAAAGCACCACAGTCCCCTCTTGGTGACCTGTATAGGCGAAGCCACCTCCATCATTTAAATCAAATCAAATCAAACTTTATTTATAAAGCACTTTTCATATAAAAATATAACACAAAGTGCTTTACATTAAAACAACAAAATATAAAAACAAGCAAGCATTAAAAAATAAATAAATAATTAATAGGGCCCCCTCCCCGTACCTAGCCCCCCACACCTTTCACACCTCCCACCCTCTGACTGATGGGAAATGACTATGAAAAATAGGCTGAGCACAAAAACATGATGCTGGAAACGCTAGTATTTGGAACCTCCCCCCTGTGAACAGCCGCATAGACAGCCAAATGCAGCATCGAAGGCAGGGACCGCTCCACCACAGCTAAGCGGTGATGCAGGTCCCCACCCATTTCATTTTTCAAGCTATTTTAGTCATTTTATTTTAATAATCTTATTCATTAAATTGATTTTTAATGTGTTCTGCTGTGTTGAAAGATACATTTCTGTTCACTGAACAGTCAAAGTTTTTTATCTATCTGCGGTATCTATCGATCTATCTATCTATCTATCTATGGTATCTATCTACCTGTGGTATCTATCTACGTATGGTATCTATCTATCTATCTATCTATCAATCTATCTATCTATCCTATCTGCCTACCTATTATTTTTTTCTTTTCGTAGTTTTGCCAGATCCTAAAAGCAAAACAAAACTTGATTCATTTATCCAATTGTCACTTTCTAATTCTTTATTGCTTTTCAGTGGGTATTGCTTTACAAAGCGCATGAGACCACCTGAATTCATGAGACTGGGGCAGGTGATGAAACCAACCGGAGTAATATCTGCGAAGCTCCACAAACAGCTCCTGGAAGATGTGTGCATTCTGAGTGAAGAGCAAGCCGTAGGTCTTGGTAAACATCTGGTTCATAGACTTCTCTGAAAGGTCGATGAGCTCCCTGAAGAATTCTGCACACAGACAGAAAAAGCAATAAATAACAGCCTGTGCAGCAGCTACTTTCACAAACACGGACTCCAACGGCATCTCAGTCAAGATCAAGGTAACACGTTAAGAGTGGAGAAGCCACACTCCCTCACCATGTTCTCCGTCTTAAAGTCTCATATCCACTCTCCTACTCTTTGAGTCTTTTTTCACATGACTCATCGGATACATTATGTAAAAGTATGAGCTGGAAAAAAAAGGTGATAATATTTCCCAGCAGGTAGGAGGAGAACTCAAAAATTCTGCTGAAGCTCCTACATTCCTGCTGTAATAACAAACAGCTGAATATAATTAGAGATGAATTCCTTCAAGTACAGACGGTCCCTCACAGCTTGGGTGGTTTTCTGTCATGTAAAAAGGCAACAAGCTCATTTTTTTTTTTCCAATGAAGACCATCTTTAGAAGGTTTTATTTTGCAATTTATAGTGGCAAATTAAAGAACTACTCCAATGAATACTGTGTTTTTAACATGTTTTTGTGGCCTTTTTCTGATGATAGGGAACATGTACAAAGAAAATTAAGCTTAAAAATCGCATTTCTGAGTATTTCTTCATTTAAATCTGTGTGAATCAGGAGCAGACAAAACAATGTCGTTTGAAAAAGATCATATTTGTGATGTAAAATACACTGGGCGGGCCACAGGCTCCCTGCTCCACTCCATTCTGATGCATCCACTTATTAGCTCCTTTGTTTTCCTAGTCTGAGCTGAAATCTGGTTTAAAACTGTACAGCAGGATAGCTCCAATATTCCTCGCCATTTTTGTTGCACTGCTAATGTTAGGTTGGGGTTGTGAGGGGCTGTGAGCATGTGGGAGAGCGTGTAAACAGAGAGCTCTCAGAAACTATTGACTATGTCCGAATTCCCTCCCTACTCCCATGGAGAACTCTATAGTGCGTTCTGTGTGGGCGCCGGCGCACCGCCCATTTCATGAAATAACCTAGAGTCTGCCTCTGCAGTCTGTCTGCATTTCCCTCACAAAAACAAACATCTGAACTTTTGCAAAGATGGATGTACAGATTGTGTATACAAAATGAAAGCATTTAGATGATCAATGCGAGCTCCGTGGAAAAAGTGGGGGTTTTGGGGCGGTGCTGGCAGCGCAGACTCTTCCTGGAAGGGGCTGTTCTCACTTTCTATGCCAGTTTGTGAGAACCCGCTCCTTTTCATGGATTGGGAGGGGCTGGTGCTCAGAGAGAAGGTTTTCAGAAGAATGCTCGGTGAACACGCTGTGTAATACACCCTTTAGTGAGTAGTGGAATTCAGACAAAACCTACACTATATTACCAAAAGAATTGGCTGACCTGCCTTGACTCACATATGACCTGAACTACCATCCCATTTCTAATCCATAGAGTTCAATATGATGTTGGTCCACCTTTTGCAGCTATTACAGCTTCAACTCTTAGGAAGGCTGTCCATAAGGTTGAGGAGTGTTTCTAGGAATTTTTGACCAGTCTTCCAAAAGCGCATTGGTGAGGTCACACACTGAGAAGTGTGGAGAAGGCCTGGCTGTCAGTCTCCACTCTAATTCAGGCCAAAGTTGTTTTATCGGGTTCAGGTCAGGACTCTGTGCAGGCCAGTCAAGTTCATCTACACTACACTCTGTCATCCATGTCTTTATGGACCTTGCTTTGTGCTCTGGTCCACAGTCATGTTGGAAGAGGGAGAGTCCGTACCAAACTGTTGGGAGCATGGAATAGTCCAAAATGTTTTGGTATCCTGAAGTATTCAGAGTTCCTTTCACTGGAACTAAGGAGCAAAGCCCAAGACCTGAACAACAAGCCCACACCATAATTCTTCCTCCACCAAGTTTCACACTCGGCACAATGTTGTGCAAAATATAGCGTTCTCTGGCAACCTTCAAAGCCAGACTCATCCATCAGATTCCAAGATGGAAAAGCCTGATTCATCCCTCCAGAGAATGTGTCTTCACTGCTCTAGAGTCCAGTGCTGATGTGCTTTACTCCACTGCATCCTGCATCCACTGCAGTTGGTGATGTGTGGCTTGGATGCAGCTGCTCGGCCATGGAAACTCATTCCATGAAGCTTTCTGTGTTCTGTACCTGGACTAATCTGAAGGTCACATGACGCTTTGAGCTCTGCAGCAATTTGCAGAAAGTGGGCAACCTTTTTGCACTACGCACTTCAGCATCCGCTGACGCCTCTCCGTCTATTTACGTGGTCTACCACTTGGTGGCTGAATTGCTGTTGTTCTTCCATTTTGTTCTGATAGAGCCAACAGTTGACTGTGGAATATTTAGGAGCAAGGAAACTTCACCTATGAATTTGTTGCAAAGATGGCGTCCTATGACAGTTCCACAGTGGAATTCACTGAGCTCCAGAGAGCGGCCCATTCTTACAGAAATGTTTGTAAAAACAGTCTGAATACTTGATTTTATACACCTGTGGCCCGAACAAGTGATAAGGTTACCTGATTCAGCTTATTTGGATGGATGAGTCAACACTTTTGGTAACAGAGTGTGCCCTTGAAAACACAAAGTTTTTGATTTGGGCTAAAAACAGCATAACCATAATTAAAAGACAATTGACAACAGTAGAAAATAGTTTAAAAGACGATTGAAGTGGGAATTTAATGATGCTTTAGTTTTCAAACATAACCAGAATTCACTTCATCAACAGTGATATTTTGGAGAAACAAATCGTGTGTTAAGACATAAAACTTTCCCAGAATGTTTTTGTTGTTGATGCATTTGCTAGTTGGCCTCTCACCATCAAACCTGCGGTGTCTCTGTGTGAAGGTGGTCTGCAGGAACTGACTGTTCTCTTCGATCGCTTTGAGGAAGTCCCTCTCGCTCTGGAGGCCCAGCGTCTCCTCCATCTGACTGGAGCAGCAGGTGTAGTCCTGAGGACAGAGCCGCAGGTGCTCACCTGTCCCACCAACAGAAGAGAACATTGGGTCAGGACACACGTGATGAGAATCCACCACAACGTTCATTTATTTTTAGTTTTAGTGTCACCCTTGAGATCGATGAAGAAAGAACAAATACATTAAGTTTCTTGGATGAATTATTCAGCTCCAATCTAGAGCTCGTCGTCAGCCAGGTTTGCTCTCTGATTTGTCACATGTAATAACAAATGCAAACATCCTGCAGGATAAGACAAGGGAGAGCAGACAGCTCTGCAGTCTTTACATTCAGCACCCACATCCTGCATGAACATGCAGCTTGTTCATCATATCAAGGCAGTCTCTTCCTCAGCAGCACCCTGGCCCATGTTCCTCTTTGTATCTTTTGTTCTCAGCGTGTTTCACCATTAGGCCGTCCTCATTCCTACATTTCCATTTCCAAACTACCTCTCCTGGCCATCTGCTCCCCCCCTTTGCCCACGGGACAGTGAGCCAAGACTCAGGCAGTGATAGCCCAGCACACACATGCAAACAAAAATCAATCAATTTCGTCAGTGGGGCTACATGAGCCGACATGAAAAACACCCATCTGCAGACGCACGTTCCCACCTAAATGACTTTTCATTTGAGTCTCTTTGAGAAAATGTCAGAATTTAGCTCTCTGCCACGATCACATTCATTAAACTAACTTTATTCATCACCCCCGCTCCCTTAAACAAACTTCAAAACTAACTGTTTGTAATCCACATGATGTCTCTTCTTTCTGCAGATTATCAGCCGGGACCAGAGCCTGTGGGCAGGGGCTGCATGCATGCGTTTCACAGTGGGCAGAGACTAATTAGGGGCGAGGTTCTTTGTTGCACCGGTGTTGGCAATTTTCCCTTCCCCTTAATCATTCTATTTAGACCACAGAGAAGGGAGGAGGGGGCGGCTGGGATTTGCTTTAAACCATATGGGTGTTGTTCCTGAAAAGCACAAAAAAACAAGGATCTTGACAAATAAATCACAATTATATAGTTCTGTCTTTATAAGTGGGTTTCAAGCAACATTGTCTTTTCTAGCACTTTATGAGTTTCTGTTCATTATGTTTATTTTGTTTTTGAATATAAAATCAATAATAGAAAATAAATAAAAAATGACCTTTTTTATGTGTTAAGTGTCATGGAAGGACGTTTAAATTATTCCCTGCTGTGTTCCCTCTATAATAATTTATGAAATGTTATTTCTGTCCCATCTGAGAAAACTAGGGCACACCGACTCTTTCATTCTGCTTAAAAAATAATAACTTTTGTATTTATATATGAATAAATCGCTCATGAATTTCAGCAAACAGGACAATTAGACCCGGGTTGCTCAACTCTTACCGGAGATTTGAGTGACCGGAGCGTTGTTAGTGCTGTAGCCCTTCTCCGAGTACACCTGCCGGGTGTCGGCGCAGCTCCTGCCCGCAGCAGCCGCGGGGCTCCGGGCCCCAGACAAGGCAGCGACCGAGCTGAGCAGCAGCAGCAGCAGCCGCAGCCGCCAGCGGCTTGACAACAAGAACAGCTGGCTCTCCATTCCGGCACAAATATTATCAATGTAATTCTGCCACAAAGTTAAAAAAGAATGGACTGGGAGAGTAAAATCTTCAGCAGATGAAAGAATTCATAGTTTTTCCTGATGAGTTCAATAATAAACTTCCGGACTGAGTTTTTACATCGGCGTCTCCATTGGCCGCTTCCACCGTGCAGGGAGACTCTCTGCTGTGCTCCACATCAGAGTGGAAGAGGCGCTCCCGGAGCTCAGCATCCTCTGACGTAGACGCAGACGCTGCCTGCGCTTGCGTCAATCGAAATGAGCGCAACCTGGGGAACACCGGAAACAGTGGCGTCTTCAAAATAATAGCACGAATATTTAAGAGGAACCAGCGAAGTCAAAGCGCAAATAACGACTTTTAATTACGTAGATTTGAGGCTTCTTGTAATATAAAAAGGGTGTCATAATTAGGCAGCATATTTCCAAACAGCATATTTCCAAAACATTGTTTTAGATTAAGCATCATGTTATAACAAATATCACGTTTTATCTGATGATATTTTTCTAATTAATTCCTACACAAGCTGGAATACAGTTTTTGGATTCATTATGTTTATAGCTTAAACCAAAAACTGTTTTAAACCGATCTGAACGGGTTTAGTGAAAGCTTAGGCACCCCATAAAAAAGTCCTAATAGAAAAGAAAAACAGAAAATTATTAATTAACTCTAACAGTAAATAACAGAAAATGAAACTCACAACGATAATAGTAATCAAAATTATTATTTAACCAACCTGATTTAGTCATTTTGTTAAGCGTTTAAATATTACTTTTGCTTTTTTTTACACTTACCAATATTTTCTCCTGCTTTTACCTTTGTAACACACATTTAACAATCCCTCACGATTGGCCAACAATTATGATGTAATTGACGTCACCATCCAAATTAACCAATCATTTTCTTCTCTGTGATAGAGACTGGCCAATCAGGAGTTTCCGTGCATTCGCGCGCTTGTTACTCATCAAGTCTCGAGGAAGGGAAAAAGTCTAACTGGGCGGTCAATTGCAGGTTTTTACGAAACAAATTTAATGTTTATACTTATATATATTCTTTGGTAAACTTTTGTCTAACTCTAAATTGATAACAGTTGTCATTGTTAATGTTTTTGGTGGGACATTATAGTACTCTAATAGATCGTACTGTCCAACGATGATAACTATGAAGATCCTGGAGTGAAAAAAAAACCCTCCTCCGCTAGCTTATTTTCCGCCATGTTTCACGGCGCAGTGTTGTGGTTTATTATTGTTATTTCTGCTTTCTTTTCCTCAGAGTTGCTGTCTAAGCCGGAGAAAAAGAAGAGTTTTTGGTGAATCGTCATTCAGAACCGTGTAGCGATCCAACGGTGTTTCTTTAGCCGCAATGACAAGTGGCAGGCCAGTTCTGGACAGGTAAAGACTAGTTAGCTAAAGCTAATCAGTCAGAACTTAGTACGTGCATTTTATATGTATTAACTGATCGGTGATCATATCATAAGATCATAAGTGGAGCATTTCTTGGTGAAATTGTTTTGCTTTTAAATTAGAAATGTGCAACACTGTCAATCAGGCTTAGGTGTAAAATGACAGAGCATGGTTCCACATCTCACACTTCTTGCACACATTTCTTGGCAAGTTTTGGTCTATAAAAAAAAAAAGATGTGTCATTTTTTAGTGAATACACTTTATTGATAGATTTAGAGGAGGAGAAAGACAAAAGATCAGAGTTTGGTTTACTTATACAAATTTATCAGTATCCACATTGTTTTTCTAAAATTTCCCAAATAAAAACAGATTATTATTAAGTTGGTGGCCAAAAAACAAAACAATTTCTGCTTCTTCTTCTTTTCCTTTTTTTGCAGTAAATTGTTAAAATCTTATATAACTGGCTTGTGTTGTGCTACACAGGACCTGAAGGGTTTTAGTTTTCATTCCCTCTACTTGTATTTTTTATCACCTGTGCACTTGGAAAATGCTGCCTGTTAGATTTCACAGTGGTGGTATATCGGTAAATACTCTACTCCTTTAATACAGTATTTGGTTAGTAAAAAACATTAACTAAACATTATTTCAGTTTTTAAAAAATCAGTTAAATACTACGATACCACTTCACTTTGATCAATCCTCCAAAACATATAAAGGCCGTGTCACACAGTCACTACATATATTATGCGCATAATCCACAGACGAAAATTAGTCATCCATACAATCTTCACAGATTTATTACAAATGAACCACGTTAAAACCACAGAGTAATGAATAAACCACTCAAAGAAGACGTAAATCAATGTAGAACATCAGTCGTGTGTGATTATTGTGCTTTTATGTGCAATAGATTTGTGATTTGTGCGTCATGGATCATGGGATCATGGGACTTAAAAGAAAGTGAATAAAATACAGATGTTTTTAATGTGAAGTTATTCATATCTATACATTAATTCAACCTGCTTTAAAGATTTGTGTTTTCTTTTTAAAGCAGTAATTCTGACCTTAATGGAGGAATGTCATTGCACCAAAAATGAAGGCAGGGATAATCTAAGTGGGTCAACTTTGACCCTCTGGCCTCGCTTTGGGCTCCTCTGAGCTCATCAGTTCTCTACACAGAAGTTAAACACGAGTCATTACAGAAAACAATGTAGATTTATGGGTTGGCTGAGGATGAAACAATCACAATCTGTTTTAGAAATTCTATTTTTGCAGCTAATCTGACAAAAGAACAGATTACAGAGCCAAACACACAAAAAAGAAAAGATTGTTCTCAGTCTGAGATAATCAGTTAGTCTCTTAAGATGCTTAAAGACCCACTAACAGGAAAATGGTGTATTTTTCTGATGATGGAACACATATAGAGAATGAAGCTTAAACTTGTTCAAATTGTTGGGAATGAGGAGCAGAACATTTGAAATTTAATTTATTGACAAGCTCCCTGCTCCGCTCCACAGTGGGGAAGGGAAGGGGAGTGGGGCGGTCTTACTCTGCACCAAGGCCCCACCCACAAGGCTCCTTTCTATTGAACTGCTGCCGCTCTGCAGAAACTATGTCCTAGAAAATGACACAAGTTTGATGATTTTGGCTCATAACGGTATAATCATAATTAAAAAAACCTCTGGGAAAACTTTGACAATAGATGATCGTTTTTTTAAAAACTGCATTCTCAGTGAAATGCATTTCCTGTAACAAGATGGAAACGTAAAGGTTTTAGCTGCCTTGTCATTCTCCTTTCCAAAAATGTCCCAAGTTAGTATGATATCAGCAAAAGGCAAAGTAACGTCTAGTTCGACTGAGGTTTGAGATCATTGTTGTCTTGTTTTTGTTTGTTTCTTGTCAGTCTTGAGGAGTTTGACTCGTCAGACTCCGGTAGTATTTATGAACCGCAGGTAAACGCCAGAAAGAAGAAACAGAAAACCACATTTGGGCCACAGGTGAGTTTTTTTCTCTGACCAATACATTATTCTTAGGCAAAACTTCTATTTAAAAAGTAAGGCATAAATAAAGTTTAAAAAAGCAGGCAAGGAGTTCTGTCTCAGCCTGTAAAGCTTGCTTCTTATCCTTTCTGGATTACCACCAGTTGCACTGATTTTATCAAACGATTCCCATAATTTTTAGCCCAAGAAATCCAGGCGTAATGCTACAGCGAGGGGGACGCCCAGCGTCAGCAGCAGCGCGAACCCCAGCCCTGGAGAGCCATCCCCCCAGGGGCAGGCACACTTCCAGGCCAGATCCAGATCTATACCTGAGAGAAACACAAATGAAAGGAACCAAGGGATCAGTGCAAAGGAGATCTATGACGCTGTCTGCTCTGGAAAGGCAGCCATAGTGGTGAGCAAACTGCAGGGAAGGTGAAAGGTCACGCTTGAAAGATCTGGTGGGAAAAGAACATGAATTGAGCAGAAAAGCTGACGATGAGAGGCTGATCATGTGCAGTCAGATGCTGACTGACGAGATATCACAGTAGTATTATTGTTGAGCAAAACAGAATAGAATTTATATTTTTCCCAATGAGTGTGCTGTTTTGAATCTAATAAATCAAAATGAAACGAGACAATAAAAAGAAAAGATCAGTTATAGAGTCTCCGTGAGCCGGTTGACCTTTTGTGAAACCTTCTGATTGGCTGCTGTCTCCCTGTTGATATTTAGACAGTGGTGGACGAGTGGCTGGACAGCTACAAGCAGAGCAGAGGGGGGGGGCTGCTGGTCCTCATCAACTTCATCGTTCAGTCCTGCGGATGCAAAGGTCAGAGGTTAAGGTGGCTCTTAGGGGATGGGCGATTGTAATTTGTAAGATTATCTTTCCGATATGAGTTGAGGCGGTCATCTGTGGTATTGATCTGACACTAAAAGCAGGATATAAGTGCTGCTTTAATCCTCTGTCTGTTGACAGCTGTTTGAATGTTTGCTGAGCAGAAGGAAAAGAATCATTCGTGCTGTGAATCGTACACGTTGGACAGTGTGGATGTTCGTAACTGTGGTGCTTCTGTTTTCTCCTAGGTGTGGTCACTAGAGAGATGTTTGACAACATGCAGAATGCTGAGATCATCAGCACTCTTACAAAGGAGTTCAATGAGGTGAGGGAAGAAAAACCTCTTGTTCATGAATAGGTTGGTGTTATAAAGCTGCGTTCACACTGAGCTCAGCGTCAAAAAAGGCCTCGAATTTGTTGGTCCAAAAATGTGTTCAGAAACTTGATGCTCCAGACGTGTGTGGGAGGAGCTACTTAAGTTCTTAGCCTCACCACTACATGGAGACATTGACTGTATATCTCATTTACAGTGGATAGAAAACACGGATGTTGTTGTCATTATGTTGAAGAGCTCTACAAAAGCATCAGAAATAATCTCCATGTCTGGGTTCCTGAGATCATTCAGAGATTCTGTCAGTACTGTGAGCTTCACCATCTACTGCAGGAGCTGCGTCTGAATGTTGGCCCTTTCAGCTGTACTTCCGTCTCTCTGTGACCCAGTTTGATGACTTGCTGTCCCACATTAGTCAGAGGAGGGACTAAAAAAGGAAGAAATTACAGGACCTTTTTCACTATTGGCTTGATACAAATAACAAAAATGTCTTAAGGTTCAGGAGAACAATCCGATTCTCCTCCATGCTGGTTTTGGGCTCCACCCGCTGATCATGTCAAAACTACTATGGACGCGCCACAATGCCAGAAAAGCGCTGCTGCTAGACCGCCGCACCCGACACTCTAAACCAGTGTTTTTCAACCAGTGTGCCGCAGCACACAAGTGTGCCGTGGGAGATGGTCAAGTGTGCCCTCATTAACTGATCTAAAAACATTTCCCATCTCCAGGATATCAGCCCTGTGTTCATCCAAACAGGCCCTGATAAAACACTGAGTAGTTAGGAATATAAAGGATCATCAAATTCTTTTTTCTTTGTGTTTATTTGATTCTATTAAAGACATTTTGATAAGAATGACGGTACCGCGATTTAGCTGCACCTAAAGCTGTTTGGGGAAAAGTCCCGCCCCTTTAACTGTCTCCGCCAATCATTCTTGGAGGCTTAATCACATGTCATCAGTCTGACCAATCAGAAGTGCTTAAAGTCCTCACTTCCTTGTTTAGATTTAGCTCGTAAAGTCGCTCCATTCCAACAAAATTACCAGCTAAAGCTCGTCTTTAGCGGTGTAGCTTTCCACAGAATCCAGTGTCAGACCGTGGAACAAGTGAACAAAACAACGAAGCTCAGAGACGCTAGTCTTTCTGCCCTTTTGCGGCAGTTTTCACACTACGTCTCCCATGATGCATTGGGTTAAAGCGACAGCGCCTCAGTGCACAATGAGTCGTCCTTGTTAAACATCTTGAAACCACAACGAACACACATAAAACAATTTTTAAACTTAACTTTTATTTCATCTTTTAGAAAAAAACAGCTGCAACTTCCAGCTTTTTCTGCCACAATTATCACAAAAATGCACGTGAGATTGCGGGGGGGGGGTCGATCAATACAGACGATGAGTTTCTGCGTTTTTTTTTTTTTTTTGGGATGGTGTGCTGCGGGATTTTTGTCAAGGTTAAAGTGTGCCGTGGCTCAAAAAAGGTTGAAAAAACGCTGCTCTAAACGGGACCTCTGATGACGTCTGTACACTGAATTAACACTGAAACTGATGTGCTAATTGAGAACGTAGCTGTAAAATGATAAAACTATTGATGATAACTATTGATAACTTGCATCTGTTTTGGGTTTGTTTCTTAGTGTAATAAGTGAAATATCCTAAATATCTCCAGAGTTCGTCATTAAAGTCACGACGCAAAGCTTGATGAAACAAACTCATCATTTTGATCAATGGATTGATGAGAATGACTTTCTGCTGATGTTCTTGTCAGCAGCAGAATCACAGGTTTCTGCCTCCACTGGGCATTTTTGTCTTGTTTTGCCAGACTTCAGGGAACTACCCTCTCAGCACTCCAGGCCCTCAGATGAAGCATTTCAAAGCCGGTCTCTCCGAGTTTTCCCGGGTCCTGATGCGCTCCTGTCGTAACAGCATCATTTATGACGAGTACACCTTCCCTTCCCTGCTGGCTCTGCTCACCGGGCTGTCGGACTCCCAGGTCCGGGCCTTCAGGCACACCAGCACGCTCCTGGGTAAGGCGGCCACTTGGTCACGGATACAGCAAATAGAAACTGTGAGAAAGAGACAGGAGGCGGAGATAAAGAGGATGATGAGGTTCTGTTTGGGAGTGATGGGGATGGACAGAATCAGGATTGAATCAGAGGAACAGATCCTGTTGAATGTTTTTGAGATAAACACAGGAAAACAGAATGAGACGGTTTGGAAAAAAGGCCAAAGAGGAGGTTCGTGGATGTAGTAAAGGACGACATGATAGAGTTTGGTGTAAGCCATGCGGATGATTTGCTCTAGCGACCCCTAAAGGGAGCAGATGAAAGCCAGAGAAGATTTGGGATTATAGCATTTTCAGCGTTCGAAATAAGCGGTTTTCCTGTTGTCCAACACAACCAGATTTCACCAAAATGAACCTGATGGTTGTCCGTGTGACAACCTGGTCTTTTATTCAACATTTTGGTATTTTTCGACTATTTTTTTAAGTTTCTAGGGTTTGTTTTTGGCAACCACTGAACTGAGACGTATGCAGCAAATTCTTTCCACTGACAAACGAAGTGCGTGCATGCTAGCGCATCCTTTCTGTTTCTACAAGTGCACTTTTCAATAAAGATTATTCAAAAACATGTGTTGAACAACAGTACCTGTTGCGACCGCTAGAGGTCTCCAAAAACACACAAAGATTTAAAACACATTCATAAAACTCTAACTTTCACTCATAACAGAACAGACTGACATGAGCTGGAAAAAAAACCCTTCTTCCATGGGATTGATATGATATTCTACATTTTTACAACAGTCTTTGTATTTTATATTCTTTAAGCAACAATTATCAAAACCAAAGAAAAAAAAGAACCAATATATTTAAATCTGTGTAAAGATACTAGTTATAAAGATATTAGTTCCAAGTTTTTAGCAATACTTTGTGTAACCAGATACTTCAATATTTAGTAAAATGTTTGTTTTTAATATTTAAAGAGTTTTTGAAATGTCCAGGCAGTTGATATTAGATGTATAGAAGAAATAAAGATGTAAGTACTGACGTCTGAGTAGGTTTAGTTGCTGTTGAATATTGGTATCGAAGGACAACCAAGTTTACTTGCCATTTTTTCCCCTTATTTCTAACGCTGCATTTTTCAGAAATGTCTGTGATTGAAGCGTTTTAAGCTTTATTTTGTAGTTTTAAATCTGCCTCAGTTTAAATCTTTTTTAAGATTCCTCTTAATCCTCATCTTACTCTCTCAGCTTTGAAGGTGATGACGGGGCTGGTGGAGGTGGCTGTCACAGTCTCCGTTCAGCTGCAAACCACCCAGCGGCAAATCGACACGGAAAAGAGCAAGAACCCTCAAATCCGAGCCTCGGACAAACTGGAGGAGCTGCACGCCACCATCAGCCAGGTGACACGATGATGGAGAGAATTAAGCTTAAATTGCAATTCCATCATGGCTACATACATCAGCTGGTCCGTGTAGAAAGTGTTGTTGTTTCACCGTTTGCATTATCATCTGTAAAGACAGTTTCTGTTCTTGTTTTGAAATCCAGACTCGAGCCTTCAAAGTTTTCAGAGTAGAAAAGCCACTAAAACAAATGCAGACGTTAAAAGATTGTTCCAGCCTAGTTCATCTAACTAGACTAGAGCTTATTATTGGACACGAAGGCCACGTCCAGATGTTTTAGTATGATCAGCTTTGCTCGGAAAACTTCAACATGCAGTGTATTTCTTTGTCAGAATGAAATTTGTGATGACCATGTGATTGTGGTGACCAAATCATTTTTAGGTTTTCTGTTTCATTGTTCTGGTGTAGCTGAAAGAGAACAGAGAGGAAGTGTGCTCCATGATGAATGCCACCTTTCGTGGCGTGTTTGTGCACCGCTATCGAGACCTGCTGCCTGAAATCAGAGCCATCTGCATCGAAGAGCTGGGCGTTTGGCTGAACAAAGACCCCGAGGACTTTCTCAATGATGGATGTCTGAAGTATTTGGGTTGGACCCTGTTTGATAAGGTAAACGCCTAGAACAAAACAACGAAGAAGAAAGATTTCATGCCGTTTGGCACTCATTGAAACCAAGTCATTCTTCATGTTTTAAAAATCACGCAAAATTACACTGAAATGCGCAGATCCGAGATTGCGAAAGGTGAACCAATGACGTAGCAAGGGAATGTCGTATATTCAATTCTAGTGGGGTCTTTTATATACATATAGTGGGGCAAAAGGGCATTTGGCAGTCAAAGGTTATGAAAGTTGTTTCACTCAAAATGATGACAGAGATCTGTAACGTTTACAGAATTTAAAAAGGACTCCAGGAGACCACATTGCTTGATTTAAAATATATATATATTTTAAATCCTTTATTTGTATGATGGTGCTGAAGATGAGGATTTAACTACCACATCCCATCAAGAATGCTGCCTCCCTCTCACAGTCTCGTCGTTTCTTCTGTAAAGACCCGCTCCGATGAAAATCAGGATTTTATTGTGTGTATTTCTGATGTTCTTGTAGCATTTTTCTCATTAAATAAATTAATAAGATTAAGCTAAAAACATCATTTTTTGTAGCGTAGGAAATACACTGGGCTGACCACAAGCTCCTCCAACTCCTGCTGCTCTGCAGAAATTATGTCCTAGAAAACGACACAGGTTTTTGGGATTTAGAGCCATAATTAAAAAACAACTCGACTACAAGATGATCGGAGTGGGACGTAAAAGAAACTCTTGTAGAATCAATGTAAACATATTTACTTAGTGTCCTCTAATAGTAACAGAGCTTTATTTTGGAAATGTGACTTTTTAGCTGAAATGTAGGATTCATCCCTCTCTCCACCACATAAACAAAAACCTGATCTCTGCAGATAATGCACAAACCTTCATCCAGCCAATTGTTCTCAAAGAAAAGACTGACCTGTTCCTGAACGTGTGTTACTGTGCTCTGTTCTCCTGCAGCAAAGTGCCGTGCGTCTGCAGTGTGTGCGCGCCCTGCAGGGTCTGTACAAGGAGGAGTTCATTGGTCGCCTGGAGCTTTTCACCAGCAGATTCAAAGTGAGGCAGTGATCCCTCTGGACTGGAATTGCACCTCATTTTAAGCTTGTTTACTCGTTTCTGTCTGTCTGTCTGTCTGTCTGTCTGTCTGTCTGTTTTGACACTCGTTTCTCATTTGTTTGAACATTATTTTTTGTTTCTTCTTTGTTGCTGAGCCACATCCTTCCATTTTGTACTGTGCCTGTAGTTTTTTCCACCACTCCCCTTCTCTTTCATGGTCCCATCCTTTGTCTGGGTGTGTGTCTGGGTGTGTTAATTGCTGCCAGTTACTGATGGATAAAAAGCTGTTCTCAGTCATGGAAAACCATCCAAAGCAATGGGGATAAATGCTCTTTGTGTGATGATGCTTCTCCGCCTCATTAGTGATTTTTGTGTGTGTGTGTGTGTACAAAGTTGTGGGTGCATTTGTGCATGTCTGTGGCTATTGTGTGTGCTGTGGAGTGTGGGTTTGCCAGCTTCATTGTTTGTTTGTCTGTCTGTGTGTTTGTGTACTAACCAACTGTCTGTGTTCAGGAAAGGATGCTGTCTATGGTGCTGGACAAAGAGCTAGACGTGGCTGTGGAAGCGGTGAATCTGCTGCTGCTGATTCAACTGTGAGGGGGTTTCTCTGTCTCTGATGGCTTCTTTGTTTTTCTATCTGCTATTTCACACACCTACTTTGGCTTTATCTCACCTAACCTGAGCTGTATGCATCCGAACTCCTTTCCTGATCCTGTTAAGACTCTTAATGTAGCTTTGCAGCTGTTTTGTCTGGTGCCAAGTCCATCTCCATGTAAGAAGCATACATTTATTTGAAGAAGAGATGCGTATTAGCTACATTCATAGCTAATATCTGAAGATCACTGAATGGATTCAGGTTGGAATTGGTTTATTTCAAGCAGTCAAAACCCAAAAAATGCTAAAGAAAGATGCAGCGTTCCCCCTGCGTGTTTGATTTTTTTCAGTCGTGTGACCCCTCTGGTTCATCACAAAAACGTAGCTCAAGACGGTTTATTGAGACTTTGGCGTCTTTAGGAGGTGCTGCAGGGGAGCGGACATGAAGAGCTCGCCGGCCCGTCGGCTTCCTTGCCCGTGTTGTGCAGTGATACGTTTCCCCTGCCAGAACTTGTGTCCCTTGCCTCTGGCATTGTTGTTTCTTAGCTCTCATATTTTGCTCTGAAAAGTGTAACACGAAGGTTTACGATATACTTTAACCTGCAACTTTTGTGAGTTTGTCCTATTTGCATTTTATTCCACATGTTTGCACTTAAGTGTGCAAAATATTAAGGCCCTTAAATATTGCGTTTGTCAAGTAGAGTCTGATTATTTGCTTGGAAGGGAGGGTGAGGAAGCACGCTCACACCCCTATTGGCTTTACTTTTTTTCTCTGCCAACAGCCACTCAAACAAACAGCTTTTTTCTGCTAACTGCATTTCAACTGCTGATCATTAGACGGCTTCACATGTCATATTTAAACGATGTACTGGATCAAAAGAAAAAGCTCAAAATCCAGCATCCAGCATCCAGCAAGCTACGCGTGAGCCGAGATGTTTCTTCATATTTCATTAACGTCCTTTTTGTGTTTGAATTCTCACAGGATGACTGAGGAAGGCTTAAGCGAGGAGGAGTGTGGTCGCATCTACCCCTTAGTATACGCTGCTCATCGGGGGCTGGCGTCTGCCGGGGGGGCTTTCCTCTACAACAAGTATGATGTCTGCTCATTTGCATGAACAGTTTACAAAGACAACGGCTCCATTCTGGATCTAAACTGTTCGACTGCATAGCTCCGCATTGCTCGCCATTTTTGTTGTTGTTAGGTTGGGGGTGTAAGGGGCTGTAAGCTAGCAGGAAGGCTTGTAATAAAAAAAAAGGGGGGGGGGCGGAAAGTGGGGGCAGGTTTTACTCCATGTCCAGTATTAACCAACAGTCCCGCCCACAACTCGGAGGCCGATTTCTAATGAGCTCTTGCTGCTCGAGAAAAGGACTTTTTAAAATTTTGGGTAAAAACGTCAGAATTATTATTAAAAGTAGGGATACCAATATAATTTGATCCGTCCGATACCGATAACCGATATTTCCCCGGCAACTGTTTCCAGTAGCCGATATTTGCTGATACCGATACTTAATTTATTGCATTATTTACTCATTTATTGATACTGGACATAACTGTAAACCATAAGCTCCCCATTGCCAGGGATCTATTAGGAACAACATGGATCCCTAAAACAATCATTTACTGACTATGATGGTAAACAGAAGCTTCCCAATCTATTAGGAACAAGTATTCATTACAAAAATAAAGTGTTTCTGAAAACAGTCAGAAGATATCGGTAGATTTTTGAATATCAGACTGATACAATAAACTCAATGCAAATATTGACCGATGTGATACTGGCACAGATATATCGCCCATCCCTACCTAAAATAATAATAATAATAATGGATTGGATTTTTCTGCGCTTTTCCAGATGCTTAAAGCGCTTACAGTGTGTCCATTATTCATTCACTCCTCATTCATACTTGGTGATGGTAGCTACTGATGTAGCCACAGCTGCCCTGGGGCAGACTGACAGAGGCGTGGCTGCAAGTTCGCGCCTACGGCCGCTCTGACCATCACCGGGAGACCACTGGGAAGGCTTTTACAATAGATCCAAAGATTATCGAAGTGGGACTTTAAGAGTGTTTTTATAAAATACCAGAAATAAACCTTTAAGATGTTGAACTCAACAAAATTGCATGTTTACTTTATAAATGTGTCTCAACTGATTCACAAAAGCAAAAATAGTTTCTCTTTCAGTTCAAGAGGGAAATGGTTGCTTTGGAAAAAAAAGAAATCATTGTCTTAATTTGTAAATTTTGCTGTTTTTATGTTTTCCAGGTTTCAAAGCCTGATTGCCCAAGAGAACAACAACAACAACAACGCTGCCTTTTTTCACGTCCTCATCGCCTTCTACACCCAGAATGAGGTAGTACCTCTCTGTTGAAAAACGTGGAGTAAATCTTTAAACTTTCTTTTTTACTCCTGTCAATTTCTGCTTTTATTTTTAAGAATAATTATTTTTCCAGAAAGTGGTTGGAAGGTAAAGCAGTTCCTAAGCAAATAGCTGGATAGAAGTGTGTGTTTGCAGTTCCATGAGCACGGGGCATACCTGGTGGACAGCCTGTGGAGCGTGGCAGGATCCCAGCTGAGGGACTGGGAAACTATGAGCGCCTTGCTGCTGCAGGATGCTGGTGAGGACCACGCTAACACCCTCAACGATGGCATGAGCTGCTGCACTCAGTCCTTATAAATTACTGTGTTTTCTGGACTATAGAGCACCCCTGTATATAAGCCGCATACGCTTTATTAAAAAAAGATATAGAAGCAGCACCGGGCCATAAGCTGCAGATATCTATGTCGGAAATTAGATATTTACTGCATGTACAGAACAGTTTTGTACTGTAAAGTAGGGGTGTAACGGTACACGTAGTTGGACCGAACCGTTTCGGTACGTCACTTTCGGTTCGGTTCACGTTCGTACCGTTTCGGTTTTCGGTTTGTTTATTTTTTCCCCGCAAATGTATTAACTTCGCGTTGAGGCGAAACTAATGTTACTCGCGGTATCCCGCCGAGACTCTCACTGGTTTCTCACTGGCAATCGCGTGCCTGTAAGAAAGCTCAGTTATGGAGAACGGCAATAAGTCCAAACGGGTAAGTGAACCCTGAAGGAAGATCCGCCTTCCACGGTCAGAAACGGCATTGCACTTCAGCTTCAACAGCTATCAGGTGATGGAGGTGACAGTGCGCATGTCCACAGGATCAACATGGCTAAAGCTGAGCTTACGCTCTCCTGTGGGGAGTGCTCTGTTGTGTTCACATCCTTACTCAAAGATAGTGTATGCCACAGAATAGATCTGTTAATGCTCTTAAAACAGCATGAAAATACTACAAGAAAATAAATGTGTTTTCATGCCAGTGTTAATTATTCAAAGTTTTTAGTTCCTGGCAGCTAATAGTTTTTCTTATTTTATTAAGCAGATCCCCTACAGAGGTCAATTTTATTTATTTTTATATAAAACCAATAAATAATACTTAAATAAATAATACTAGATAATACTTTATGAAATAGCAGTTCATATCAGGCAGATTTGTTAAACAGCCGTATGGAACCGAGCCCTAAGAAACTCTGAATCTTACCGAAATGAGATTTTAGCGTATCGTTATACACCCTACTGTAAATGTACATGTATTTACATGAACAGATTCTTGCCTTTTAACACGGCAGCAA
The DNA here is from genome assembly GCA_023969325.1 of Oryzias curvinotus. NCBI lineage: Eukaryota > Metazoa > Chordata > Actinopteri > Beloniformes > Adrianichthyidae > Oryzias > Oryzias curvinotus. Next base: position 11,271,521 of record CM043715.1, read on the forward strand.
CTTTACTGATTAAAATGGAATGGAGAAAATAACCGGTGTGTATTTACCTTCAGTGCTCCTGTGTTTGAAACCACAAGTCACTTTAAATATCAGTTGGTAATTTGTCGTACATGTTCCATCTGCCACAGAAAAAGTAGCGTAGTCTATTCTTCCTTGCATTGATATTTCGTCTGTCTTATTTGTTATTCTTATAATAGTGGCTCCTTTGTTTGAGCCGCATGGTTCAAAACCTTGAAGGAAAGTAGCGGCTTATAGTCCAGAGGATGCAGTAGTTCATTAAAGAAGGAGCCATTGTGCTGTAGTTAGGATTCTAAAACAGGATATCAAGCCTGAGTTTGTCTTCTCAATCTAGATGTTTTCTCTTTCTTTAATCCCTGTTGTAATGCGGTGTCATCCCATCTGCCCCCGCCCCTGCCTTTGTGTTGTCAGGTCTGATGTATGAGGAGGAGGGGGTGCTCTTAGAGCTCATGATGTGTGCAGTCAGACAGGCGGCGCAGGGAACCCCACCTGTAGGGAGAAGTCACGCTAGAAAGGTGGAGACGGACGTTTGGAAATAACAGCTATGAAGCAATGTTGTTCCCGTTGTCTCTATTCGATTCTATTGAGCTCCATCGTGTTTTCTAATCCAGCTCTTGCTTTGTATTGTGTTGAGATTAGATTACGAGTATGAAAGATAAGAAGGTCCAAGAGCAGGACAGGAGTCGCATCACCACACACTTCATCCCCATTCTGCCACAGCTGCTCGCCAAGGTACAAGAGTTCCCCTCACTTCCTGTCCTGACGGCTCTCTGTCCATCATGTAGACCAAACATTGATGGCCAGAGTGTTTGTTTGTTTTGGTTTGTTGCAGTACTCGGCAGATGCTAAGAAGGTCAGCCTCCTTCTCAAAGCGCCTCTTTACTTTGATCTGGAGATGTACAGCAGCACTCAGTGGCTGAAAAAGGTAAGAGGTGTGGGGGGGCTCCTCTAATTAAACGTCTTAGGGTGGGGGGAGGGTGGTACAAGTACCACATCAAAGAACTTCAATGAATTTGTTGGTTAAAATTGTATTACACTTAAAATGAAATCAATAATCTGTTTATTTTTAGGGATCAACTGATTAAAAAAACCGGACAGAAACCATCCAATGACTGAAAATACTGAAATCCAGTTTGTTTTACAGATTCTGTTCCACACCATTCCATGAAGGCCTTCTAATGTTTAGGCACATAAAAAATGAGCTAAAAATGATCCCAAATTTCATCAAATCAATGTCACACAACTCATCTGAAAGACCAGGTCATCAAAATTACTAATGTATCTATTTACTTCTTTGATATTTAGTGAGCTGTAATTGTACTTTTTCATGTTTTTTTTTTCTCTTTGAGCTGCCTTAATAAGTGAGAAAAATAAAGTTCAATTCAAGCTTTATTTATAAAGACGCTTAAAGCTACGTTCATACGGCCCTCAGTAATGCACATTCAATCCATCAGTAGATGTAAGTTTTATTCACAAAATCTAACTTTGTTCTTTTATGCCAAGCTGTCAAAGTTTCCTGCTGGAAGTAGAAATGATTGACAGAAAAAAGCTGCTTTAGGACCTTTGATACTGTAGTTCTGAATGTCCCACTCCGATCGTCTTTGGTAAAAGCGTTCCCAGTTTTCTTTTAGTTACGTTTTTAAGCACAAATCGATAAACCTGTGCTGTTTTCTAGGACATAGTCTCTGCAGAGCAGCAGGAGTTTGAGAAATGTGTCTCTGAGCAGGGAGCGTTTGGTCCGCTCCGTGTATGCTCTACGTCCAAAATACGACTTTCTTTCTAACTGCATTTTTTTACCTGCTCCTGACGCACAACGATTAGAATAAAGAAATACTTAGAAATGCAATGTAAAGCTGAATTTTTTTTATATTTGTCCTCCATCATCAGAAAAAAGACTAAAGAACATGCTAAAAACACCAAAAACACCATGTTCAATGACATAGGCTTTTAAAAACTGTGTTCCTAAAGAAAACTCCCTTTTTGTTGACGTTATCTTGTGCTTTCATTCTGTGGTTAAAGTATTCAAAGGCATTGAAATTAGACCAACAGTCAAGCAAAACCCAGCAATGTGGTGAAACCTGTTCATCAGTGAATATTTGTGTCTAGAGTCCTTCTCCTTTGGGTTTGTCAGTATCTAGACCTGCTGCTGTCCCAGGTGTGTGGCGTTGTGGAGAAGCACACTGACAGCACCGTGCTGCAGGCTTGTGCCCAGCTAGCCAACACCCTGTGCTCAGAAAACTACACCTTCTCCTCCCGGGCACATCTGGCTTTCAGCCAGCTCCTGGACGACCTGCTGGAATGTTTCAACTCACATTTCGCCGAAATATTGCAGGTTGGAGTCCATTTAGGGAGCTTTTCTAAGATGTGTTGGTGTACTCTGACATGCTGCATAGCAGGGGAACCAAATGTCCTGAAGTCTGAGGAAGAATCCACTGTGAAGGAGGTTTAGTCAAAGTCTAAGCTGCAGCGTAGGAAGAATTACTAAATGATGCCATTATTGAAATCCCATTTAAGGAGATGGGTTGGAGCTTTAGTAAGAAGGGTATGTTTACTGTTGGAACATTGTCTCTTGTGTGTTCAGGGGGGAGCAGATCAGGACGACACGTACTCTGCAGCCACAGCCTTAAAGAAGATTGCTGTTTTTAGCAGGCGAGTTCCTCTGGCGGCCGAAGCCGCAGCTCTGATTCCCTGCACGCCAGCGGCTGACTGTTGTTGTCTGGTTTTCCAGCGCCATGGACCCGACGGGCTGGAAGCTGTTCGACTCCTGTCTGCAGCTGCTGAATAGTCGGCTGGAGTCTCTGGATCTCCACACGGAGGTTTGGGGCAACCGTCGCTGCTTTCAGACGTTTGACAGGCTTCCTGACTTACTTCAGTCTTTCCAGTCCCACTCCGACCATCTGCTGATTTATTGTAAAAGCATTGCAGTGTCGTTTTGTAGAACATGGTTCATTAGAAATTAGTGTCTGTCAGGCTGGACCATTGGCACAGAGGAACCCCGCCCCCACTTCCCCTCCCTGTTGTGGAGCTTGTGGCCCACCCACAGTATCTTTCACATCACAAATATGCTCTTTTTCAAACAGCTTTTTTTTGGTCTGCTCCCGATTCACAAAGATTCAGATAAAGACATACTCAGAAACGCAATTTTAACCTTATTTTCTTTATGCATGTCCTCCGTCATCAGAAAAATGGCACAAGAACATGTTAAAAACACCCAAAGGCATGATTTTCATCAGAGGGGGTCTTTAAAAATTGAGTTTTTCGGTGCATGACTTTGAAAATCCTTTCCTCTTGATGTGATTCCAGCTGACGGTGTCGGCTCTGAAGTGTGCAGGCTTTCACCTGATGTGGGCCAAAGTGAACGTGGACAAGTCCAACCCAAAAGCGGTACGTCACTTCAGACGTTCTTGCTCAGATCCTCGTCTCCGTCAGATGACGGCTATCTGAGCGGCTGTCGCCGGTCTGGCCCTGTGTTTGGATCCTTCTTGTCTGTGTTGCCCAACAGTCGAGCAGCAGGCGGCAACGCAACAGTCTGCTGGTGCCTGCTGGGATCCTCATAATATTCTTTACTGTCATAAACTAGCCTCAATCTCCCCTATATTTCAATATGTAACACTAGGGATCCTTTTTTCATTTTGTCTCACATTTTCCTACGCAGAGAATGTCATTATTGTTATTATTCATGTAATGCTGTTTATCACAGTGAGTCATTTTCATTCTTGTATCTCAGAATTCTAAGAGACTTTTCCCCCATTAAACAATATATGATCTAAATGATAGAACTGCTGTATCTGCAGCAGAACTGCACCACTAATGCATCACATCTGTGTCATTCCTCTTTCTTTTTCTTTTTTTTTTTTTTTTTTACAGGCGGAACTGAAGCATCTGAAAAAAGACATGCGCGCGTTCTGCAGAATCTGTCAGACGTGTTTGTCTGTGGACAAGACCGAGATCAGAGATGAGGTGAAAGCTCTCGTCTGATTGGATGATGAGATGGCAAATAACAGCTCAGTCACTTCTGGGAGTGGGAGGCATTTGTTGAGCAGGAATGGTTTTATTTTTAACTGAAAAACAACAAAAAAGATCAGTGAATCGACTCAGCCTGCAATCCATTGATGGATTTTTGAATCTGTTCTGGTATCACTTGGTCATTTTAGCTATTTAGCGCCTCAGTCTCTTTTTACTTCTACTTTAAATGGTCGGTTTAGTTTGTAAAGGAGGTGTTTTGATTAAAAGCACTTATATACATATATATATATATATATATTTTCTTTATTGTTTTTTAATAAATAACTAAATATTTTTTTTACTACTTTGAAGTTTGATTTGCTACAGCAGTGTTCCACAACCTCTTTAAAACATCTGCAGCTGCTTTCAACTTTAATTGTACTCCAGTTTACCTGTAGGAAGCATTCATTCAAATGTGATATAGATTCTCCTTTAACCCACAACTGTCAAAGTGGAAGTTAAACATATCAGACGCCAACTTCAGCCTCATCCAACCTGAAGGTACAATGGATAAACAGGAATCCACCGTTTGAACAACTTTATTAGCAGCCTCTTTGTAACATTTGACAGCTGGTTGTTGAAGGTTATGTATTATTATTATTATTATGGTCTGTGGGAACAACTGTCACAATAATCCATATTTGGGCTCCAGGTTTTTGGCTGTTAAATACAGATTTCTTTTATTTTGAAGTCAGAGGCTCTTCTTCTGTTTCCTCACTGACCGTTTTCTGCGTAAAGAAACTTTCCAAATGTGTTTGTTTTTAGTTAACTTTTCTAGCTGGAGGGTTTCAGAGCATCTGCTTTAAGAAAGTAGTGGATGGCGTTTCAACTCGTGACCGAGTGACATGACATGCGTCAAGAATGAGTCAGATGTGGTGGAGAGAATCCAGTAGATTTCCAAAATAAAGCTTCTTTCAGAATCAGATTATATATAAAGTGAAAAAGAAGTAGCTTGTGTGTTTTCCTCTGTGGCCCAGTAGCCATGGACCGGTCCCGGTCCCGGTCCCCCGGCCTGGTGGTTGGGGACCACTGCTGTAAGTGACTGAATCAGAGAAATGGGTCTAACAGTGAGTCCCTCTGTTTTGCTCTCCATTTTTAGGCATTTGAGCTGCTGTGTGACCTGCTGCTGTTGTACAGCCAGGCTTCAGTCCGTTCAGAACCTGCGCTCCAGCCGCTGGTCCACCTGCCGTCTGTGTCTCTGTGCTCTGAGTTGGCGTCATTCCTGCTCGACCACGTCTTCACTGACGAGGAAGACGCCGAGCTCTGTGGTAGGTGTGCATCATCCGCTGTAAATAGGTTCTGGTGTGATCTGTGCCGCTTCCCTGCAGCAGCTTTCACTCAGTGCTGACAAAGTGACGGATGAAAGACGCTCAGAGGTCCTTCTTTTTGTCTCCCTGAGGTCCCTCCACACAGATGTGTTTGTTCATGCAGTTTATTTGGACTGTTTGTTAATATCAGCTTTGAATGTATTCAGAAAAATGTCTACAAGTCAAACTAAGCATTATTCGTGCATTTTAAAAATACAAACAACTATTTCTCCCTCCTCTGATCTTGATTGCAGATGAACATGAGGAAGAGATAAAGATGACTCTTTTTCAGAAGAGACGCAGGCAGCTAGCCGGCTACTGTAAGCTAGTTCTGTACGGAGTCCTGGACCTGTCCGCTGCCACCAACGTCTTCAAGCACTACAGCAAGGTCAGACGATGCCTCACAGTCTTTAGTCCAGCCCGTTTGCCCAACCTGTCAGGGTAATTAGCTGCTTGCATCTTTTCTTTAATCTTCCATCCCCCCATGAATAGAAAAAAATGTGTTAAAAATACAGGAATCATTAATATTGAAGATGAGGTGTAAAAGTGCGGAGGAGGAAGATGAAACTGGTTTTAGATCCAGCAGGAAGCCGTGGATGAGTCAGAGCAGAAGCTAAAAGCGGCCGACAGAGACGAGGACGAAGTGGATCATTCCACGTCTGCAGACCTTTCATCTCAGCTGCTCATTAAACCCATTAACCAAGTTTCCTGTTTCGCCTGCAGTTTTTTAAAGACTTTGGTGACATCATCAAAGAGACGGTGAGCAAGAGCAGGCTCATCAACCCCGTGCAGAGCGCCAAGACCTTCTGCCTGTGCCTGCAGCAGGTGCGCTCTCGCTTTCTCACTGAAAAGGTTTTCAGGCGGCTGCGCCCGTTTAGACAGAGCGGGGGAGGAGGAGCAGTGGGGGTAAAGAGGAAGAGGCGGAGTTAAAGATCCATCTTCTTGGACATGTATAAAAAGTTCAGCTCAGAAATCCAGCGGGTATCTCGCTCCAATATTGCTCACCATTGTTGTTGCACCGATGATGTCAGGTTGAGGCTGTAAAGGGGCTGTAAGCTAGAGGGAGAACACGTAAACGGATAAGTGACGGAGAGTGGGGGCGGGCTTACTCCCCGCCAGCAGTCCTGCCCACAACTCCAAAGTGAATGAATTTCTGATTCACTACTTCAGAAGACGTTTTCTTTATTCTGGAAACGCTCTGACGTTGGATTGACAGATGATGGGAGTGGGTCTTGAACCTGACGGATGCACTCTGTCCTGAAAACAGGAAATGACTGTCGGATCAAAGGTTCCAGCGGCCGCCACACACACTCAGAGACTTATGTCACACTGAATGGGCTGATGGTCTGCATGTGTGCATCTAAGTGTGGTCTTTGGTTTTAGCTGTTCTCAGAGATGCTCACAGACGACCCCAGCCAGCAGGATCCCACTGAGATTCGAGACTTGGCAAAGAAGCTCGCCATGACCTTCGGCATTGACCTCCCGCGCATCCGGAAACCGCTGGTCGCCCTGCATCTGTCAGTACCTCCCCTCACACAAACAGAGTTCCAGTTTGAACACTTCCTTAAGTCTGTTGTGGAGTGTTTCTAGATTTTATTCACCTGAATAAAAAGGGGTTTCTGGTTCAAATCCCGGCTAGAGCTTTAATGTAGAGTTGGCTAATACTCTGAGTGGGTTTCTGATTACTCCATCCCTCAGTCCAGAAACGTCCATTTCAGGTACGGGTGTGTGTTAGTGCTCCATAGGTGTCCATGGCCGTCTCGGTGTGGTTCTGATGGACAGAGCGGAGTCGGTTTATTCCGTCCTGCCATTTATTCTCATGCTTTTCATATTTGCTTTCAGGGATGGGATAAAGTTTGCGTTTCGAGTCCCAGAGGATGGGAGCAAGAAGCTTCCAAATGCAGACTTCTTGGAAATCCTCAGCGAGTTCAGCTTCAAGCTGCTTCAGCAGGATCGAGTTGTCATGTGAGAAGAAAGAGCAGAAGTTTCTGTCCACAGATGGAAACATGCCTCTCTGCTGGAGCTCCTCAGCTCTTTTAGTTGTGTTGCTGCCGTCATAAAGTACACTTCTGATGGTCTGAGTCTACCCTCGGGGGGTGCTTCTTTTTATGTTGTAAAGCAAATGCATCCCTTTTTAAAGGCTCTCCTAGTTCTTCTTTTCATCTCTTATTCCAACCCCCCCCCCACCCCCCCAGATCTGAGTTTCTGAAGTCGGAGTGTCCCGCTGCTGCCCTCTGCTGGCCATCCGTGAAACATTATCAGTGTTCGCTGGCGTCGCGCTCAGCTGCCAGGCTTAAAGAGCAGGAAGTGGCCGCCGGTGCCGTTTCCCAACATGATACCCCTCAGCCCAAACGCAGGAGGACCACTGCTGGGGGTGACGCACATCACATACTTCACATGCTTTTCTTTTGTTTCTGTCAATAAGTGTGCATGAATTTTTTTTTATTAAATGCCCTATCATATCCAGACATCTGGTGAAAATTAAAAAACATGTTTTTTTTATCATTCAGATTGTGATCCAAACTATTTTGTGTTCATTAAAAGTGTTATTTTATTTGACATCTCCATTTATGATTGGCTGTCAGGTCATAATCTTTGGAGGGAATTGTCTTGTTTTGCTCCAGGTTCAACATCCAGCACGACCAAAGGGCCGTGGTTGGAGAGCAGCAGCATCCACAGCCGCATGCACACTCCTGTGCTCACCTCCACTGTCCAAAAACGGGCAGCACCGCCGCCACCCACGCAGGTCAGAACGGCAGAGTCGGACGCCGGCAGTGGATTGTCTGAGCTGGAGTCAGAAGACGAGTTCTCCTCAGGGTTAGTTCCATTTCATCAACACTTTGGTTTGAGTGTCCATTTCTGTCTTTTTTTTTTAATTAAAGCTTTGAACTCATCAATTAGTTAAAATTTTCACCAATAAAACTGTTCAACATGAACGTCAGCAAACAAATGAGTCAACGCTCGGGTCAAACGGGCTCAGAGACTTGAAGTTTCTGGGTTTTTTTTTTTTTTTAAAGAAAAATCAAATTCCTGAGGATTTTTGTCAGTGATAGAAGCCGTTTCTGTGACGGCTTCAATCCTGATGTGTTATCCAGGATGCCGATGCGAAAAGTGAATCCCACAAAACGGGGTCGTCTGAATTCCGCCCAGACTGCAGCTGCTCGGGATAAAGAGGATGTGGCGTCCCACCTGACTTTGTAAGGCTGCTTTCAAATGGACGACACACGTCTGTGGAGAATCACCTTCTATTTTTGTCTTTCAGTCGTAGAAATGTGTGTGTTTTATCTGCCCTTCAGGCTTTCTCTGATTGAAGATGACATCTCAGAAAGAGAAGAGGGTGAAGATGAACCGGAGATTGAAGATTCTGACAATGAATCACAGTCTTCTTACACACTGGTAAAAATAAATGTTGAAAGTCCCACTCCAGGCCTATTTTGCTCTATTTTTAGCGTTTCTATTATTCTCATGATGCTGTTTTAGGCTAAATCAGAAAGACATGTTGTTTTCTAGGACAGAGTTTCTGCAGAGCAGCAGAAGGTCATTAGAGGTCATCCATAACTGAGAGCTCTGATTGTACACTCTCACACTAGCTTACAGCCCTAACTTAATATTATTAATGGGGAAAAAAAGCAAGCATTATTCCAGTTTTGAGCCAGTGGATTTATCAGAACGGAGCAGAGCAGGGGGGAGGCAGCTCGGTACTCTTGGCCGGGTGGATTTCACTCAAATAAACTCTTTTTTCAGACGCATTTTTTCATCCGATTCACAACACTTTGAATGCAGAAATTCTCACAAAAATTAAGCTTCATTTTGTCAATATGTTGAAATTTCAATCTTATTTGAATATGACATTTCCTGCTACGGAACACATCGAAGTAGAAAAATATATAAATAATAAAAATAGTACTAAAAATAGTAATCATTATAAAAAAAACCACACACATACACCTTCTGCTAAAACTATGTCAAAGCTAAGCTACAGAGATGAGTTTTAAGTTTTTCTCTTCACAATGTAAGGCCCACAGTGCTGACATGTGGTCTCGCCGTACTGACCTTTGAGACCACCAGCAGACCTGAGGACCTGGTAAAAATGAAGGTCCAGTTTCATTAAAACGTTTAGAAACTAATAAAAGCATCTAAAACATGGATCCTAAAGCCGACTGGGAGCCAGAGCAAAGAGCTGGAGTAATGTGCTGCTACTCTCTGGTCCTGGTTAAAAGGCGTGCAGTCAGGTTTTATAATAAATATGTCCTCTATAGTCAGAAAAGTGCCCTAAAGAACATGTAAAAAAGACCAGAAACACCATTTTCATTGGAGCGAGTCTGTAAAGAAGAAGTAGAGATCCTGTTGTGAGCTAGATTTAGTTTTTGCACAAAGTTGAGACTGTAGGAATGATTTGTTTGTATGGTTAGTGCTCCGCAAACAGTTTCAGTTGTGAACTCTTAGATTGTAAAGTTAAGACCGTCCTCTGGTTGTGTGTTTTCTTCCAGCCTTCTACAAGGCACACCTCCATCAGTGTCCTCGATGAGCTCTTTGACTGACATCAGTCGGGGATCCTCCAGTCAGATCTTCAAGAGTAAAAAGCACTTCAAAAAAGGTTTCATTTTCTGTTTGAGACCTGTTGCCCTTTGTAACTTTGTTTATAAAGATTTCTTTTTGTTTTAAAAGATGAAATATTTTCCAAAGTTGAAGTGTTTACATTTTATTACAAGTAATGTTCGAAACCTGTCAGCTTCCTATAAACTAAAAGTGCAACGACTTCTTACTTAGTATGTTGTACCATTCATTGTTGGCAACATGTGTTTTGTTAAACAGTTTGTTTATTTTTTTAACACTTTTTTTTGTTCAAAAGTGTTGTGTTTGGTGTTTCATTATGTTTGATTTTGTATTTCAGAATGAAATTAAATGTTGTAAAACACAGATATCAGCCTGATTGATATGTATGATGGGAAAATATGTGTTGTATATAAAGCAGTCAAATGTATGCTTTAATAACCATGACAGATCATAAAAATAACTGAAAGAGCTGAGAAAGATACCAGTGATTGCATAAAAATCTCCTACCTCTCATTTCTTTACACATTCAATGAGAAAAATTACCTATAAACATGTTTGCTTTTGCAATTTTTTATCAAGCAAAATGTAGATTAGGGTTGGATTTGACCATTTACCTCCTTTGTTTTGTATGTTTAGTTTGTTAGTGCAAAACCTTATCGTCACATTCGCGCCATTCCTGACAAACCGGGCGGAAGTTTGTCCAGTCACGTGAGACGTCGTCTCCAGCAACTTTCCCGCCACTACCAAATCCCGCCCCTCTTCTGTGAAAGCTGCGACACTATTGGCTGACGCGATTGTCAGACTCGCGCCACTTTTTGCTCTCCGACCGAGAGGAGCTGGGTGCTTGTGAATGAGTTCAGTACTCCAGGAGTAGAAAATAAAACATTTTTAAGCTTTACGTTTTACTTCATTTGGGCTTTGAAGCGTTGCGAGTCATCGGTCGTGGAGCTGAACGCCTGCAGCCATGGCGCGAAAGGATTATGCGGCAGAGAAAGGTAGGGACTTGTGTCTGTGGAGAACAGCATGGCAGCAACAGGTTGGCCGGATTTCCTTTTTTGACAAATATCTTTAAATGAAAAGCAAATCGTGTGAAGCTGCATGCCGCTGAACGTTTCATAGAAAGATTTACGTGTTTGCGCGATGTCATTCAATTAGTGAACTTTATCTCGTACACTACTTCATCTCTTATAACGCGAGTTTTATACTTTAAATTCCTGGTTTGTTGTGGTTAAATCACGGCGCGGTGTGTTAGAGTAACCCGTAAAGACACAACTACTCCTGAGATGGTTAGTCATAAGTTGGTGGTGAGTCGTGCTTCGTTGGAGTTGGTGACTGCGCGGTGACCCGGATGGAGCCTTAAACAAAGGAGCAGGCGCCACACTCAACGCACATGCCCGGCGATGGTGGCCCAGCACAAAGTTGACATTTCACAATGTGCTAAACACAGTCTGCTGCTGCACTCCTCTGAGTCGAACCACAACTTCTCTTTACGTACACATGTAAACGAATATTTAAAAAAAAACAGCATAGTGTTTTTTTCTCGATTGGGTAAGCGACTAAAATTTCCCTTGTGATCAAAACGCGTTTAAAACGCCACAAAATCCCATGTTTTTTTAGTTGGTGTAAATGTTTACACCAAATGTTTGGCTAAAGCAGAGACTGCAGCCCTTTTGCAGAGTGTTAGCATGCTAGCTGCTTAGCTGTTGTGGAGTCCGTGAACGGGCCATTTTGTATTTAGCGCTCCGTGCGGTGATTCAGCCTCAGCCGCCGCTGCTGCTGCTGTAGAGCCGCGCAGTCCGTGAAAACAGACACACAGCTAACACTTAAGACTCAGGCTTAGACAACATCTTTACAGTATAACTACTGACATAAAAAAACTTGTCACAACAAGCACAGCCGGGGAAAAAATACACAAAAACAATGTATCTGGCGTTGAAACAAATGTACTCTAACACCTCTCTGAGTGTGTGTAACTGGAAGCGGTACTTATTTTGTGCGCCAAACTAGTTTTCATGATGTTACACGGATAAGTTTATAGTCCCCGTCTAAAAAGCATTTATGTAACCGTTTGGATAAATTGTATTTCGGGTTTGCGCATGTTTAGAACACCCCTTGGGTCTAGTTTTTGCCATCTCCCCCCTTACCGCTGGGCTATTTATCTTATTTAAGATGCGTTTGGTCGGGGCGGCGTGTACGAATCACTACCCTGCTAGCAGCAGCTAATGATAGAAGATGGCTGGCCGCGGTTAGAAAACAACAGCATGGACTGCTTTTAAGAGCGGAGGAGCCGCGGAGGGATATGAAGTGACGCGGCACAAAAGCCATGTGCTGCTTTGTTTACAATAACATCCTCGACCAGATATGCAATAAAGCCACACTGCCCCTTTCCCATTGCTACCTACAAGTAAGTTAAATGTTTTTCATCGCCACAGAAGGGCTGTTTGTTTGTTTATCCCGTTAGTTCCGCGGTTCTGCTTCCGAAGTTGGGGTTCTTTCGAGAAGTGTTTTCAAAGAGGGGCGCCGACGTGAATGCGCGCTTGTTGTTTTATTTGCGCGCTCTGAGGAAAATCCGCTCCGTCCAGGAAGCCGTTGGTTGTGTACCCGAAAATCGCGCTATGTATGTGCGCACCTGTGCGAAAACTAGCTTCCATCAGGGCTCCAGCGGCTAATTGTGTGTTACAGTAGGCAATAGTGACTCATCGAGATTACAGGATGCCATGTTACTCAACAAAGGGGTCGTCGCAGGACAACAAATTAGCTCCCAGTTGGCAGGCCTGCAGCTTTAAATTGATACAATCTCAATCATTCTTTGGGAATAAAATGCGCAAGTAAATACTCACTGTTTTTGCCAGCAGCATTCAAATCGTCTCTTTTTGTATAATAAAAACGGATTTTTGTTTTGCAGAAAAATGCAAAAGGTTCCTGCAGGAGTTTTACACAGAGGACGGCAATGGGAAGAAGGTGTTCAAGTACGGAGCACAACTTGTGAGTACAGTCAATGCACAGCACGCGCATTTATGGCAGATGGAGGCTTTTCAAATTCTTTTTTTATTGTCATTATTATTCCAGTTAATTCATCACAACCTGCTTTTTAAATCTAATCTTTTCTAGATCAGGTGAGCTAAAGAAGTTGAAATTTTTTTATTTCTTACCCACTTAACCCATTGAGTCCTTCCCATTAGCAGCGACAGCATGCTTGTTTTCCTAACAGCTTTCGTGTGTTTGTGGTCAGGTGGCTTTGGCCCACAGGGAGCAGGTGGGCCTCTTTGTTGAGCTGGACGATGTGGCCGAAGAAGACCCTGAGCTGGTGGAGAGCATCAGTGAAAACGCCAAACGCTACACGGGCCTGTTTGCTGACGCCGTCCACGAGCTGCTGCCAGAGTACAAAGAGAGAGACGTGCGTTTTAGCACAGTTTTTGATGTTGTTCTTATTATTTGTTCTAATTATCTTGTTGTTGCATGTATTATTGCAGTTTGTCTGCAAACGGAATCTTTAGTAGTTTTTGACAATCTAACATAGGTTTGTGGTAGAAGAAACATGTAATTGTTGCTTTGGATCTATTTTAAAAGCATTTCCAGTGGCCTTTTAGTTATGATCATGTTGTTTTTAGGTAAAATAAAAGAAAATCCATGTCATTTCCCAGGACAGGGTTTGTGCAGAGCAGCAGTTTTACGTTATGGGTGGGATTGTTGCAGCAGAGCGACCCCGCCCCCTTCCCATCACCCATCTGTCCACATTCTCCCGCTAGCTTACACCCCCCCCAGATTCCAACCTAGCATTAGCAGTCCAACAAAAGTACAGTACAGTTTAGATCCAGATTCCAGCTCAGACTCTGAAAACAAAGACGTGCCTGAATCTGTCTGGAAGTGGTTTCATCAGAATGGAGCGGAGCTTCTACATAACACAGTGGGCTTCCTTCTGATTCACAACAATTCTGAATAAAGACATGCACTTTTTAAGCTATATGTCCTGCATCACGAGAACAATGTCACACAAACTAGTTTAAAAAATCCCAAAAATAATTTCCATCAGAGTGGGTCTTTAAAACCTCCCCACATAGACGAGGTTCTGCTGTCAGGACTACATTGTGGAAGCAAACGGAGTGAAGATGTGCTCTTTTATGCTGTTTCTGTCTCAACTGAGTGAACCATCAGCTGGTCCATCAACCTGAATGTGTTTTAATAATTCAGGTGGTGGCTAAAGACTCTCTGGATGTGTACATTGAGCACAGGCTGATGATGGAACAAAGACTGCAGGACTCTGCAGAAACCAGGGACTCCCGGAACCAGTACCCACCAGAACTCATGAGGAGATTGTACGTAGATGTTCAGATTTATTCCATGGATTTTTTTAAAATTCTGCTCTGAAAGCTGCTTCTCCCGTCCACAGCGAGCTCTACTTTAAACCTCCGAGCACCTCCAAGTCCAAAGTGGTGCGCGACATCCGAGCCGACAGCATTGGTCAGCTGGTCACCGTCCGGGGCATCGTGACCCGCGCCACTGAGGTCAAGCCGATGATGGCGGTGGCGACGTACACCTGTGACCAGTGCGGCGCAGAGACCTACCAACCCGTAAGCCCGCATCCAAACTGGCTTCACATTCGAACCAGCAAGCAACAGCTTCACCTCCCTCCTGATCCCTGCCTCAGATCCAGTCTCCCTCCTTCATGCCGCTCATCATGTGCCCCAGCCAAGAGTGCGTCACCAACAAATCTGGGGGGCGGCTCTACCTGCAGACCCGGGGCTCCAAATTTGTCAAATTCCAGGAGCTGCGAATTCAGGAACACGTACGAATCTCCAAACACTGAAATCAGCTTCTTGGTATTTAGCAACTGTCTTACCAGTTTTGTTTGGCGTTCTCCAGAGCGACCAAGTGCCAGTAGGCAACATTCCCAGGAGCATGACGGTGTATGCACGCGGCGAGAACACGCGTCTGGCCCAGCCCGGAGACCACGTGGCCATCACCGGAGTCTTCCTCCCTCTGCTGCGCTCCGGCTACAGTCAGGCTATTCAGGTAGTGTCGGTTTTTCTTTCATCTCGACAGGAGAACAGAGCTGGATGTTACAACTCATCTGGTTTCATCTTCTCAGGGACTTTTGTCAGAAACGTATCTGGAGGCTCACAACATCACCCTAATGAACAAAACTGAAGATGATGAGCTGGCGACTGAAGAGCTGAGTGATGAGGAGCTGCGCAGCATCACAGGTCAGGCTTTCCGTGAGGCTGGAAACAGCAGAAACGCCTGTCCCTTCAGCAGCAGCTAAAGCAGCGACGTCTGGTTACAGAGGAGGGATTCTATGAGAAACTGGCCGGTTCCATCGCACCCGAGATCTATGGACACGAAGACGTGAAGAAGGCTCTCCTCCTGCTGCTGGTTGGAGGAGTGGAACAGGCTCCTAAAGGCATGAAGATCAGAGGTGAGCTCACCTGCACAATTCGGACAAACATGCGATCAGTTTAGTTCAAAGGTGGAGTCGCAGTTGGTTCAGAGAATCCAGCTGCTTTTGTAAAATGTAAGAAACTGAAACACATGTTATTTGTGACTCTTTTCCCTGAAGGCAACATCAATATCTGCTTGATGGGAGACCCGGGAGTAGCAAAGTCTCAGCTGCTGTCGTACATCGACCGCCTGGCTCCCAGGAGTGAGTCTTTTGACTTCTCGTTTCATCCACGTTCCTCTGGAAGAAGAAATGAACGATGTGAAACGTTCGTGGATGTGTGGTCAAACGCCTGTTTCTGTGGTCTCCAGGCCAGTACACCACAGGTCGGGGTTCATCCGGCGTGGGTCTGACGGCAGCTGTGATGCGTGACCCCCTGACCGGTGAAATGACCCTGGAAGGCGGAGCGTTGGTCCTGGCCGACCTGGGCGTGTGCTGCATTGATGAGTTTGATAAGATGGCAGATGCTGACCGAACAGCCATCCATGAAGTGATGGAGCAGCAGACCATCTCCATTGCTAAGGTAGGAGCAGCTGCCTGACCCTGACACACACACCCCCCCCACCCCCCAGCACGATGAGTTCAAGTACAACCGCCCAAGTCACGATGCATTTCTGCTTCGCTGTGCAGGCCGGCATCATGACCTCCCTCAACGCTCGCTGCTCCATCCTCGCTGCGGCCAACCCCGCCTACGGCCGCTACAATCCCAGGAAGAGCATCGAGGCCAACATTCAGCTGCCGGCCGCGCTGCTGTCCCGCTTCGACCTGCTGTGGCTCATCCAGGACAAGCCGGACGCCGACGCTGACCTGCGTCTGGCGCAGCACATCACCTACGTCCACCAGCACTGCCGACAGCCGCCCACGCACTTCACGCCCATCGACATGAAGCTGATGAGGTGCTGGTTGTTCTTTTGCATGTTACCCGTCAACCCCTTAAGCACGGGGCAAGACATATTAACGCCATTTTGGCCGCTCCCTTCAGGCGCTACATCGCTCTGTGTAAGAAGCGGCAGCCCGTCGTCCCAGAGGCCCTCGCGGATTACATCACCGCCGCTTATGTGGAGATGAGGAAGGAGGCCAGAGTCAGCAAAGACACCACCTTCACCTCTGCTCGTACCCTCCTCTCCATCCTCCGCCTCTCCACCGCCCTGGTGAGGACATGAAAAACCTGTGACACATCTGCTTGGCAGGAGCTCCATCTGTGGTTTAGAGTGGACCTCTGGGTTCACTGCCTTCAAAGTCTTTGAGGTTTCTGCTTTCATTAGCTGCCCAGCATGAGATAAAGTGCTTACAGTGCAGGTAGTGATCAGAACCGTCTACTGCAGTGTGAGCACTTCTCTCCCACGCTGGTCCAAAGCGCCTCAGTGTCTCTGTTACCTCTCTGACGGTCTACAGTGTTTCTGCCTCTGGTTACCAAAAGTGCTGTTTGTGCAGGTAGAAGTCATCAGCTACTGCAAAACCAGCACTTCAGGTAAACTGATGGACCGCCCTCGGATGTCCACAGGGGGGCGCTCCAGTATCTAGATGAGGAGACTGAGTGTTTTCTGTCAAGGATCTTCTGGTCCTGGCCAGCTTTGCAGGGTGGGCAGTCAGCCTGTGCTTGCCTGGAGCAGCTGTGCAAACCCATGCAAAACTGACTATGGCCAGCACTGCATCTACGCCTTCTACACTAAAGAAAAGGTTTTTTTTATGTCTGTGTTTGTTTGACCTGTGGAGAGATTAGCTGGTGTTGAGAGGCGGAGACTTGGGCAAATGCCGGGCATCCCAGAGGGCATTGCACTTGTCTCGGTCTGACAGTGCCGGCACAGCGCAGCCTCCGTCGACGCGGTCCAGTCAGATTAAGGAGTGCCGGCCCTCAGAACCCCCATCTGAACCCCGCCCGCACTCTCTCTGCTCTTTTGCAGGCCCGGCTTCGCATGATGGACACGGTGGAGAAGGAAGATGTCAATGAAGCCATGAGACTTATGGAGATGTCCAAGGATTCGCTGCAAGCAGACAAGTCCGGCACAACGAGGTTGGTATCAAACATCACAGATCAGAGGGTCGGGCACAACCAGTCCAGTAGCCGGATCCCTTTAGGGTTTTCCTTTTTAAATAGGAGTGTCTGTGGGACCTTCAGGAAGCTGTAAAACCTCCAGGTTTTTACAGCTTTGTGTTCAGTTTCCTGTTCACTTGAGCAGGCACGGGGGGTGATGTCATGTTCACACTTCAGCCCAGATCTCACACTGGTGTGGTTTTCTTTAGCGACATTTCGACTGACATTAGTTAAACCAGCGGTGACCCTCTTCTTGTGCCGTATTACTATGCTGGTGGCCATTCTGACAGTGATGCATGCTGGGATGCAGGCTGTTCTGATTGTGTCCTCTTCCCTTTCAGGGCCCACCGTCCGGCTGACGTCATCTTCTCTCTGGTGCGGGAGCTGGCCACGGAGAGCGCGGCGGGCCGCGGCGGGGCTGGCGGCGTGGTTCGCATGGCGGAAGCGGAGCAGCGCTGCGTCTCCCGGGGCTTCACGCCCGCTCAGTTCCAGGAGGCTCTGGAGGAGTACGAGGAGCTGAACGTGTGGCAGATCAACCAGGCGCGCAGCCGCATCACCTTCGTCTGAGCGGCCCTTTCCATCTCCCTCTGAACCTGGTCGTGGCGCCGCTTTTCTGGTCCTGTAAACGGCCACAGTGCTTGTAAATATGTACGTCAGAAGTTAGTATTTGTTTATTCAGGTCACAGCTCCATGCATCGGTTGATGCAGAGCCTCTCTGTACATTTATAATTGCAAATGTTAGAAAATTATAATAAACCTTTCAAATCTGTGTGATGGTCGTTTCTCTCCAGGGTCAGCAGAGAGTTTTGAGAAATAGTGCCCTTTATTAGTTTTCTCTGTAGAAAGGGGAGAAACTGAACTGCAGGCAAATATGGAGCTCAAGCAACAAAGATTTGCTTTAGACAGTGGAATTATGGGAAAAGTAAATGCTTCTAAGGCCTCAGACTTCAGGACAGATGGGGCTGTCAGATTGGAGTGGCTGTGTTAGACCGATCTAAATAAGAGCCAAAGGAAAAGTAAGAAGTCGGATTCTATGAAGCGGATTTATTTATACACTCATAATGGCCCCAAAGAGAGATGAATAGAAACATCAATGGAGGTGATTTGCCAGGTTAGTGCTCTCGCGTGGTCCTGGTTCAGTTCTCAGCCGGGACCTCATCTTTTTAAGAGGAAGAACTTCCACAATTGGTGGCTGACTAAAAGACTTTTTTTTTTGCCTTTCATCTTGTACTTGCGTACCAGCTTTACAAGAAAAGTCAGTCCAGGCTGTACTTTCTCTGGAGGCTGCGCTCCTTTAACATCTGCACAAAACTGCTCCACATGTTTTCTCAGTCAGTCAGTGGTGGGGAGTGCTCTTCTCTCCTCCATGCTGCTGTGTGCTGGTGCAATTCCAGCAAGAACATCTGCAGGCTCAACGAGATCAAGATGGTGAGCTCTGTGGTGGGACTGAAGCTGGATCTTGTGGAGGGGGTGGCAGAGCAGAAAACCCTGAGCAGGTTCAGGGCCATCATGAGGAATCCCTTACATCCCCTACATGAGGCCTTCACCAGCAGGAGGAGCACGTTCAGCGGGAGACTGCTGTCCCAGCGCTGCTCCACAGACAGACTAAAGCTATCTTTTGTTCCTCGTGCCATCAGGCCATACAAACTACTACAGGGCATCCTAAAAGTCATTTCTTCTCATTTTTATTTATTTTGTATTTTATTTTTTACCCACTGATTTTAAATTATTGATTCATTTTTTCTTTGTTAATATTTTAAATCTATTGCTATTTTTACTATTTTTATTGTTTTTAATGTGTGTGTGCGTGTTGTGTGTGAGCACATGGGCGATTTTAAATTTCCTTAGGGATTATTAAAGACTTATTCTATTCTATTCATCGTTCCTCCTCCAGAAAAGCAATTGATGGCATCTTCCTGTTTTCTGGCTCAAGTGCAGCGTAACCCTTGTGCTATCCTAGGCACTTTAACATTGGTAGTTGGGTCATCTAGGCCCCAAAAGACAGTCCGCTGAACCTTTTTTCTTCAATGATTTGTGATCTTCACTGGTGTCCATGGATTACATGAGATCCTCTCCACCTTTATCCACTTTGGTCATGGTAGGGAGAACACGTCAGTGTAAGGATTGGGTCATCTGGACCCCATAGGATAGCACAAGGGATATAAAGGTTGTGTTTCCTGATTGTGTCTTTTGGGCCCGAGCCACAACTTCACACCCACAGTCAGCAGCAACCTCCCCAGAACTTGAAACCGCTTGCCTCAATTTAGCTAACAATAAACTGATAAAAAAGTGCAAAGCTTCTCAATACCTCATTGAAATGTGTGCATTACATTGGAGAATAGAAAGTCCAAACATGTAAACGTAGTCAAAGTACCAGACCGATCAACTGCTGATCTATTTTTCAAAGCGTTCCCAGTGATCTATTATTTATGGTTAGGCCATTCTTTACACAAATCTACATATTTTTCTAGGACATACTCTCTGCAGAGCGGCAGTAGTTCATCAGAAATTCACCTCTTACCCGCCAATTTTAACTGCACCTTTGACATTTAGGGACCCTTGGTGGGGAGGGGGAGGGGACATTACTGTGAGTAATCAGGAGATGTCCCCTTAGTGCCCTACCCACCAATTTTAACTACACCCCATTAGTACACACACCCTTTACTCCTCCAAATATACATTCCAACATAAACACACACACATGCACACACACACCCTCACAAACACACACACACTCATTTCGCAAGGAAGGTGGGTCCTAGGTCCATCTGTCCCCTACCTCATTCCTGGTGGGGGGTACTGGGCCCTTGGCAACGGCGGCCGTGTCCCCTGGGTGCTGGTTTCCTGGGCCCAGCGGTCCTCTCTTCACGCAGGGAGAGGGTTCACATTACACCTGAGCCGGGGGTGTCCGTGTCCCTGTGGGGTGGGTCCTGGTCTTTGCCCCCAGGTGATGGGCCTTGCCAAATTTCCAACTGTGGCCGAGCCTGGTCGGGCCATGTCTACAACGCCCTCGTGGGCCCCCTTCTCCCTAGGTTGCCCCCTCCTGGGCGGGGGCGGCTGGCCCCTGCCTTGCTCCTTCCTGGACCAACCGTGGGCCGGGTGGGTGGCTGCCAGGAGCGCGGTGTGGGTCTCCCTTGGGGGGCCTTGGCTCGTACCTGGGGTTGGGGCGGGGGGATAGTTGGAATAATGTATATAGGTATAGGTATGTATATAGGTATGATAGGTGTATATGAATTACAAATCTGGATGCTCTTAAATTTTCTCCACCTCAATGAGGAAAAGACAGGTGATTGTCTTTGGTCCCAGTGGCAACAGTGAGTCACACCCAATAGCTCTGGGTTCTCTCACTCAATCTGTTAAATCTACTGTCACAAACGTAGGAGTGAAGATGGACAATGGTTTTAATTTGGACAAGCAGATCAGTTCGGTGGTGAGATCCAGTTAAGGCAGCTGGCTAAAGTCAAATTGTTTTTTATCAGAAAAGCACTTTGAGACAGTTATCCACGCCTTTGTTACAACTCGGCTAGATTACTGTAACTCTCTTTACTTTGGTGCCCCTCACTCATCCTTGTCCCGTCTCCAGCTGGTGCAGAACGCTGCTGCACGCTTGTTAACTGGAACGTGGAAGCGAGAGCATATCACACCAGTTCTGGCTTCTATTCTGTGTTGTTAAGCTCTTTGGTCAGCTCCTGCTGTTTTAAAAGCGCTTTATAAATAAAGTTGACTTGACATTGACTTAAAGAATCACTGTGCCTACCACCCGCAGAGTGCTGGGCTAGTAGAAATAATGAATGGTACAATTAAGAATAGGCTGCAGAAATGTATTGATGAAACTGGACTCAGTGCCTAGATTTAGTGAAACTGTGCATAAAGTAAACATTACCAGTACAATTAGGCCTAACACCTTATGAGACCCTTTTCAGAAGACCTTACAGGTTACCACAGTTTAAAAACTGATGGGAGACTATTGGAGCATACCTGGCTGACTATATGAGGGCCATTTTAGAAAAACAAAGAGAAATCTTGACTAATGAAAAACCTTTTGGCCCTCAGCAGGAAAACCAGCTTTTAGAACCAGGTGCTTGGGTTCTGATAAGAAGCATCAAGAAAAAACACTGGTATTCGCCCAAGTGGGAGGGGCTGTACCAGGCACTGCTGGCCACTCCCACTGCAGTCAAATTCGCTGAAAGATCCACCTGGATTCACCTGACATATTGTATATATTGTAAAAAGGTAATCTCGACTTGAAACTCCAAGGTGGAAGGTGAGCTAAAGTCTGATAACAGGGTGGACTCAGACGTTTAGAGTCTGGGTAGGCCCGAAAATCAGTGAAGCCCCCTGTAAAGCCACCGACCTATTTAGACGAAAAAAATAAATGAATAAATAAAATAACAGTTGATCGAGATGGTAAACGAAGGTTTTCAATAGTGTGAAATGTATTGTTGTTGTGATTGTAACCATCATTATAGCGTGGGATACCTGGCAGTACTGGCGCCCCCCTGGGTATGAAAATGGAACAACCATTTCGACTGAGATAACTGGAAAGAAAATCCACTGAACCCAGAGAATACTACTACTATTTTTAACTAACGACTCTCGAAACTTAATTCTGTTACCTTTTTCTGTGTACGGTTGACGTTTTGGTTGCTAAAATGTCTAGTATTTATCCTCACAGTCAGAGATCTAGCCATAAGCGAGAAGTGTGGCTGACAAAAACTGACCCTACTTACATAGACGCCATAGGGGTTCCTCGTGGAGTACCAGATGAATGTACATTAGTTAATCAGGTGGCTGCCAGCTGGGAATCTTCACTATGTTGGTGGTGTACGATTGACAAAAGCGTGGACAGGATCAACTACATCCACTACAACGTCCAAAAAATTAGGTAACTGGACACGAAAAGGGTTTGAAGCTGTTCATGAACAGCTTTCTGTTACATCTATAATGGCATTCCAGAACAGGATCGCTCTCAACATGCTCATGGCTGAAAAGGGTGGCGTGTGCACCATGTTCAGTGAACAGTGTTGCACGTTCATTCCTAACAACACTGCTGCAGACGGCAGTCTGACCAAGGCCGTAGAGAGCCTTCACACTCTCAATGGTAAGATGAAGGACCATTCCGGTGTTGATACCACCATGTGGGACTCCTGGCTGGGTGTGTTTGGGAAGTACCGCTCACTGGTAGCTTCCGCTTTGGTGTCCAAGCTTGACCTTGTGTGGATGCTGTTGTATTCCTTGCCTGCGCTCTTTGTGCAATCGTCTCATCTCCACAGCTATTATACCTGAAGAGACTCAGCTGCGTCCCCTCTGTGGAAGTGTCTCCAACACACACCCTCCAAGTGTAAATGTGTTTGTGCTTGTAAACATGATCTTCCAGCTGGACATCTTCGTGAAGTGGCTGACTAAGAGTGATGTGAGGTTTGCGCATGTATGTGATATACAGGGAGGAGTTATGTTGGAATAATGTATATAGGTTATCTCATATTTGCTTATTTTACGCATCATATATATATATATAGCTAGGTGATTTAATCATGTTTGCAGAAGTGTGTGTGTGTTCGAATCTGTTTCACAGGAAGGTGGAGGTGACACCCTTGGGAGAAAATGTTTATCTTTGCGTCTTTTTAGCATTCTCCTGAGAACCTGTGTTAGCTATGTCTAGAATGAATCGAAGGACGCTCTGTGTTAGTTCATCTGTGAGAAAAAGCTTTGCAGGTCAAGAGATGATTTGAGAAGACTGTGGAAGGATGGACATGTTTTAATAAATGCTTTCTGATAGCGCTCCAGCTGTGTTTTTATCTGTTTCCCCTCTTTAGAGCTCAGCGCGTGTGTAACTTAGGGACAACCCGAAACAATTTATTAAAAGAGGAGGCAGCAGAATATGCGCCAGAGTGGAGAGAGATTGTTTACTGAGTAGATCTCTGTCTGCTCTCCTTATAAAAATGTACCTTTGTCTCTTGTCTTTCTTTCCTTCATGTTGTTATTCTGATGTTGGAGGTTGTTTTAACCCAACAGGGATGCCCGGAACTCCTGAATGGTGATGATGTGCTCGTCTGGGGCTGTGGGCACCCCTCTCGGGTGGGGCCCGGCGTTGGGCCCTCCCGGCGCGGTGGGGGGCTGCTCTCCTGGTTGGGCTGGGGCGGCACTCTCTCTCCCTCCGTGCCTCCCTGCTCCCTGGCTCTGGGGGCCTCGTGGAGGTCCTGCTGGCCCTGGCCTGGGTGGCGGATGTGATCGCCTGGGGGGTGGTTGTTCTCTGCCTGCTGCCGAGTGGCGTTGGGGGGTTCTGGCTGCCGCTGCTGCTGCGGCGGGGGTCTTGGTGTGGGGATGGCTGGACACTCCTCCTCCTTCTTTTCACATTCCATCATCCATTTTGGAAGAACATCAACACTCACCTGAGCACTAATAGTTTGCGTGAATGAATGAATGAAATATTTCACACCAGTTGGTTTAAAGGCATGAGTATGTGTGTGTGAACATTATCTGTATTGTGTACATGTGGACAGGTGGACATTTCTGCAGCTAACAGGTGTGTTTATAATATCTGAGTGTGTGCGTGGACAGGCTCCGCCCCTTTGAGATTTGTATTACATCTGAACCTTACCGTAATGATAAACATCCAGTAACTTCTGGCTTTATGCCGCTTTGTGGTCCCCCCCCTCCTATAATCACCCCCCTATCCCCCCGTCTCTAGCATCCCTCTCTCTTCTTCCCTCCTTTCATTTTCCGTCTGGTCCAACATCAAAGATTCTCAAATATGATTGAAATTAATAAAGTTGGGCCTCGACTACAAAAGGGGTTTATTCAGACATACCTCTGGTTTGTCAAAAGATTAATAACCCCTGTTGTTAAAGTAAAATATGTCCAACACAAGAGGCCTTCAGCTCTCATCTGTCTGCCTAGGAAGGTGTTGGACAGGACAAGTTAAAAAAAAAAATAAAACCCCCACCCCCACTTTCTGTCACCCATCTGTTTACACGCTCTCCCAGTTTAAATGTCTCATCCTAGCTTTTTCAAACAGCATTTTGTTTGTCTGCTCCTGATTCACAACAATTTGAATCAAGAAGCACTCAGAAAAATCATTAAGCTTAATTTTCTTTCTGTCTGTCGTCCATCATCAGAAAAATGCCACAAGAACGTTAAAAACACAATTTTTATCGGAATGGGTCTTTAACAATTCATGGAAGATGAGCCATAACCATGAAACTTTCCATTCTGAGAGATCACTATGAAAAGGTTATTTTCTCAAAGACTGCAGGAGCTGGAGGAACTTCAGCTCACAAACACGTTTATGACTTATAATTGAATGTGAGGACGTCCTGTAAAAATGCTGTGTTTTCAGGCAGCTCAGATTTAATGGCAAACATGCAGAGGCACAAAAAAGGCAGCTGTGATAGTCACTCTCAGTCCCAGAAAAGCAGGTGTTCCTCGCACAGAAATGACCACCTCCATGGTCTGACCATGCAGCACGAATCTGTAAAACCTCTTGAGCAATGTCTGCTCAAGACCATGCAGGTTATCACTGTAATTTTAGTTTTTTTTGGCAGAGATATTCAGTAAGTAGGCAGCCTTTTCTCAACACTTAGCAGCTGTCGCAGCAGGTAACTCTTTCCCCTCAGACTTAATGGGGAGTTTCCATTTGAAGTCTTTTCTTTATGGCTTTGGTCCAGGCGCTTTTTATTCCTAATTGGAGCCACAGGGCCCACTTTAACTGTCCAGGAGGTAGGATCTGGTATTCAAATTTGGTGAAGTCCTATTGGACAGAATTGTATTTTACACTTTGGCTGACGTGTGGGTTTGTATTTATCCCTTTCTGCCTGTTGGAGCTGTCAAGACGGCCTCCTGAACCAGGTAAGAAAACCACCGCTTTATTTTCAATGTTGCATCAATGAAGCAAGACTAGTTTTACTGTTAAATAGAACGTTTTTTAACCTGGATGTACCTGATTTCTACTGATACGTGTGAGCCACAACTTTAAAGAAATGTTGACTGCTTTTGAAAATTTGATGCATAACTTTTTACAATAGAGATGATCTACTTTTTTCTGTTCCCCCCCCCCCCAAATATTTCTTCTCTGCATTGCAGGAGTTCAAAATGACTTCTTCACTGTGTGTGCTGGGGCCTCTTTGTTGCCTCTTGCTCATCTCAGGTTAGTTTTTTTTTTTACTTTAGTTGAAGTACAAAATAAATAAATAAATAATTTGTCCGTATACCAGCTCTGCAGCCTTGTGGTGGAATGTTCAGGTTTTTGAGTTCAAACCCACGGCCAAGTTATATCAAAGACTCCAAAAATGGGGCTCAGTGGCTCCTTGTTTGACACTCAGCATTGATCGGTTGGATTGAGCGGATAAACACCCAAATGGTTTCCTAAGCATGGCTGTTTCTGCAGCTCACCGCTCCCCCAGAGGATGGATCAAATACAAGAACATAATTTCACACACCCAGGTGTGTCCCACGAATGGGACTTAACTCCAATATGTCCTTTTGCTTTCAGGCCAGCTGGAGGCCAAGACTCTGCTGAGCGCCATCAAGCAGGAAGGTAAGAGCAGCGCTGTCCTCAGCTCAGTTACTTTCTTTTTTTACTCTGCATGGCCTAAGTGAGGTTTCTTCCTCCTCCATCAGCGATGGTTCCTGTAAGCGAGCTCAGCCTCGACTCAGAGAAAGCCAACGGCTTCTTGACTCACTCCAGACCCAGACGTAACGTGGAACCGAAGTGGCACAGAGGAAACCCAGACTTCCAGTCCTACTACAGATACTACAGCAGCATCGGACACGTGGAGGGGGTACGACACCTGGAACACATTGTTGTCTCCATATTCTCATGATCTCCTTGATGCTATCAGGCTTCTTTTTACCAGAAAATTAGGGTGTAGTAAAGCCGAACAATTATTATCAGATATGGTTAAAATGTAGTTTTTTGGACTGTAAGTTTTTTGCCTGAATATGTTTTCTTCTCTCAGCTTTATGAGATCGACAAGCTGAGGATGCTCTACCAGCAGATGAGGTATCTGGAGCAGACGTACGGTCCAGACGCCCCGTACTACCAGAACAAACTCATCCCAAAGATCAAGTGCGACCCAGCTACTGACAAATCATGCAAACTCCCACCTCCGCCTCCTCCCATGAAGGGGCTCCCAAAGCCCACAGAACCCCCAATAATTCCTCCACCTCCTCCCGCCATGTCTCAGGCTGACGTGCTCTTCCTCTGCAACAGCAAGGACCCCCTCTGCAAGCCTCACATTGTCTACCTGCCTTCAGGCGCCGTGCCTGTACTCTGTGACCCCCGCTACCACCCCCACTGCACCCCTCAGAAGGCCCCACCGGCCTCCGTGGTAGTGCAGAAACATCTTCCTCCCCCTCCTCCTCCTCCTCCAAAGAAGTCTGCTCCACCTCCACCTCCAGTCTACGTCAAGAAGACCCCCGCGGTCCCTGTCCGTGCCTTCAAGGGCATGGAGTATGACTGCGACCCCTACTGGGACCCCGACTGCCTGATCGACCACCCTCCCAGGTCCATCAAGGGAAAGATCGAGGCGCCTCCGCCAACTCCCCCACCTGAGGAGGAGCCGGTAGAGGAACCTGCACCCCCTGCTCCCAAAGAAAAGAAACTAACCTACCCATACCCTTACCCTTACTACTACTTCCCCCACCCGTATGACCCCAGGGATGACCTTTATGACCCTGCTCGCTTCCAGTACCCACATCCTGACGATGCTGCGGATGAGCCTGCAGAGGAGGGGCAATGATAATTAGGAGGGAGGGGGCGGTGAAACAGCTGTCTTTAAATGGAGCAGGCTGATTGACACCAGGCACCGTCTGTATTCAGAATCACCTTCAGCATGATGGGAAGCGGTTTTTAGTCAACATGGCCATTTAATGCATTTCCTCTTTGAACAGATTTCAAAATAAAAGTCAGGTTATGGTTTGATATTTGCAAAGACACACGTTTCCTCGCCGGTGCAACGTGGCAGCTAAACTAAAGTGTAGCGACTCAGACTGGAGATCATTATGTCTGCTTCCGCTGTACATTTAACACCCAAATAAAAGCTGACTCCTGCTACACGCTGCACTCAGTGGAGCCGTGTCCAGCCTCATTTTTTTCTGCTGAATATTCCCGTCTGTCTGAGCCCACATCAGCCCATCAAACAGCGGGAGGACGACTTCAAACGACCTGCCAACAGCGAGCCGCCTGCACAGCCGAGCTGCAGCAAACTTTCACAAGCTCGTTTAAAAGTGCAGATCCGACACGTCCCTTTAGAGCCAGCTTCATCCAGCTCTTTTAAAAAGAAAACTCAAAAGTCACATGAAAAAAAAACAACAGATCCTTTATTACATACAGAAACATGAGACTAGAAAACAACCCGGGTAAAGGACAACATTCATGTACAGAGGGTTCACTGCAGTGCAGAAGAGTGGAGACTCTGCATCTCTGACTGACGTCTTCAAGTGCTCTCAGATTGTGGCCGAGGATGGTAACTGGGTCTGAAAAACCGCTGAGGCTGTGAGCTTCTATTAGCCAACCAAAACACACACAAAGCGCAGAAAAAAAAAAAAAAAAAAAAAGGTGGGGAGAGAACAGGGAAAAATCAACCCCAAACTGCAGCGTGTCGTTTGCATCTCCAGAAACTCAAAAGAAGAGTCCTCTCATCCTGCGGCCGATGCCCTGTCGGTCGTAAAGGACGTTGAATTTGTTGATGAACTGGTTCATGCTGTTGCATGTCTTGGTGATGGTGCCTAAGTAGGCCATGAGGCCGACGTCGTTGCATTGCTGCAGGGGGGGAGAAGCAGAGCGAGAGTGAGGCACAGAGTCAACAGGCACCTGCAGCAGGAAGCAGAAGAAAAGTTATTGTGAAATAATATGATTCTAAAAAGCTCTTTTGATCAATCTATCTTTTTGGGATCACAGAGCTGTTGGAGCCGACCCAGCCTACTGTCACAGGTCCACACAGTCACAAATTCAGCCGTGATGCAGGTGGTAGGAAGCCGGAGTAGCTGGGGAAAACCCTCGGGCAGAACATGCAAACTCCACACAGAAAGGTCCCAGCTGGGATTTGAACCAGGACCTTTTTTGCTGTGAGGAAAGAGGGCTAACCACTTTACCATCATGCATATTTGAGTCAATTATATTCGACTCATTCCAAATCTAATAACTATAAATGAGACGTGATGACCAATTGGGTAAGAGTGTATTAAGAAAGATTTGTTTTTAGATTAAATATTGTTGGCAGAACTTCTCGTCATTACAATTGAAAATGTGTCCACTTTCTAAAAACAAGTCCATGTTTGATCGCCTTAGATCCTTTATTTTCTACAATTTAAACTGTAATCACTGTACACAAATTACTTCTGAACATTAAGAATCTTTCCATCCTACTTAAAATCTATTAGGATATATTTAGTTTACATTTGATAGTTGAATTAAACTTCACGACACTGTGGGGGAATTTTTTCTATCTTGTCTCAGTAGTGTTCATTTTATGAGCAAATTCTTTTATAGTGTTAAACACCAAAAAAACCGTAACCCCTTCAGACCCAGGCCCATAGCTGAGTAACCCTCTAAAGTCCCAGGAACCCAGACAAGCAGAACCACTCTGGTAATTTCCCCCGAAATGTGACGTCTACGCACGTCTTAAGAGGTTAAAGCACTGAAGCTTCAATTCTTTGGGGGCAACGATTATAGAAACTAAACAGTTTTTGTGATAAAATCACCAAAAAAGTCAATGTAGTTCATGCATGGTGGGGGCTAAGTAACTAGCTGGATTTCTGACGATTTTATGACAAGAGGTTTAAAAGACAGAAATGCCCCCAAAAATGCTTTTTGTGGCAGAGAAAAGTTAATAATAATAATTTTATGCTTGCTTATGAGAGATATTTATTAGAGCTCTTTTTTTTTTTTTAGTGAAGTCCAATAAATGAAAATCCCTCGACAACTACTGATAAAATTTATCATAGACTTGAAAGCAAAAAAAGTCATTTATTTATAGCTGGAAATAAGTTCAGGGTTAATTCTTAAAAGGAAAAAAGGGTCAACTCTAACATATATCATTTATGAGACTGAGATGACAGTTGAATGGTTGTGAAAGGGAAGCATCTGAGCTTATGGCCTAGAAAATTGGTTTATGTGGGATTCATGATGCTGAATGTGCAGGAGATCCAGCATGTAGATCTACTTCTACAGAATGGTTAAGAAAATAAAAGCCTATATTTAAAAATGTCATAAAGAAGCAGCATTGCATCACAAAAAAGAAACCATTCTACTTTTTAGCGAAGACAATTTAAACCTCGACAGACAAAACTTTTCATGTGAATTTCAGTGGATTTGTTTGTTTTTGAACATGCTCTTACATCATAGAAGTCCGTTTTAAATTTGATGGTGCTGAGGACCGGCAGTCTGTGGCACAGGGCGTTTGCTTCTCGAAGGATCTCGTGGTTAAATGGCACCTCTCCTGTAACACAGCAGAGAGATCATGTGACTACAGGTGATGCTGCCGTCAAACGGGGGCTTGTTATTAGACAGGCGTGTTGGAACATCTTACTAAAGAACACCTGCTTCACCAACTTCTCTTCACACTCTTTGCCTCATAAATAAAGCAGACTCACCTGCTTCCACGGCTTTAACGTACTCTAGAATGATCTTCACTCGGCTGTGGAGCATCTTGATTGCACTGTGCTGAGCTATGAGGTGTTCAGCCACTGAGGAAGAGGAAGGAGAAGTGTTAGTGTCCACGGATTTCAACGGAATTCAGACCCTTTTCAAAAATGACATGAAAGCACTTCCACGGGTCTGTCAGGGTCCATTTTCAGCAGCTTGCTCTATTTACCCAATTCTGTTTTTTCACAATAGAAAAAGAAGCTAAACTAAATTACATTTAAAATAATACAAAAATAAAAAAAATAGATTTTATTTGGAGGAAAATAAATCATTTTCCTTATTTAAAGAAAGAAACATCCACAGCAAATATTTTCCTGCATCCAATATTCAGCCAGATGGATCCGAGCTATAAAAGAAATGTTACTTTGGAGCTTATTATAAAAGCAGCTTTTCAAAGCAGCATCTAAATTTCTTGTCAGAGCTGTCTATGGCTCAAAAGTCAGGTTTGAAAGCTCCAATATCGCTTAGAGTTCTTTGGGTTGGGGGAGTGAGGGGCTGGTCACTAGTGGGACAGAGTGTAAACAGATGAGTGATGGGCGCCATAACTCAGAGGCAAAATTTCAAATGAACTGCAGCCGCCCTGCAGGAACTATGGCCTAGAAAACGCCACAGGTTTTTGGTTGAAAACGCCACAATCATGATTCAGGGTATGTCAAGTTGCCATAGCAACTCATGCTCTGAACATAACCTGGTCTGGAGCAGGTTTTGTTTTCAGAGAGGTGAAGCAGCATGGCGTGTCCATTTGAAGATGTTTTAGTGGATGAAGAAGCTCAGATAATACTTTTTCCACCGTGAGTGGGTGATAAAACCACATATTGATGTTGGAAAAATAAACTTTTTTACTTTGATCTAACTTAATTATTTGCTTCAGTTAAGATAAATCATTTGTTAGTTAAGTCAGTTTAAAAATAACACATAGTTTTCAGACAGTTATTTTACTTTCATTCAAATGAATTCAATTAAGTAGGTGTAACTTTGGTGCTGTTGTTAGAGTGGCACCGCAAGGAATTGTGGGATACCATTCCTTTTGCCTGTCTGGACGGATTTGGGTTTAAGTGTGGGTTTTTGACCAAATGTGTTTAGTTGTTTAGCTGTTTTACTGTGTTTTGCCGAGTTATTATGACCTACTATACTTAAGCCTTTGCACCATGAGGGAGAGGAAGGGAGAGGATGATGAGTTTATATAGCACCACTACTGTTAATTATTGCAGTGATAATGTTAGAATATTTCTATGAATGGTTGCACTTTTTGAATATTGTTTCTTTCATTTTATTGTTATAAAAATGAGTATATCTGGCGGCTTAAACTAAGACATATGAGAGTTCAAGAATTATAATAAATTAAGATGGAAAACTATTTCATTGAATTGGAGTAATATGACATTTTGTGAGATAAATATGTAAATTTGAGTTGTATAAACACTAATTAAGTTTTATAGATGTAAGAAATTAGGTTGAATACATTAAACTCTATTACTTGTTATCAATAGAAGTAATTCATTTAAGTTGGCAAAATTGGATAAGTTTTATATATATATATATATATATATATATATATATATATATATATATATATATATATATATATATATATCACATCTAGTCCATTTCTAATGGTAATGGCGAACCAACCAGACATCGTAGTGGTGGATAAAGAACATAGGAAAGCCGTTGTGGTGGATGTGGCAGTGCCAAGCGATGGGAACATCTTGAAAAAGGAACATGAGAAACTGGAGAAATACCAGAGACTCAGAGAAGAACTGGAGAAAGCCTGGAAAGTGAAGGTGACGGTGGTGCCTGTGGTAATTGGAGCACTCGGGGCAGCAACCCCCAAGCTGGAGGAGTGGCTACAACAGATACCTGGAAAGACCTCAGACCTCTCAGTCCAGAAAATATATATATATATATATATATATATGTGTGTGTGTGTGTGTGTGTCACTATGAAAATGGAAATAAGATCAGAAACTCGTGCGTTTACTTTGTTTTTCTACAAGCAGAAACTCTTTCTTTTGCTGATGATGCAATCGTGTTACTTTTTTGATGGGTGTATAATCGTCATACGCCGTCATTAAAATCTTCAACTCTGTCTCACTGAAGTGTAGCGTCTCTTTTTTTCTCCACACGTTTCCATGGTGACTCCGGAAATCGGCGATCCATTCAGAATGTCTTTATGTACATGCCGTGCACACGCATTAACCCAGGGTTACCAAGTCGAGCGTAATTACACTAACTCATATCCGGTCTTTTGGAACCGACATACCCAGAGTAAACAAGTTGAGGCAGATTTCAGCCAGAGTTAAGGATTAAAGTCAGGGTAGTTTAAACATGCTTCCTGGAATACCCCCCTGGTTGGAAGGTGCGGCCGGTGTGCAGCCTTTGGCTGTGTGTTGGGCCCTAACATTAGCCGGGTAGTTTTAGGCTTTTTTTGCCTCCAAGTTGCTGCCACACCATTCTTATTTTTACCAAACTGTTTAGATCACAGGCAGTGTTGGGCCGCTCATGCGACTCCTATGGAGAGTCCTCCTGAGCTGCAGGAGTCCCAAACAGAGAGCGGTGGTGAACGAGGCATGAAACTCAAAATTTTCCTGGCCTAATTTGATCCTACTTTTAATCTTAGAGGTGTAATCATAGAAAAAGGTGTAATTATCTCCAACTCCCAGTCCAGCTTCACAGTCCGCCATTGTTGTCAGAAAATCTCTTGGTTCGGCCACAACGCATCTTGGGATATGGACAGCGCCGAGGGATACACCACACCATTTCTTAAAAATCGGGAAAAAGACGGCCTTATTTGTTGGCCGCATTTGAAGGAGTTGTTGTATTTGGACAGCACTTGTCGTGGCGCTGTGATGTAAGCAGCCTTCAAATGCAGCCCAGGAAGAACGCAGCCCTCTAATTTGGACACATTCTCTGTCCTTCAGTCTCATTCTCTTTGTAAACAGTTACAGATGTTTTCTTTAAAGTCGGAAGTGAAACTAAATTTCTATTTTATCATCTTGTCTTTTGACATGTTTATCATTATATTCTTTTTTTTTTTAATTAAAATAAAGAGACAAAGTGCTTCAAAGAAGATGGAACGTGCTATGAGAGGGTTTCCTCAGGGTCCTAGTGCAGTAGCATCTGTGGAGTAAATAATGAGAACATGCAGAGAAGTTTGGAACTTTGTGAGCACAGTCAATCAGACAAAAAGAGACTGGTGTGTCTCCATGACTGCTCATGAACCGGACTGTGCGAGTAAGCCGTAACGCACGCTCGAATGTCAAACATGAATGGAGTTGTGCGTCTCACCGGTTGAGTTCTCTCCGGTCCCGGTGGCCGTCATCCGAGCTACGTGGTCGACGCCGATTCTCTCTGCCTCCTCTGTGGCTAAAGTGTACGTCAGCTCAGCGAATAACATGGTGGCCTTAGCGAAGAAAGACGACGTTTCAATGATGAGCCACGAAAAAATGACAGCTGCAAAGAGGCGGAAACAATACCTCGCCACTGATGATGTCAATCACAGATTCATAAACGCTAACAGGAAGCTGTGGAAGAGCGGGACACCCAGGTTAGAAAAGCTCTTCACACACACGCACACACACCTCCATGACTGAAGAACAACTCACGTCGGTGTGTTTGGTCATCGGGTTGAGCTTGAGAAAGAGCGGGCTCTCAATGATTTCACACACCTGTCTCAGAATAGACAAACGTTCAGCCGTTACAGAATTTAAAGAAGCATTGGTGAGAGAAGGTTTGACTGAAATGTGGATCATTTCCTGCTCAGCATCACTAAGTTTGAACATGTTGCTGCAGTCAAGCATGAAACGCCTGTGTTTCTGTACCTGTTTGTGGATGTGGATGTCAGACTGGTCAGGAGGCCCCCCTGTGGTGTACCAGCCCAGGAACTCCATGTCTTTAAAGACCTGTTTGACTGAAACAGCAGAATTCAACTCTTTATTTACCCCCCAAAAAAATGTATCAGGTAATCTGATTACTTTCTGTGTGGAGAAAAAGAAGAATTGGATATTTGTTTTGTAGTTTAGAATTAGGACTCATTCCCATCTAAGAGACAAACAAGGTTCTAGCTGTTTACAAAAAAATTAGGACAATTTTTGACACAAAAAAATAATTTGATTTAGAAAAGTTTTAACATCAAATATTAAAAATGATGTTTTATTTTGAGATTAACCTTTTGGCTGACATAAACTTCAATTTAATTTAGTTTATTTCAAAACTCACAACTGAATCTTTTACTACTTATTCTTTTAAATCCAGCAGGACTGTTTTAGCCCCATTCAGTCCACATTTTAGGACTGTTGGTCCAGAGTTTCAATAAAGAACACGGATTGAGAAACCCAGCTTACACTGCTCCTCCTTGGTGTAATAGTACTCCTTATCGATGTGCACTTTGTCGTCTATGGTGTGAGACATTAGTTCAAAGGAGTTCATCACTTCGATGTTTCTACCCTCTTGTTTCCCGATCAGAGCGCCGATCACTAAACAAGGAAAACACACAATCAACAAAAATAACACAAACATGCCTGAAAAATACACTTTTAAGAGCTCCGCTGCTTCAAGTAAAAATACTGCATTTATAGTGACATTACTGGAGAAGATGATGAATTCTATTCATGTTCTGAGTTCCTAGTTAACACTAAACGATGTCTCTGTTTAAAAAAAAGAAAAAAAGAAAAAAAAGAACAAATCCATCGAAACCAGAAGTGCGTTAGTGTGACATCACCCATAGAAAATGGCTGATTTCTGGCTCCAAGCACATGAAATTAACTCAGTCGCCCTTTTTGTTTTTTTTTTATACAGACATCACCATGTTGGAGCCAGACGGCATCAGTAAATGTGATTGGTCAACGCGTGGGGCTACAGTTTAGCTTCATCACAGATACCTTGCATGGGTCGCCCCTCCTGAGAGCGGATGCGGATCCAGTGGTCAGATATGTTGAGGATGACCAGAGGGTGTAAGGCCACAGACACACTCCCAGTGACCCCCGAGGCCATGACACTGGGGGTGGCTGCAGACACACAAACAGCAACAACTTTATAAAAAAGTTGTTTTATAAAAAACAACATATAAAAAATAATCCTAAAAACAAATGAAGAGAGGATAACATATTCATACAGGCCTGAAGATTAATTTTTAAACCTAAGCTGTTTACCTTTTAGTTTTATCTGTCATTTTTGTAAAGTTAATCATGTTGATGTTGTAGGGTCTGCAACCTGAGGCTCCGGAGCCACATGGGGCTCTTCGGCTACAAAGACATTCCAGAAAAATTGAATAAATACTTAGTTTTACGAAGCAAACGTTCTTATAGTCTGTCAACAATGTCTAGATGTTGCTTTGAGTCAAAGTTCTTAAAGTATATAATTGCATTTACATGTATAGATTTTTATTTATTTTTTATTTTAAACCAATGCACACATCTTTATTTTGATAGTAAAAGGATGAATGCTCACCAAAGTCATGACATAAATTAAATCTGTTGAAGCAGGAGGATCTTTTGACTTAGGGTGCATTTTATTTTGAAAGGAACGTGTATGTGCCGATGTCTTTAGTAAATAAATTCAACTTGCTCTTTTTAGTAAAATATAACACCTTTGTGATTCAATTATTGTCAACATGTAAAAAGTTACCTGTTACAAATGATGGCTAAAAGGCCACAGAAGCAAATAAATAAATAAATAAATAAAAAGGTGTATTTTTCTAAATGTTGAGGCCAGACTTTGTGTCTCTCGTTGGGTTTTGGTTGGTAAGAATCTGGACCAAGTGGCTCGTTTCCCGTTAAAGGTCGCAGCCCACTGCTTTAGACGAATAACACAGTAGCAGCTTTTGGGAAACTATGAAATCAAGTTGTTTACCTTCTTTAAACAGCGTTCAATTAATCTGGATTAAGATTATATAGCAGTTTAAAAGATGGGCACATTGTTAAGTGACTGTATTTATAAACTCAGCTGCGCATAACTGAGTTAGATCAGAAAAAGCGACACTACAGCAAGTAAATCCAGAATGATTCATCACTGACAATGAACGTTAACCTGCTTATCATGTTAGCAAAGCTTTTGTAGCCAGAAGCTTTAGCGCCGCCGAATCTTTCCAGCTCACAAACCCGCAGATGCACAAAACACGCGGGGCCCTCGGTGCGCGCGTGCATGTTAACGTCAGGCTCCAATGGTCTGATTTAAGACAAACACTTGCCTGCCCCGTCTACCTCCATTCCTCCACCATTGCTGGTCGCCATCTTGTCCGGTAGCCTGCGCGTGCGCAGTGGACTGTTGACCTAGCGAACGATAGGTGGCAACATCACATATTTTCTGAACATTTATCAATAAGGCGCGCGGCATAGCTGATGTCATAAACATTTTTAAATTTGAAATAACTTCTTGGACGTAGACTCAGTATGTTCAGAGAAATCCAGGCCCCGTCGCTTTGAACTGTTAAATGAAGCGAACTGTTGCTAACTAGAAGCTGTTTCCTGGGGATTACTGATTAGAGCGCAACCCGTGTGCATCCGGAAATTAGTCCGTGTGGAAGGTTTTGTTTACAGAATGGATGAATTCAAAGGCTGCGATTTGGACTACTTCCCCGAAAACATCTTGATAGACGTGTTGTCGTTTTTGAGCGTCAGAGAGCTTGTTCGAGCTGGAAGGTATGAAAATGTGCCCCTTCTGTGAAGGTTTTGGTCTTTTTGGTTCCCTTTTCTTTCTACACACAGACAGACAGAGCCAGCTGCCTGGATCTCCCTTTGTTGTTGTGTTGTTGAGACTTCTGTCTGGCGAGTTTGCAATGGTTTCCACATTTTCTCCAGGGTTTGTAAGAGATGGAAACGCCTGGTTAAAGACCAAAGACTGTGGAGAACAGTAGATCTGACTGCTTGGAAAGGGGTAGGACTGTGGTTTCAGTTCCTGAATATTAAGTATTATTAATTCTTCTGTAATCGAATGGACACAGTAAACATGGATAAAAAAATATGTGATGTTTGAAACAACTGTGCTAAGGCTTTCCTTTGTTAGTTTCTGTCAAAAAAATGTTTAAACCTTCACTAACATCAGTGACAAAGGTGCACTTTTTCTGACAAAAATGGCAACACAATTTCTTTATTATTTTCATTATTATTATTATTACTATTATTGGACACGTTATTTAAAATGTTATTTATTGTCCTTTGTTAGGAAAGTGAGTCCAAAAAAACAATAAGTCTCCTTTTATGTTTCTGATGTGCATGTGTTTGAGCTTATATCTCATTATTTATTTAACCAGTTTTCTCCTTATTATTGTCACATGGGCACTTCTCTTTCTTACATCAGGTGACGTCTCGCATCCTTTGGGTCTTGCTGCGTCAGTACTTTGGTTGTGGACTGAGGTGCCTTCGCCTGCGTGGCTTGCTGCTTTCTGCCCGGGGTGGAACCTTTCTCTCAGAGTCCTGGCTCAAAGCTTTGTCCACTAAATGCCCTCGCTTGAGTAAGCTATGCCTTCTACATGCAGACTTGAGAACCTTACCCAACTGCCACCTCTTGCCTCCTTCTCTACGTGTGCTGGAGCTCCGTGGTTGTGAGCTACCTCAGGGCTTTTTTTGTCAGGCCAAGAGTTCCTCTCCTGCTTTTCCTCAGGACAGAGCAGTGGCTACTTCCAGCGCTGGTGGTTCACAGCAAGGAAAAGATCAAAAAGTCAAAGGGCAGGCCTCGCCTTTAGGCATTAGTATTGAGAGTCTAGTTCTTAACAATGTGCCCTCTTTCACAGATCAGCACCTGCAGAGTCTGGCATCATGGGAGAGGCTTAGTCGTTTAGAACTTCGTGACACATTTCGTATAACAGCAAATGGGCTTAGAAGCTGTGCAGCAAAAGATGGCCTTTCAGGTATGGAGGGCCTTTCCAAGCTCAAGTTTTTGGAGTTAGGTATTACAGCAAGGCAAGGATACCAGTTGCAGATGGCCTCCCTTGGGCTGGGCGCAGGATGGCTTGGATTAGAGGAGCTGAGTCTTGGTGGTAAAGAAGTAGGGCCGGGTTTGCTCTGTGCCAGTCGCTTGAAAGATTTGAAACGCCTGTGCTTGTGGGCCTGCACGCTCGGTGAGCTGCAGATCAGGCGCAGCTGCAGGATGCTCCGTGGACTCCGCCAGCTCCAGTTTGAAGATGTCGTCTTCCAGCCTCGGCAGAGTCCACCGGCAGAAGAGGAGGAAAGGAGCAACGAAGAACAGCAAGATGCAGAGGAACATTCAGAGATGGATAACAACGATGACAACAAGACACAAGACACGAATGATCCTTTACCAAGCCTTAGGCGCTCATTGGCCGTCATTCTGCCTTCTTGTAGTCTGGTTTTTACCAACTGCTCTGTTCAAATAAACGCAGACGGATAGAGGTCTCAACTAATGCTCTGTTCTAACGACAAATCCATGTAAATCTTTGGGAGACTGTTGTAGTTTAGTGCATACAGCAATCACCACCCAATAATCTGGAAATCCTCCTGGTTAAAGCCCCACTGTCTGTGTGAATTGAATGAGATGGAATTCCACTTTGATGTTGGCGAGTTCGCAAATGTGCGAATCGAAGGGGGGCGGGGAGTGTACCCCCCCGTCCCTCCAAAAGAGGGCAAAAAAAAAGGTTTATTAAGCGATTTACAGGTTAAATGGAGTTCGTTGTGTAAAGCTCTTTTAATCCTTATAAAAATTAGAAATAATTATTTCATATTTCTTGGAGGTCTGGGGTAAAAAAAAAACATGTAAATAAATGTTGCATTTTTTTTAAATAGATGTTTAAATAGATATTTTCCGAATTGACGTTCTCCAATTAACCAAAATTAAGGCTTCATGGTGTGTTGTGATAAAAGATGAAAGCTAACTTTTAAACTCAAGGTAAATTACACTGAGATTGTTCACTGACACAAGATTAGACTAATTCATATTGATGGAAACAACAAGAGCCTTTTGTCACCCCTTTTTGAAAAACGTGCCTCTTAGACTGACAGTTGTGAAGAAGAGATGTCGTATCATGAATGTTTTGAAGGTTAAAACAGAATTTACTGTCACAAAAAGATGTATCATTCTATCTTCAATCAGTTTCTTTCACAGGTGAATCAATGGGTTCCGTTTTCAAAAAGAAGAAATGCTGACAAGTGAGTCATTTCAAGGTGCATCCTTAGGTCGTGTTACAAACATAGAAAGCAGAACTGTCGCTGCTTGACTATCTGACATGCATGTGTTGGTTGCATAGCCAAAAAACTAAAGCGAGCGGAAAAAGCAACAACAATGCACCTGTTTCCTGTTACTCAACTGCTTTTTACCATGTTTTTACATTCACAAATCATACAATTCACTCACATGTAGCAGGTTGTGGTGTTGCAGATGCCCTGTGTACTGCTAAAACAAGTCTCTCTCAAGTTGCAATGTTTATTTTTTTTTTTTTTTACATTTGTGATAATAAATTTGAATGTGAACATAAATTTGACAGGTCTTCCTTCATTGCTATGCATTGTGTTGCATTTAAAGGTTAATCTTGTAGCAAAGTGACTCTAAAAAAAAAAAAAAAAAAACAACTTTTTTACTTTAACCCGTCCACTAAGTATACATGTATAACATTTGCATACATACATCTATATGCAGACGGCACAATGGTTCTAAATATTTTCAAAGAAAAAGTGTTTTTATCTCTCTTTTTATTGAAACAATTAAATCATGTAAAATTAAAACCAGGCCATCTTGACTATTTCAGTTATTTGTCAGTACTATCATTTTTTTTTTTTTAATTGTACTGTTTTTTTTGTAACAACTGAACACAGCTAAAGCTGTTTGTGGCAAGTGGTCGTGCCACATAAAAGAAAGAGCAACAACGCCACCCCGAGTACAGGGTCCGGGGAACCCAAACACAGGTGCGCAGATTATGGTTTGAAATGAGGCCAAGACGTAGTACCAGCTAAAAGTAGTTTTATTTACATAAAATGTGTTAAAAACAATGACACTGGGGGAGGAAAAAGGGACGGAGACCCTCCGAGGGCCGAGGCTTACCAACGGAGCGCTGGGCCGACCCACGTGGAGATTGGCAACTAAAAATAGAACAAAACACCCCACTCTGTAGCATACACACGCGTGGAAAAAAACAAAACAACAAACAAAATATAAACTAAATCTGAACAAGCTCCAAAATTGAGCCTCCACTGTGGTCGCCCGACACGCTCCGTCCCTGCACTCGGCCCCAAGAAAAAGGGGGAAAAAATAAATATAAAAACAAGGGTCGGCAATATTGTTTGGACAGAAGCCACAACAAAAAGACAATCAATGCCCACTGTCACACAAACACACACTCAATTACTCACAATCAAACAGGTAAAAACAGGACAAAACCTTAAAACCAGACAGAAGCAGGATAAAACCAGCACGGCACAGCAGCAGCCCTTGGGAAGGGCGCAACACCTCTCAGCAGGTGTTAAGTCCAATGACTATGGAGAACAATGAGGGCTTGACGCCGCCCCGTCCGCTGGCTGCCGCAAAGGCCAAGAATATGAAGGTCCGGGCTCGGAGTGCGGCCTGAAGCCCACTGGCAGGAGTTGGAGCACTGAGGCCTAGGGCTGGCAGCCACTGGTTGAAACAAGGTGCAGCTGCTGTGTGATTAAAATCAGGAAAGCCAAACAAAAGCAGCAGTGTGCCTCTGCTGCCCCTAAATCCAAACAAAAATGGGTTAAAACACCATTCATAAAGTGTAAAAACAGGCAGAGGCCCAAACAAACCGATCACCTGGGCAGTGAGGAGCAGCTCATCCACACCTTAAGCTCACTGGGGCGTAGAGGGGAGGTCTGGATGCCAGAGCTCCTAAAGCAGATTCATAGATGGCACCACCACACTTACCAGGAAGCACAGCGGGTTATCCACCAGGAAATGGGCGGGGCTTGAGCACGAGGTGATGGGCCAAACCATTTTTAACTGCACCCAGGTAGTCAGGGGGATTGCCTGGTCTGCAGCTGTGCTGCCTCATCCTGCTACATGTAGTAAACAAAATGTGGATAGACAAAAAGGTTCGTTCATTAGAGAATTCCATTCACTGCTGCTGCTTTATTGCAAATTTTTTATCATGAGTAAGAGAGGAAAATGATACATAATTATGCTACTCAAAATCTATCATCTAAAAAAATGTCCCCGTTGTGCGCGTGTCTCAATGTGTCCATCCACACACTTCCGCTAAAATCTGACCAATAGGAGCCCTTCATGCTCCCCCTATTCTCCACCAATCGATATAAACGGACCAATAGGAGTCCTCGACGCTCCGCCTATCCACCAATGGTTTTGTCCTAGCCAGGAAATTTAAAACGTTGGCGGCCTAGGAAGTTAATAACGAGAAGAATAGAGGCTCCACCTTCCGTTGTCTAAAGAAATATATTTCTTCGAAATGCAGGTAATGTATTGATGTTTTTTTAAGTTATATTTAATCCTGTCACAGCAGGGTTAGCTGGTGAACGTCTGTTTACGCCGAACTGTTCTTCTGTAATGAAAGTGGACGAAGACCTTAGCTAACGTTAAGCTAGCGTTAGCTTTAGAACGATGTAAGTCTAAGAACAAATCAGGCTGGGTTTAGACTAGTGGCAGAACATAGCTAAATAAAACATTTCCTTTAGAACTGCAAAATGTGCTTGTTGGTTATGTAAAGCATATTGCGTCAAGTTTGCTCAAATGTGAAACTTCGTTTCTGATTCATTAATTTAGACCTCGGAACGTTTTCCACAGTGTCAGCTGCACTGACTGAGCAGCAGCAGCAGTGGGTATCATTGAATCTTTGTGCTGTAATGCTAATGTATTTACCCTCAAATCATTTATTTGCAGAACAAGGAGAATCAAGAACCCAAGGGCCCCCATAGACCGGTAAGTGATTAAATAAAATAAAAATAAAGCAATCTATTGATGATACTGCATTTCGTTGGTTATTTTCTTGGTTACAGAATTAATGGATAACTTTATAAAAAAGAAAAAGTGCTTCTTATGTAGCCTTACATCAAAATACTTTTTAATTGTGACTAAGTAGATTCCATCTGTAAACCCAGTACTTTACTTCTACTCTGCTACTATTGGCTGTATTTATTTAGTTACTTGTTTCTTAATGCCGTTTATTTTATTTTAGGGTTGCAGGCTAATAGAGAGATGATGCTTTGTTTGTCTAAACAAACACAATGAACACATCAGATACTGTAACATACTGTTGGCTAAAGCAGGAGTGATGTATGAAAAAAAAAAACCCACTCATTTTTTGAATGTAAGTGAAGGTTCTCATTTCTTACTGTGACGTCCGGGAGTTGAGTCTCTTTTTTTTCTTCAAGATGCCAGGACTCAACCTCATGACTCATTTTAAACATTTAAAAATGAAATGACCTAAAATAAGGAAGCAGCTGGAAAGAGCTTTTTCAAACAGCAGTTTTTCATTTGCTGCTGATTCAGATAAAGAAATACTCAGAAATGCAGCTTTAATAATGTATTTTATAAATATCCTCCGTTGTGAGATAAATGCTACAAGAACATGTTAAAAGCATCAAAAAGCATGATTTTCATTGTAGCGGGAACTTCAACACCTCGTTGCAGGAACAGGCACATGAACCGATCTTTCCTCCTATCAGCTATTTAGACTCTTCGACGCTTCCTAGAAAGTGGTCACTTTATTCTGTTATTGAAGTACTATGGTGTTATTTATTATCTGTTAATATCTGTAGTTATTTTATAATTATCTTGTTTCCTGAGCCACAGTAACAAGTCCATTTCCTGTCGTAGGATCAATATCCCCAAAGCTACTTACTTTCATGCAATGTTTGTATACTCTACCCACCTATTTTATATTTTAATCATGCATGGTTGGATTACTATAAAAACAAAGTAGCCTAAAATTGGATTATAACATTTTGAAGAAGTTGAATTTTGTGTTTGTTGTTTTTTTTTTTTTAGTTTGCAACCCCGAGCATGGTGACTGGACCTCAGCGTGTTTTGGCAAAGCCCCGAGCTGAATTGAATAAAAGCACAGTCACAGGTGATGTACCTGTTCATGCAAGCATGGTTTTTTGTAGAAAAGTATCGTGAATGTTTAGTGTTTGTTTTGGAAAGGCACAGGGTTTGTGGCATAGAGATGCAATGGTTTAAAATTTCGTTGAACATTGCAACCAAGGCAACAGAAGCTGACTCTAAAATAAAAAATGAAATCTCAGTTATTTTTCTGGTTTGGGCAGGCAGAAAAAGTGGAAACATTTGTAACACAGTGGATAGTGATGATGAGGCTGAACTCTCCTGACATTACCATGAATAAACTGGACAGTTTGAGGAAAAAAACGCTTTACGATTTTTTTATTTTTTATTTTTTTAAGTCTAGAAATGTACCATCCTCATTTTACTTGGCCTGTGTTAACAAAAACGAGCCTCTCGTTATATCTCAAATTAATTCTAAATAAATAAAACCACTGTGAACATGTTGTTAAACTTAACAAACTTGACAAACAAAAAAAAAAAATGCTCCTAAACTGTGGATTGGTCAGAGACCTTAAAGTTGCCACTTTAATGGTGCTTTATTTTGTACTTTTTTATTCTAAATCTCTGATTTCTTAATTGAAAGCAACAATAGTTCAGTATTCCAAAGATACTACTAAAAACCTCTTTTTACTAATCATTATCTCATCTTTCTCGTTGAAATGGAAAAGAAGCGTGTTCTACTTGTATCAAATTAAAGTTTTGTCTTCATTAAGGTCCAGGCAGAGAATGTGTTGGCACTTCATCTGGTTCTCCGCCCAAGTAAGAATCTTTAAATGCTAATTGTACAAAATAAACATTGGAGTCTTGGGTTGCTTTGGTAACAGAAAGATTTTTATTTTTAGGAAAATTTCCATTGAAGACTTCGACATTGGACGGCCCCTTGGAAAGGGCAAGTTTGGCAATGTCTACCTGGCGAGGGTCAAGAAGCTGGAAGCCATTGTGGCGCTGAAGGTGCTGTTCAAGTCTCAGATGGAGAAAGAAGGGGTGGAGCATCAGCTGAGGAGGGAAATCGAGATCCAAGCCCATCTCAAGTATGTTTCCTCTTTCTTGATTGCGTTCTTTTGACATTTTGTCAAAAATGGTTGATTATGTCAGTCAACATGATTTTGTTTTTAACTTGCACTACTTTCTATTTCACACTTGTTTTGTTAAAAGGTCTTTTGATGATACATCTGTTAAAAATGTGTTTATTCCAAAGTAGGATTACAGATGTTTTAAGGCAGTAAAACTCTTCATTACACACTTTCTTCACTTTTCTCAGAAAGACATGAACATTTGTACACTTTCCGCTCTTGTTTAAGCTCCCAAAGTTCGAACCTTCTTAGGAAAATAAGTTCAGAATTATAGTATGAAGACAAAGATCGGCTCATGATTGAAAATTTATTCCGATTTGGAGAGCTGGACGTATCTGTTCAGGAGACACAGCATGGAGGAGATTGAGTAACGTGGTCTCTGGCCAATCAGGATGCAGAACAGAGCAAAATTTCACACAAATTTCAGGA
This sequence comes from Oryzias curvinotus, assembly GCA_023969325.1. NCBI lineage: Eukaryota > Metazoa > Chordata > Actinopteri > Beloniformes > Adrianichthyidae > Oryzias > Oryzias curvinotus. The sequence goes on from CM043715.1 coordinate 11,316,005, forward strand.
AACGGCAAAAGTGAAAGAGCACTGTAATTCAATACAAGTCTTTCAAGCCGCGTGTTACATATTGATAGAGTACATTCGATTTTAGAAACCAAAATTACATCCTTCCTATGTTTAACTGATCTTTTCCAAATTTTACATTTCTAAATGATTTCCACGTTTTTCATTTTGTGTTCACAGGCACCCTAACATTCTGCGCTTCTACAATTACTTCCATGACCACAAGAGGGTGTTCTTGGTGCTGGAGTATGCCCCTCGTGGTGAAATGTACAAAGAACTACAGAAATATCAACGATTTGATGATCAGCGCACCGCCACTGTAAGTGTTGGGTGCTGGAGACGAAATCAAACGGTAAAATCGAGTTGTTTTCAAGCGCTTTTGTCTAATTGCCATGAATTGAAATCTCCAGTACATGGAGGAAATATCGGATGCATTGTTGTACTGCCATGAGAAGAAAGTGATTCATCGTGACATCAAGCCAGAGAATCTGCTCCTTGGCTATCGTGGAGAGCTCAAAATAGCAGATTTTGGTTGGTCCGTCCACGCTCCCTCTTTAAGGTGCGCAGCCTCACCCTGTCATTTTTTTTTTTTTTTTTTATAAGCATCCCCTCTTTGTCGTATTTGTTTGACATGATGGTTTTTCTGTGGTGCATATATCTTGGTATTGTTTCCAGACGGCGAACTATGTGCGGGACACTGGACTACCTTCCTCCAGAGATGGTTGAGGGACACACCCACAGTGAAAAGGTGGATCTGTGGTGCATCGGAGTCCTCTGCTATGAATGCTTGGTTGGGAATCCACCCTTTGAAACTGCCAGTCATACGGAAACGTACAAAAGGATTATGAAGGTTAGTGATGGTCTCTGAATAACGGTTAGATTTGCACAAAAAAACTGAAGCTAAAACTTGGGTGGTAAAAGACTTAAGGACTTTTGAGATTCCTCTGTCATAGCTATAATTTTATTTGATCTATACGGTTTGAAGCCATTTGAATGTACGAATATCAAAATATGTAAAAAGGCAAACGGTTGTTTTTGGTGTTTATTTTTCTTTTTGCATGTTTTTTTCCATGTTAAAATGTACACTGTTCAGATCCCTTAAGTAGTTTGGGTCTTTTGAATGACTCCAGGAAAAGGAGAAAACATATTTGTATCCATGTTCATTTTAATTCTTGGTGTGATGTGGAAACTTGTCATGTACAGATACCAAACTCCAGTATGCTGCTTGCAGGTGGATTTAAACTTCCCAAAGGTTGTCTCTGATGGGGCCCGGGACCTGATCTCCAAACTGCTTCGTCACAATCCCAACGATCGCTTGTCTCTTCAGAAGGTTATCGACCACCCGTGGGTGCGCGCCAACTCTCACAGGCTCCTCCCACCTACGTGTCCCCTCAAAAAATGTTGAGACTGCCTAGCAACTGACTTTTGTCTTTGCATATTTTATTTGTCCACCACCAGACTGTGGGTCAGCATGGGTTTCACTGCCAGGGCTTCACACTGCCATTATATTGGCATATTTTATGGCTGCCCTTTCATATCCTCGTTTTTGTGTTTTGTTTAGGTTAAATGAAGCATAACGTGTCTTCAAATTGATGGAAAACTAGGGTTTTCTACAACACTTATTTCAATTCTTGTGTCCATTTACACACTTTTAAAGTTAATTGTCACTTTTTGTCTTGTTTTTATGTTGGAAACGCTTTTTAAATGTTTGTCGAATTTCTCAGTTTTCATTGGTGCTCTTACCAAAATACTGCTCTGCAGAAAATTTGTGTATAATCCTATTCTTGAGATTTTGTATTTTGGGTTGGAAAGCATTCTTTCTATCTTTAATCTTCAATAAAAACATTGTCCTTTGTTTTGCTTCTACGTGAGTTTTGATGATGTAAGTCTATATTAAAGTAAAATAATCAGGTAGCGCCACGAGTCTCTTAAACACGTAAATCACAGTGCCAAACAAATACCATCAGGCCGCAGGTTTGTTACCAGTATGCCTCACGGGAACACGCAAGTGGTAGCGTGGCCGAGCGGTCTAAGGCGCTGGATTAAGGCTCCAGTCTCTTCGGGGGCGTGGGTTCGAATCCCACCGCTGCCAGTAACATTTTGTTGGGATAACATTGTGTCCTAAAAATATTGCTACTCACCATTACAGAGTTAATTTGGAAAAGTACTTCTTGAAAAAAAAATAACAGTGACGTCTTTTGTTTACATGACAAAAATGTAAGCCTAATGATGCAAAAAATTATAAAGACATCGGTGATTAACTGTGTTTGATGCTTTTCTCTTAAATTACATCATTACTATACTTTTACTGTTCTCAATAGTTGCCCCTAATAAAATTTATTTTTGACAAGAATCTCAGCAAAAGCACTAAAGTTCACAACTGATTTTTGGTTTGGGTCCATTCATCACAAGATGGCGCTCCCATTCCAGTTGTCGTTTTCTCTTTAGAGCAATAGCCAACTTATACAAACAAAAACCACTTTCCCGACCTCTTCTAAAAATTATTTATTCATTATAAAATAAAGAGCGTTTTCCTCGTTTTCATGAAGCAAAAAATTGAAAATGATTTTCACTTTATTTTGAAACTCTAAACGAAACCGTTTTACACACGAAGCTTTTCTTTTGACAGTACGCTATATTCTTCCGGGTCTGAATTACGTCACATCCCACAACACAAAAGCTAGGTTGCTAGAATGTGAATGTGCCTGGTGTCATGTCAAAACGTTCATTTTCGTGTCTTCATACCTAAAACAATCATTTTTATATTCTGAGAAATGTCAGGCTTACCACCCGGAGACCCGCAGCTGGTCTCAATGATCGTGAACCATTTGAAAACTCAGGGTCTGTTCGACCAGTTTAGGAGGGAATGTCTGGCAGACGTTGATACAAAGGTAACTCACTGACTGACGGCTTAAATCTTTCCGGCCCACCAGCTAAACGTTGTAAATGTGAAGTTTATTTTACCGTCTTTGTTTGGTGCTTTTAAAGCTGTAATAACTTTTTGAATTTTCTTCTTTTTTTTTTTTTGCAGCCAGCCTATCTGAACCTGAAACAGCGAGTTGACAACTTTGTCTCGAACCACCTCTCCAACCACACATGGAGCCCTCATTTGAACAAAAACCAGCTGAGGAACAACATCAGGCAGCTTGTCCTGCAGTGAGTGAAGGACTGCATGTTTTCATCAGCTCTTCTTTTTCCATAACAGCGGATTTTAAAAGCCACGCATGCTCACAACGCTCTCTGGGATTTCGCAGATCTGGCATGCTGGAGCAGGGGGTCGACAGGATTGTGGCCCAGGTAGTGGACCCCAAAATCAACCACATCTTTAGACCCCAGGTGGAGAGGGTGGTCCGGGAGTTTCTGTCTCCGGGCAGCTGCTCCGATGAGCCAACGACCCCTTTGCCTCCAGCAGATCTGAAGGTGGACACTGGGATGCTTGAGCAGGGTATGCGTCCATCTCCTACGTTCCTCAGCTTCCATGTTCAGACATTTTCAGAATCATCAGAACTATTAAAGCTCCACTCCGATCACATTTTCATCTGTTGGTAAAGTGTTCCTAGTGGTCTTTTTAATTAATATTATGTTGTTTTAGGCCAAAATCCCAAAACCTGTGTCGTTTTCTAGATCATAGTTTCTGCAGAGCGGCAGGAGTTCATTAGAAATTGAGTTGTGGGCGAGAAGTAAGCCCATCCCCACTTCCCGTCCCCTATCTGTTTACACTCTCCTGCCCCTCAAAACCCCAACCTAACATGCAGGTGCAGGGAAAATGGTGAGCAATATCAGAGCTATCCAGCCGTACAGTTTTAGTCCAGATTCCAGCTCAGTAGAGGAAAACAAAGACGTTCATGGATCTAGCTGCCTCAGAATGGAGCAGAACATGTGGCTTTGTTCTGTCACAAATAAGCTTTTTTTTTCAAACTGCATATTTTCAATCCGCTCCTGATTCATAACAATCTGAATAAATAAATACTCAGAAATGCAAATTTAAGACGAATTTTTTCCTTACACATGTCCTCCATCATCAGAAAAATGGTACATAAACATGCTAAAAACACAAAAGTCCCATTATAATCAGAGTGGATCTTTAAACAAATGCAATCATCTGTCTTAACTCTATGGGTAAATTCATCTGTCAGGTTTTAATTCTAGAAAATGAAAAGAATCGCAGATGCTCTAAAGGAAGAAGTATTAATTTAAGCATCTTTTTTTTGTTGTTTACAGCCTCATCTTCAACTCCAGCTGCCTCCACCACTAGTGATGCTATGTCCATTCTGGACACCATCAGTTCCCTCAACCAAGAGGCCAGCGTCAGGTCCAGCTCGGCTACAGAAAAAAGTCGCAAAAGCTTAGCTTCTGATGACGGCGCTCTGCTGGTCGAAGAGGACGGCCAGGACGCCTGCATTGAAGATGGAGACGATGACCAAGACGGAAAACTGCTGGAGGAGCCACAGGAAATGATGGAAGTCCAGACATCAGACGTGAATGTAGAGGAGACGGGGGAGTTCATGGAGCCTGGAAGAGAAGCGTTAACAGAGGAAGTGAAAGTAGAAGAGGAGGGGGATGGAGTACTGGAGCAGACAGAGGAGGAGAAAGACAAACCTATCAGTAAAACTAGTGGCAAACCTTCAGAAGAGAAACCAGATGATGAGGTGTTACAATCTAAAAATCAAGCCAAGCAAAAAGCCAAAGAAAGAATAAAAGAAGGTAAGCTGCTGTGATTTGGTTTCTATCTGTTCACCTTTGACAATCTCCTGTTTATGGTTTGAAGAGGAGGAAAACAGTTGGTTGTTGCTGGTAGAGATGTATAAAAGCCTCAATGTTGTTGGAGGTTTTTGCTAAAAGTGGTGAATCCAAATAAGTTGAATGTGTTTTTCTAGAATATTCTCTGGAGGACTCTGACCTGGAAGGACTGAGCGACATCACTGTGAGCTCTGTCCACACCAGTGACCTGTCATCCTTTGAGGAGGAAAGTGATGAGGAGGAGCAGCCGTCCGACTCTTCTGAGGAGGGGGAACTTTCTTCCGATGGTCTGTGACAGCCTCCATCATTTCTTGATCCTTGTCACCACGTTATGATAGTCGTCACCGCGGAATGGCGTAAAGTCTTTGAGAAATGAATGCTAGAAGTTGCCTTTTAGGTTTGTTTCTGATCCTTTTTCTGCATCTCTAGATGATGGCAAGAAAACAGAGAAGAAACAGGCGAGTGAAGAGCAAGGAGAGGAGGACAAAGAGCGCAAACCTTGCCGTAAGGCCTACGTCCACAAGCCCTTCCTGTACTCCCGTTACTACAGCGACTCGGACGATGAGGTCACGGTGGAGGAACGCCGCAGATCAGTGGTGGGTTTTTGTGCGGCTCAAGTGCTGGTGTGACCCTAAACAAAACAGCTGACATGTTCTTCTGTGCACAATCTGCTGTTTACAGGCGAAAGACAAGGAAGAAAGGCTGTTGAAGAGGCAGCAGAACAGAGAGCGGCTGGAGGAGAAACTGAAACAGAAGGCAGCACAGGCTGAACAACAAGGTTCCAAACCTTTCTTCCCATGTGTGTCAAACTGTTGTTAGAACTTATAAAGACACAATGGCAGGTTCACAGAGACTGAATTATGTTTTTCCATTTTACTGTGTCTTAATCCCATGACGCCTGAATTTATTTATAGCTATGAAGAAAAAGTCACTTATGTGTTTACTTTTAAGCAGATGCTAAATTAAGGTAATTTCGGAGCCATAGTGGTTTGATGCATTTTGCGTCAATAGAGTTTAAACGTAAGAGTCTTTGTCAAATGTCCCAGTGGCAGTTTTATTTATTCCCTGAATTAATTACATTTAGGATTTAGGATAAATGTTTTATCTCGACTTCTAATTTCTTTTAGGCTGATGTTATTTACGTGCGACCAGCACAAAAGCTGATGGAAACTCATGTTTGCCACACGTACCGGTAATACGTGCAGCCAAGGTGCACATTGCTGCGTTCCCCACACGCATTTCAAGTGCGTCCAAGGTTGCATTTTGTTGTTGGTCGCAAGTAGTTAAATTAAATATAAAGTTAAAGTCCGATTAGCTGTCACGCTCCTAGGTGTGGGAAAAGTGTTCTCTGCATTTGATGCATCCCCTGGAGGAGCGGTGAGGTGCAAAAAACAGCCGCGCTCAGGAACTATTTGGTGGTTTAACCCTAACTGTGACCCGTAATCCTTAACTAAACCTTTCCTCTGGGTCCATGTAACCAGGAAGCAAGTTCAGCACTGGCAGCACATCTTTAAAAAATTATGTGCAAATAGACACTTTCTCAGTCAGCCTCTCTCCTAAAGAGTGCAGTGGCATTAGTGTGGGGCCGCACAGTGCTGCAGGGGTTATAGGGAGAAGGCCCTGCATCAAAATCCAGCCGAGTTCTTTCTGTGTGGAGTTTGCACGTTCTCCTTGTTTCGCTCCGATCTTTTATTCGGGAGAAGTTTAAACTTAACAAAAAAGTACAAAAACAAGTTACAAGATGGACAGTATTTAATAAAGGGTCACATACAAAAATGTAGGTTACACAGAGAAATAGTTTACCGCTGGACCAAACCAGTGTGAGCTGGTGAACTGAAGTGTGATGTGAGCTGCAGTGGTGTGTCTGCACTTGGATGCAGAATAGCATTAGGGCGGGGTCAAAAGGTCAGCGTTTGGTAACTAAAAGCTACAAGCGTGTTGCCAAAGAAAGCATCCTTTCAGTCTCTTCCACAGCATCCTCGTGCATGTGTGGGGATTTCCTCACATCTTCCCCCCACAGTCCAAAAGCAGGCTTCATAGGTTGATGGGTGACTCTAGATGTGTGTCGCCCTGCTGACTAGTGACCTGTTCAGGGTGGACCCCGCCCTCCGCCAACAGTAACTGGGTTGGCTAGAGGATCTCCGTGATCCAAAAAAGGATACAGTTGGTTCTGAAAATGGGTGGATGATGTTATTCTATTCACTGATTTTGTTTTTCTTTAACATGGAAAACAGTTTTATTTGTTGTACTTTCTTGTTCCTGTTGTCCGGTTGTGTACTCTCAAGGTCATTTGTTTTTTGTATGAACGCTTGGAGACAGCTGGCCTTCTTTTGAAATGTCCTCCCTAGTTCTAGGAGTATTTTCTATATTCTATTTGTGGCTTGGAAGTTTTTTTTATTTTTACTATATGATTTTTGATGGAGTGGGATCAGTTTGACCCTCATGGGGGATTTATTGTTGGCAACAGATGTGTGTTTTCTGCCATACATGACCTCACACTGTTGAGGAAACTTTCTCCAACGTGATACAAATCCTCACGGAGGGTTTTGTTTAGTTCAAATGCTCTTTTGAGTGGAAACTAACTGCCTCTCTCCTCATGGATGTTGTTTTTAATCCAGATCGCAAAAAACAAAAGAGCACAGACTCAGCTGGACTGGAGGGTCCCAAAGCCAAAGAGGCCCGTAAGGAAAGGAAGGTCCTCGAGAAGAAGATGGCTCTCAACCGGAAGAGGAAGCTGGACTCCAGGTGTGCCGACACAAAGTTTTCCATGGGAGCTTCTGGTCTCTCTGATGCCCTCAGATGTTTCTGCAGTGTGTTCTCTAAGCGTGGGTGTCACCTTTTCAGGAAAGAAGGAGATGTTTCCAGCAGGAAGAAGGGAGATGCAGGAGACGCATCCAAGAGAGCGGTATGAGATCATCATGTCTGATGTTTGTTCTGTCTGTCAGCGTTTGTCCAGTATTTGAAATAAAAATCTATCGTTTTTTTTTTTCAAATAAGGAAATTAAGCCGTCAGCATCAAAGACCCCACAACCTAAATTTGCAAGAAACCTGTCAGAATCTGCGGCGTGTGACGAGAGGCACCGACGAACGAGTGCCACCATTTCTGAAGAGTCCAATGACGCAAAGAAGCCAACGGAGAAAGCCGTCACACACGCTTTTATTCTGGAATTGGAACAAGGATCCCAAGAGGCCCTGAAGCAGCGCTCATTTGGGAAATTCGACCGTCCGTCTCGCAAAGAGCTTCATTTGAAGGAGCGCAAAGACAAGGAGCGCAGCCTGTCGGATGATCGCATCAAGCTCAAGCAGAAGCAGGAGAGGAAATCTGAACAGCAGGTGGAGGAATCTCAGCACAGGGAAGGCGCCGCTGCTAAAGGATCGTCTGAAGAGAGAGCCGAAAAGAAACTCAAGACCAAAAGTGAGAAAAAACTGGCAGCAAATCCAAAAGATGGGAAGGTGGCTGAAGGCGGGGTTGAGGACGGAGCCCCTAAAGATGCCAAGAAGTCCAAAGGATTTGTGGAGACTGTCAAAGTAGAGAAAGACAAAGAAAAAAGAGAAAAAGATAAGAACAAAGAAAAGGAAAAGGCCAAAGCAGAGAAATCTTTGGTTAAAAGTGAGTTCAAGCAGCTACTTTGTCCAGATTCTGCAGGCTCCTCTGAGGATCGTTCGGACTTGGAGACGGGTCCAGACGGCACCAAAAAGAAAGACAAACACTCCAAGGAACTGTTGAAAAAGTCAAAGAGCCACACTGAACCTGGAGAAAGACCAAAACTGAAAACGGAGAGCGAGAAGGAAAAGGCTAAAACTGATCAAGACAGCCAGAGGTCACAAAAGCCGAGCTCTGAAGCTGATCCCAAAAAGGTTAAGTCTGCAGAAAAAGGAAAGATCCTAGAAAAATCCAAGACTAAATCTAAAGAGGAGACGAAGACTCCAGTCACACCTATAACAGACAAGAAAACTCCAAGTCTAGACGTCAAAAATGCAGGAGTTCCGTCTGTGAACAAACTGGAAGCAAAAAAAGACAAGAAAAAAGACGGAAATGCAAAAGATCAGCTGAAAGTATCAGACGAGGCTCCAAACGAGAAGTCTGGCCTTAAGACTGGAAAGAAAAAGGCTCTGAAGAAGGAAAATATTACAGAGAAGAAAGATGAAGACAAGGTGCAGCTCCCAGAGGGTAAATCAGAGAGGTTTGACAAATCCTCCAAGGTTTTATTTTCCACTCTGGCTTCTGCAGCAGAAGAACCTCCACACAACCAGCCTCTTCATCAAGACATGAGCGCAGAGTCTGCCACCTCTGCGGGTATCGCACAGCTTTCTGATGGCGGCTTAGAAGGCGGCACCCCTGAGCCACCTCAGGACAACACAGAGTCGCGGCTCGAGAGGCCACGGCTGCCGGCTGAGGCCGACGCCCTCCTGACGCTTATGGATGTCTGCGCCTCCGCAGAGGCCAGACTCCCATCCCACAACCCGGAGGAGGAAGAGGCACCTGAGGCGGAGCTTCAAGATGCCGACATGAAGATGAAAGAGGCCGCGCTGACACTGCTGTCCATGGATCCTGACAGCACACTGTCCTCCAGCCTCATCTGCCAGGGCGCCAAAAGGGAAGAGGAAGAAGAACCGGCGAGCCCGACAGTCCTGCAGCCACCGGAAACTTCTGTAGTTGAAGAGGAGCGGCTTCCCACGTCACAGGGGCAGGCCGCTCCGGATACCAACCTGACCGCCCCCGAAACATCCACTGCACCTCTGCAAACCGAGGGTTGTGCTGAGGAAAGCTCAAACACTGCAGGTGTGTGGGAATGCGTGAATGTTGATGTCACAGCGAACAACAACTAAGTTTGCATGTCTTTGTAGACGAGTGTGAAGACTCTGAGAGACGAGCAGACGCAGCTGAGCACGAAACGTCCGACATGGATGCTGCACAGGTAAGCTTAACTGTGTCGCCTGCTCGGGAAAACCGGCACTTCCTGAAACGGAAAGTTCAAAAATGAGAAAATCCTCCCCTCATAGCAGGAGGATGCTGCTATTCCAACGTCTTCAAAAGACAAACAGGCAGACGATGCTGACATTCCTGCTGATTCCCAGCCAGATGAGAAGGAAGCAGGTGACGAGGAGAGTACGTTTATTTTCATTTTTACTTTCTATTCTATTTATCGTGTTTGGATCAGCTTCACACATCATTGAATACTCTGTTTTATTTTGTTTTTTTTTCATTTTTAGTTGCAGATGTTGCTTCAGAGGAAGCAGAGGAGATCAGAGCCAGCCCTGGACAAGAGATGGAGGATGTTGTGCCAAAAGACATTGGGAAAGTTTGTGAGACTGGCAGCGAGTCAGGTGAGTTCAGAAACAAGTCTTTCTAGAGTGGATGTTGTAGCTGTAATCAGCTCTGAGTTCATTCTCTGTCATGTCCCAAAGATGAAAAAGGGCCAGACGCTGCCATCACAGAGGCAAAGCTCACGGTACGTGCTGATTCCTGCTGAGTCAGGTTTAGTGGGTTTGAGGTCTGGACCAATAACAGTCCTTTGATTTTTGATCATAGAGAATGGAGGCAGAAAGTGATCAGATCCAGACAGAGACGGAAGCAGGTGATGGGAAGTTCTTTGTCCTTGTAGAATTAGACAGTCAAAAATTAAATATTTCAATTAAATATTTCAACTAAGTCGTTTAAAAAATCGTGTAACTAAGTATGTTTATGTCACTATTAGTGAAAGCTCAGAGGGAAGAAGAAGAGGATGAACATGGAGCAGAGGAGGGTGACCAGCTGACAGTAAGTAAATTTACCTTAAAGGTCCACTCTGGTGAAAACTGTTTTGTTTTTAGAGTTTTTAACTTGTTCTTGTGGCCTTTTTGTCAAGATGGAGGACACATATTAAGAAAATTAAGCTAAAAATGGCCTTTCTAAGCATTTCTTTTCATTTAAATCAGGAGCAGATGATAAAATACCTTTTGAAAAAGCTTGTAGGTGGGATGTAGAAGCTACTACGGCAAGCCACAAGCTTCCTGCTCCATTCCGATGCATCCAACTTGTAAACAAATAGATCCATGAACGTCTTTGTTTTCCTCGTCTGAGCTGGAATCTGGATCTAAACTGTATGACTGGATAGGGTATGAGGGGCTGTAAGCTAGTGGGAATGTGTGCATACAGGTAGATGATAGGAAGTGGGGGTGGGCTTACTCAACACCAACAGTCCCCCCTCCCACAACATTTTCCAATGCCAACATTTGCCGCTCAGTAAAAACTATGTCCTAGAAAACGACACAGGTTTTTAGATTGTGGTTAAAAACAGCACAATCATCACTGAGAACGCTTTTAAAATAGATCAAAAGATGATCAGAGTTTGAATGTTTAACATCAAATTTCATGCACATTTCTTTGTTTTATTTATATTTTTGTTTTCTTTTTAGGTGGAAACCGATTCTTCTGAAGGGACGGATATTGTTGCGGCACCAGAACCGGAGGTCAAAGAAATCAGTGAGTCGGTTATTTTTATTTGTGCAGTTGTTTTTATCCTTCGGTTCTCTGTCTCTATTTATTGATGCTACGCTCTACAGTAGTGTTTTATTTAGGAAAACTCAGCTCATTAGAGCCTGGGAATGGCACATCTATTTACCAAAGTTGAAAGAAGTGAAACACTTCTTGAGCCGTCCGCTGTTGTTCAGATAACCCTAAAAATGAGCCGAAAAGTAAAGCTGTGTTGAGCTCCACCACCGGATGATCGGATTCCAGATCTTCCTTCAGCAGATGCTTGATGCAAACTGAAGCTTTCCTACTGGCTGAGGTCCTTTCCATGTTGTTTTTCAGATGAAGACATCTCCGTCATAGACGTCCAGGAAGGAGAAAGCAGCTCTGACCAGGCAGCAGAGGTAACTCTCAGAAATCCAGACTATTTGTCATTGCAGGATCTTTGACGTTAAAACTTTTGTTTTTCAGGACAAGCCAAGTGAACTGAAACCGTCTGGCCAAGAAGACACTCTAAATGAAGAATCTGGTATATATTTTTAAAAATTATTTTTAGTTCTAACATCTTTTTTTTTTTAAAGCTTTCTTTTTTCTTTAGTAACATAATTTTAAAACTTGAAACTATGTTGAATCCTCTTAAAGCTGAAGATCTTTCCTTGGCCTTATGTTTGAACTGATCTTATCCTGAAATTTTAGTGGACAGACACGATGAGAAGGAGACAGAAGACCCGAAAGCTGCTGAAGTAAGACATTTCTGCAGGCGAGGAAGTTTAGCATTTTTACTTCAGACATTCGATAAATCTTTTTTATCTTTAGGAAACTGAAGAAGAGGGGGGCGGAGGTACAAAGTCCTCCCAGTGAAGGCATCTCTAAAGCCATACAGGGGGAGGAGAATGACCAATCAGAGGAACTGGAGGAGCCAGAGGACTCTCAGAGCTCCTCAGGCGTTCCTGTGACCTCATCGGCTGCAGAAAATCTGATGAAAGGTGGAAGTAGAACGGAGGACAACCTCAAAGAGACGGCATCTCTGCAAGCAGCAGAAGATGAGGTTTGTTAGCAGACTTTTTTAGTGAACACGCCGCAGCACAAACTCTGGAAAATCATTTCCTTGTTTGACTCTAATGAGGGAATCATCTTTGCTGCATTTCTTTGTGTGTAGAAAGCTGAAGACCAAAGTGATCCAGAGAGGAGTGGAGCTGAGGTCGGGCCATCGTCTTCTGGTCCTGAGGACCATGAAGGAGCAGAGGACCTAGAGTCCACAGAGACGACTGAAACATGTGAGTTTGTGCTTCTGTTTGGAATCTTTTCTCAAGTCATGCACTTTTGCTAGTGTGGGATTTCAGGTTCCACTGCTCCAACTCTGTTTTAGAGCCTAATCCGCTCACACTCCTTCCTTTGTTTATGGGGATAATGATCCAAATGCAAATCAGATCCTTGATCAAAACATTCTTGGAAAAAAGCCGGAGTTGGCTTGGATTTAGAGACTCCTTCCTCTCCATTAATCTTCTTTAATTTTTCTCTGTTAATAGACCAGAATAAAACTGTATTTATAAATCTGTATTGAAAAAAGCAAATTAGCTTGTTACCATAGCTCACGTGTCAAACTCAAGGCCCGGGGGCCAAATGTGGCCCGCCTCGTCATTTCATGTGGCCCGCGAGAGCATAAACGTTTTTCATTTCTTAAAATAAAAAATAAAAATTGTTGTGTATTTATTCATATCTAGGGGGAATTGGACTTGAAATCTCGGATTGGACAACTATACATTAGGACTTGAACACTGTCCGTATAACCTAACCTGACAGAATCAAATTTAAAAGGATTTATGGCAAACATGTTTTCTATGCAACTGTAATTGTCACTTTAAAAAGTTAGAATAAATAAATAAAGAGTTATTTAACATTAAGGAGTAGTTACATTTATTTTTCATTACATTTAGTTACATCTGGCCCTTTAAGGACAGCCACTATGCTGATTTGGCCCCCGGTGAAAATGAGTTTGACACCCCTGCCATAGCTCTATTAGGAGCAGCACATAAATAATAAATTACACTAAAAATACGCCTAAAAACCTAATAACAATAATTATTATTGTTAGAGCCCAATAGCTGACGGGAAGGAAGATGCGTGAAAGCGCTTCTCCCTGCAGGGGCGTGTTTCGGTCTCTGACTAAAGGAGCTCCTCGGTGCACCCTCGGTCTGATGCAGAGGATGATCATCCTCCTCTCCCCTCAGCAACCCCCAGCAGCTCACTCTGAAGAAGAGGGCATTATACATTTCCTTTAAAAGACTCTGAAGGACGTCAGCCTCTTCTGCGACAGAGGGGCGACAGTGGCTCAGGTTGAGCAGGTCGTCCAATGATCGAAGGGTCGGCGGTTCGATCCCCGCTCCCACCAGCCAAAATGTCGTTGTGTCCTTGGACACAAGACACTTCACCCTCCTTGCCTCCAGTGTGGCCTCCATTGGTGTGTGAATGTGTATGGATGATCCCGGTGATGGTCAGAGGGGCCGTAGGCGCGAAATGGCAGCCACGCCTCTGTCAGTCTGCCCCAGGGCAGCTGTGGCTACATCAGTAGCTACCATCACCAAGTATGAATGAGGAGTGAATGAATAATGGACACATTGTAAGCGCTTTGAGCATCTGGAAAAGCGCAGAAAAATCCAATCCATTATTATTCTGCGATCTCTGGTCGCTTCTCTGGCAGCATTTTGTTTCTGCCAAGTGACAACAGCTGATTGTTTACACCAGGGGTCCCCAAATCCAGGCCTCGAGGGCCGGTGTCCTACATGTTTTCCAACCAACCTGCCATTGAAGCTCCTTATTGGCTAAACCCACCTGATCCAGGTAATCAGCTGCACGTAAGGCAGGGTTCCTGAAAAACCAGCAGGACACCGGCCCTCGAGACCTGGATTTGGGGACCCCTGGTGTAAACAATGCAGACTGCTTCAGACCCAGAAGTGGTGGAAAACAGTCCAAAAAAGAGCAGCAAGCATGCCAAAGTGCTCTTTATGTGGAAAAAAAACAAAGTCCATGTCCACAAAACCGGTAAATAATAGGAGAATAACACCAAGAATAGCCAAGTAAGCTAACACAAAGCTATGGTTATGGGCAGGCTACTGTGGTGGCTGGAGAAAAAAACAGAAAGTGGACGATTTCTTTATAAAATGAAGTACAGGAGTTGGACCGTTACACGAGGACGCGCAGTGAAAGAACCCAATAAAGAATAACTCGCACTATCCATCAGTACTTTAGCACAAATAGAAAATCAATTTTTTAATCAATCAATCAATCAAACTTTATTTATAAAGCACTTTCCATATAAAAGTATAACACAAAGTGCTTTACATTAAAACACAACGAAATAAATAACAATAAAAATAGGGCCCCCCTCCCCGTACGTACACACAACGTACGGGGAGGGGGTTAAATTATTCAATAAATATAACCAAAGGGTGGGAAAGAATCCTCACTGGTGTGACGTCTAATCTGTGAGTTTAATTCTTTCCTTTGGGAAGGTTTGCTGGGAAGTTATCTGGTTGAGAAACTCTCTCTGTTCGTTTATTATTTCCCATAAAAAGTTTTAAAATGAAACAAATCAGTCGTTTACTTTAGATCCCTCTGCCAAAATCCTCAAAGTTTTTTCTCATTTGTAGATTATAAATTGAACCCTTACCACACGGCATACGTTTAACAGGCTGATGGCACCCCCAACAGGTGAGGAGAGAAACAGCAGCAGGTGCAGCTCAGGTTCATGGGTTAGTTAGTGAGGGTTACAGTTTCAGTGCTGGCATCAGCCTGTTCACCCAAAAGCAAAACAATTTAGCAGTGAATTCAGAAAAATGTACCGTTTGTATGTTCAACAACCTTCAGGTCAGTCAACAAGGAAGAGAAGAATCTCAGAGGAAACCCAGGAATCTGCAGAGGTGAGGGTCTTTGTGGCTCCACGTTTCTTTTTCCGTCCTCCGCTGGTGATGGGTGGATGTCACAATCTGAACTGAACTCACTTACAGAAATCTGCGGCTGAACAGGAGATGAAGGAGCTCAGAGTTCAGGGAGAAGGAGACAACAACAGTGGTGAGAAGGAGCTTCAGACACTAGATCCACCAAGTGTCTCTGCTGATAATTATGTAGGATAGATAAATACAACAGAAGAGAAAAACCATATAAAAGGTTGTGACGCTTGTGTTCTCAGATCCTTCTTCCTCAGTGAGCCGTTCAGATGATGTCAAACAGGAGAAGCCGGATGAGGTAGTGTCCTTACAGCATCTTGAGACGTTTCTCTGTGACCCCATACAGTTTTCAGCTGATGAAAAGCCATCTCCTCCCTGCAGGGTCAGCAGAAGCACCAAGACGAGCAGGAGACACCGGCAAAACGACGCAGAGGACGGCCGCCCAAATCTGCACCTGTAGAAGATCCTGGTAATAAAAAAATACTTGTATCAAACCAAAAGAAGAAGGAAAAATATCTTTTTTTTGTGTCTCATTTTGTAAAAGCTTTGGGGAATCAAAATAAGAGCTTCTGACTTTTTTTAAAATCTTCACTAAAGGTCAAAAGACAAAGAAAGCACCTGAGAAAGAAGGCGAACATGTTGATGACGAAGAGGAGGAGGACAGTGAGAAAGAAGACGAGGAGAAAGGAAGTGCAACCAGGGCTACGACTCGTTTAGCGTCTCGCTTGGAGGCGGAAAGGTAATTCAAGCGGAAGTGGTGACCTTATTGACTTTAGCTGTTAGCAGCTCTGCTCTCGATTTACAGAGACAGAAACATTAAAGTGTGATCATCTGGTATTATGATATCCATCAGCTGACTGTTGGAATGTTTACAGTTTTCCCCTGAAGAAAACCCTTTTGTCCTTCTGCTACTCAGAAACAAGCCGAGTAAACCGTCAACGCGGGCGAGTCGGCAGGGCGGCAAAGAGGAGGCGGCGGCGGCGGGGGCGGCCAGCACACGGTGGGTTAGCAGAACGGAGGAAAAGGCTGCATGTCTGCAGCTGCAGGTTGCTGCTCCATGACACAGAAAAATCTTTGTTGCCCAAATCTCCAGAGCAGTTTTCCTAACGACTCTGGGGATTTGGGTTTCTGGTGACCGGATCAGATAACCATAAGTTGATTATTACACCATACTGAAACGTTCTTTAAAGAAGCTCTTTCTCTGAAAATGAAAAATAAAAAAACAAAATGAGATTATTGAGGTCAGATGAAGAGCAAATCCTGTCGACAGCTTCATTCTGTATCTCAAAGTGGGGGGGCCTTTGCAGGGTTGTGTTTCTTTATTATGGATTAAGTTGGAGATTCAATATTTGTGAACAAATTATTTAAAAAACCAGGAAACTAAATGAGTTTAGGTTTGGTTTTGATAGAATCTTATTCATTTGAATGTATGACAAAAAAGAATAAAAGTGCATTTTGGGAGCGTGGAGCAGCTTAGGTTCAGTAGAAAACAGGCTTTTTCATCGTCCGTGTGAAAACGCGTTCCAGCTGTCCGTCTTAATTCCCCCTTTTCACGGATTTGTTCCTTACATCTCCGCTCTTGTAAACCATTCTGCAAGAAATGTTTTTACTTAGTGTTAAATTCCAGAAACACGAAGGAAGTCCTGAAATGTAAAACGGGTGTTTTTTTGTTTTTTTTTAAATCTCTGACATTTTTTCTTTCCTTTCCCTCTCCATGTGATCTGTGGACAAGCTGCTGTCTGTGTGCCCGGACCGGCCGCGGCGAGATTTTTCACAAATAACCCAAGAATTAACAAATGGACTGACACTTGCTCCTTGTTTCCCTCCTGCAGGGGGACGAGGGGCCCGGCAGCAGTGAGGGGGGGCCGTAAACGGGAGGCCAGCCCTCCTGCTGTGCGAACGCGGGGAGGACAGAAATCAGAGGAGCCCGCTTCCAAGAGAGCCAAGCGCTGAGACCTCTGGGAGCAGTGGAACGTTTAACTGGTGCGATGTTGTTTTTACGCTCCATATTTAAAGATGTACAGTTAAGCTGTTTGTGCTCCGCTGACTGTTGATGTTGAAGGTTCTGGATAGCATTAGACGCTCTTCCCTGACGCTTGAGTGCTAACCTGAGGATCTATGTAAGAACCCCCTCAGAAAACACGCCGCCGCTCTGCACCCATATGGTTTGCATCAGACTCCATCCATTCCGTGGTTTGTTGGCCGATGCCAAGCGAACCGGAGCAGCTCAGGCCAATCAAAGGCCTAATGTGCAGCCCAGCCGAGCTCCCAGATGAAGAGCGGGAGCTGGAATCCTGTCGGAAGAAGGAGAAGCCAGACGCGCACAGCTGTCAGAGGTGTCTCTTCATTCTGTGAATGAAACCGCATGTCAACACTGGCATAACAGCAAGATTATTCAGGGGCGAGATCCGCCCGACAGAGCGCTCACGTTTTGGGACTTCACTCGGCATTCCGTTTTTCCGTTTTTCCCTATATGAACACTGTTGTTACATGCTTCTACTTCTTTTAGTTTCCAAATGGTCATTTCATGTTTTTCCATTGAAATTTGTATTAAAATTGTGTTATTTGAAAGGAAAGTCCTCCATTTTTCATCTTTGTAGTCTCTACAGTTACTTATTTGTTTAACCTTAGTTTTTTTTTTAACATATGTCCAAACAGGAGTATAATTTAGATGATTTATTTGAAAGAAAATACAGCAAAGAAAATGTGATCACTCCTGGGAAATTCATCAGTTGAATATTTGCAGCACATTATATATATATATATTTTCTTTCGTCTCGTTTTCTGGATTAAAGTAATTCAGAAATTCCGACAGAATGGAAAAGGGGGAGAGATTCCTGCCATTAATGCAACACTAAAAAACTGAAATAATCAGCTTCCATTAGCATATTTAGGGGGTTTCATTGCTGCTCGTGAATCTTTTGCTTCCAGAAGGGAACGCCTGTCGCAGTTTTCCAGCCGTTTCTACTGGTTGTTAAGCTTCTCAACGGTGCACCTCGCTCAGGTATTTCCTGGTGTTCAGGCGCTCCAAGCCTCCCAGCATCCGTCCAGCAGCCCTCATTAACGGACCGGAGCGGCTCTCTGGCAGACAGAAGGCCGGCTTTTCACTCACGGCTTCCATTAGATCGCCTCCACCTTGGTATTTTTGAAATGATTGTAGTCCAAAATCATTTCAGAAGCAAGTTTTCTGCCACTAAATAATTCTGAATATTTAAGGCCCATTAGGCAGATTTATGGGCAGCTGGTTTTATGGAGCGACTCCTGCCAGGACCTCACATCAAGAGAAGGCAGCAGCACAGGATCCAGACACTGCAGAAACTGTAACCTGCTGTCACAGGCTGAGAGGAGCTGACTGCAGCACATCCTCGTTCCTCCGCTGCAGCACTAGCACAGTTTTCAAGGAGCTCCTGTTTTTTTCAGCATCTTTCTGAAGTGTTGCTCGTTAAAACACAAAAAAAAACAGACAGAATGTGAAACAGCATCAAGAAGAGCTCTACTGACATCAGACCAGACAGTTAATTCTTTTATAAATTATACTTATATATATACTATGTGTTATGAGTCTGCTCATTTACCTGTTATTTCAAAATAACAGAACTTTTACTTTTTTGGGGGTTTTTTTTGCAATTTATAAAAAGCTTTCTACACTTCATATAAACACATTTCTGTTCTAAACAAAACACAAAACAGTGGATAATAGGATTGGTTTTAGAAAAAGCTGGCACCAGCACTTAATCAAAAACCCAAATCTATCTTTTTAAATATTAACTTCCCATGGTAGACATTGGTAAATCTTTGGGTTCTCACACACAAGCGCCCAAAAATCACGTCAGTAAAACTTTGTTCCTAAGGATTTTTATTTTCTAATTTATACTTTTGGAAAAGTATAAGCATCCACAACCATATTATTGTTTTAAAATCACGACCAAAACAAAAAAAGGTTTTTAAGATAAATGAATTAGACAATCTCCCCCAAACCAACTGAGATGCCAATAAAGATTTTGAATAATAACAATAACATTTGAGAGGTGAAATATCTACATATAAGGTCCTACTTCAACAGGACCTACTATTATAGCAGCACTGAAATTATCATCCACTATATTCAGCTGTGATCGTGTGGTTCAGTCTTTCTTCTTTACATATTAAGTATTGTTCATTTCTGTTTGTGTTTGACTTCCAGTTTTCTTTCTTTTTCAATGTCATTTCTATACTTCGGTGTAAAAAAAAGAATCCGGTTTGAAATTAATAACCTCTGTCTACAAATGTTTACTTCAATACTTTAAAAAAAAAAGTTGTTTACAAGTTAGAACAAGAAGCAATATTAGAATTTCTATAAATTTATTTAAAAAATCAGCCAAAAGGAAATGAATGAGCCCCAAACTTCATCCTTTGAATCATTTAATGGGCTCTATTTTTGTAAAATAAGAGTTTTTAATAATCAAACCTCTGAGAAGACTTGTGGAGCAATTTATTCTGATATTCTGTAGTGAACATTTTAACAATTATGATCTAAGTAATTTAAAAAGATTTATAAATGTAAATCCTAAAAAATGTTGTGTTATATTTTTCCATTATTTATTGCAAAATGATCCACATTTCCTCTTCTTCTAATAAAGATATTTTTGTAAACTGGTGCTGCAGGATTAGGGATTTTTCTTGCCCCTAATCCCAATCTGTGAGCCTCAAAACAGACTTTATTATTTATAGTAACTATAAACTAAATGCAGCAACAAAGATTTTTCTTATGTTACAAAAAAAATCCCAACATATTCTTGCTTATTTGCTGAACTAAAATGAGCTGTGAGCAGAAGTTACATCTGTGTCTCAAAATGTCACAAAACAAAAACCCCTTAGAAATAAGTCAAAGGATTTTGACAGTTTTTCTTTAAATGAGCACAAAAATCTGCCAATGGGGTAAAAGAAATACTAATTCTTGGCACCAAGACATGATTTCTGAAACTAAGATTATTGACTATTGGCAATTTTTCTCAAAACTAGATTCAGTTTTGCAGTGCAGGACGGAGGATTCTCCCATCGACTAGGACTCCACAAAAACAAGCTGGAAACAACATCTGACCTCACTCTGAAAGGGTGTAAAACGTGAGGACGGATCCAGAAACCCCAGCAGCCCCCTCCCTCCAGCACAGGCGTGTAAACAGGAGAAAACAGGAGAACTTGATTGAGTGCAGCAGTGAAATGCCATCCTCCTCCCTGCAGGTCTGCAGGCTGCTCTCCCGGAGCAGCAGGGCTGTGGAGAGATGGTGGTTTCACACGGCTGTCAACTGGAATCGAAGTAACTGCTGCATTTGAGTGGAGGGGATCCTCGCCGGCTGCTGCGGGGGCAGCAGGCCTCCCGCGCTCCTGCTGCTGCCGCCCCTCTGCTCTGGGAGTGCTCCTTCCTCTACGGGGGATTTGGCCGGGCCGGCTGGCACTGAATGAAATGTGCTGCCATTCAGCCACTCCTCTAACAAGACATAAAAGTTAACAGGTGTTTAACGTCAGGAGCACTTTAAGCAGGAGTCACAGAAATGACCTGCGACAGGCAGCGGGGAGGGGGGCCGGGGCTTACAGTCTTACTGTTCTGCTCTTTTACACCTCATGCACTGAAATAGCTCTGCAGACGACATTTGTTTGCTCACAGCATTGGGGATTGTTTGCTTTGTGTCCAAAAATTGTGTTGTTTTGATATTCAGAAAACATTTGACTTGGATTCTCCAGTTTTCAGTGCAGCAGAAATCCAAGAGGTCATGTGTTTAGTGTGCTGCTGCACAGAGGAAGACGGGCCGTTACAAAGCCGTCCTTGTTACCATTTTAGGGTTTACTAACATGCAACAAAACAGAATAAAACAGAGTTTTTTAGGAAGAACCATGATGTGAGCTTTTTACGAGTCAGAATTAATTTATTTCTTTACATATTGAATCTGTCTTGATGTAATAACTCTTTGGTCATTTCTCTGTACTATTTATCCCTTTTTTTGCTGTTTGGTTTTTTATTCTGTTGGAGCATCAGCGCCTTCACACTACGGACTAAATATGAAGTAACAAGGGGGCTCAAGTCTCCCCGTGCCGGTCCCCAGCCCGGGTAAAAATACAGGGTTGTGTCATCTGGTGTACAAATCTCTGCCAAACCACATGTTAGAATCAGTGAAAGCTGTGGCGTCCTCGACGGGATGTGCAAAAAGGTGAACAGCAGCAACAAAGTTGTTATTTGTTAGGAGTTTATGAAGTTTTCTTTTTTTTATATCAGGGGTCTGCTACCTGATCCCCGGAGCCTCTTTTATCCCTCCATTCTATCTTTTTGGCTGTAACCCTTGTGCTCTTCTAGGCACTTTGACATTGAGAGTTGGGTCATCTAGACCCACTAGACAGTGCGCTGAACCCTTTTTCTTCAATGATTTGTGATCTTCACTGGTGTCCATGGATGACATGAAATCCTCTCTACCTTTATCCACCTTTGTCATGGTAGGGAGAACACGTCAATGGTCATCTTGACCCTGTAGGATAGCACAAGGGTTACAGAAAAATACTAACAATTTGAATAAATATTAAATTAGCTAAATCAAGCACATGCTGGTCCATGCTGCACAATATCATCTAGTTGTTGCTGTGATGATAGAAAAGGCCGTGTTTGATATGCATTTTTTAATTAAATAAATCTGCTGCAGCAGGAGGATCTTATTTGACACAGGCTGTATTTTATTTTGAAAAGAACTTGGATGTTCTGCTGTCAAGGTAAAGGTGTTATTTATAGATGACTAAAACAAATTATAAAGCTGTATTGTTATGAATGAATGGTGTAATGCCTACATAAATATAGATAAAGTGTATTTTTATAAAAGAGTCTCTGACTGGACCAAATGACTCTTTTGGTGTCAAAGGTTGCAGACCCCTGTAGGGACTGATTTTGTGTCCTTCTGTGGACCCCTGTACCTGCTCTCTGCAGTTTTTTTAACTTAATGTTTTCTTCCACATGGATCTGTCGCAGCGCTAGCAGAAAACATACATCCTCTCGACTGTTCCTCTGAGAACCCCTCAAATGAGAAAATGGTCCTGAAAGTTCACAGCAAGCCTCTACACAGCTGGTGTTCACCAGGAGACTTGGACTCACTGAAAGAGGTTTGAAGGACGTCTTAAGTTGGGCATGAATGGGGGGGGTCATGCAGCAGAAGGCCCCTCAGACCACAGAAGCCTTTCTGGATCTGCTTCAGCTGCATGCATTATCTGCTGCGTTCCAGAAGAGCGTGGAAGATCGTTTGTCAGCATGACAGAGCTGAAAATAGACGATAAATCACCCCTGTGCTATCTACACACATTAATTGGACTGTAACAGGGGGCTGTCCCCCCACTTGGGAGCAGATCTGGCAGATGTGTGTTGAGGCCTCCAGGAGACACAGGAACTGCTTTGTTTCCATTTGCTGCACTAAGTGTTCTGTCCCACAAGCTTCTTCATGTCTCCTTCCTATCCAAAGATCCCATTTTGGTGGAGAAAGTTTTTTTTTTTTTTTTTTTTTTGCAACATCATTGTCTAAAAGCATACTTACCATAACTCCAACTCCACCTCCATCTCCCCGTTTCCCTCCACTCTCCAGTGTTGAGGTTGATTAAAGGTGCTATCATGGCAGATCTGATATTTGGTGAGAAATCTCCGGGGCGTTTGGGAGCGTTTACTGCAAATCACTCTTGGCAGTGTCCTTTCATGTGTTGCTCCATCTGAACACAATTTGGCAGCAAAAACAGCGAGGGGGTGGAGGTGCTGCAGGCTGCGTGCCTCTTTCTCCATACCAGCACACAAGGAGGAAGACGAAAAAAAATTCTAGATCTGTCATAAACACACTTCTGAAAGGAAGGAAAGCAGGGGTGTTACCATAGCAGCATGCATGTTGGTGAATCATGCCAGATTTCTGCTTAAAACAGGAGATTAAAGCTGAGGAGGTGTGGCAGGAGGAGGAGGAGGAGGAGGAGGGTGGAGCATCTCACAACCTAATACTGTACATTATTTGTATCCTTTCCTGGAAATCTTACCTCAGAGTTACAGTCAGGCAATATTAAGCAATCGTGTCATTGTGGACAGAAAAAGAGCTAGAAATACACTTATTTTCCTGGCACGGCAGATATTAAATAAACAGCTCATCTTTCCATCTTTGACCCTTCGTGGACAAAAGTTCTCGGCCTCACCAGCAGAGGGAGCCACCTTTCATGCAAAAAGCAGACAGCTTCCAGCTCCTTCATCTGTTTGGTTTGGATCTCTTGTTTCATTATTGTTTGGTTTCAGGAATAATGCTCCAACATTTTATACCTAAAAGATCCAGCATGTTTATCTTTAGACTATCTGACAAAATAAACAAGTTGCAGAGATTTTCCCTCAGAGCAGCAGATTGGTCCTAAACTGAGGCAGACGGGAAAATAAAGTGGGTTCGTTTTTACTGTAGTTACATGTACAAACATGTGGCCTTCTAAAAAATAACTTACTGTTTAACTATTTATCAGTTTATTCATTTCAGTTTTAAGTAATTTTTATTGAGATCCTCAAATTTGACATTGTATTTTTTTTTTCAATATCAGAAATAATAACAGGAAGTTTATTTCTTTATTATTTATTTCAATTTTACAATAAAAATGTTTTGATACCTATTGATGCAAATATACATCAAACCACTTCTGCTCCAAAATTGCCTTAATTTAGCATCTGCTTGAAAACTGAACAGAAATTTAATTTGCTTTTCTCATTGCTGAAATTGATATCGAGGGGTTTAACTTAGTTTGTTTTGGTTTTATCTCATTATGAACTCCACTTTTACAGAATAAATTGTATTGATAGTAATATTAACTGTTATTTATTTAAAAGGGAGCAATGAAATAAGAAAACAACAACACATGGTTGCACAAGGTTGAAAGCCAGAATTTGGCAAAGGATTTAGTCTTCTGGCCATGATGTAAAGAGGCACATACACAATAAAATGCAAAATACATATACAAACACAAATATATGTGCAATAACATCCCCCAAATGCAACCTTTGGATCTAATTTTACCTGCACTTGGTATCTATTGCCTGTATTTTATTATACTATATTTTATTATTATTACCCCCCGGCCGTTGGTGAGTCAAACGGCTCCTCACATCGTAAGCATTTCATTGCATTGTTGACCTGTGTTTACTATGAATATGACAAATAAAACTTCATTCATTAAAAAAAAAAGTCAGCTTTTTTTCCCTGCACATTTTTATTGATGCAATGTATGTTTACACAGTCCCTCAGTCTTTAATTATTTTATTTTTTACCCAGGTAGTTCGTGCTTCGTGTGTGTGATAATACAGAGGATTGCTTCATACATAATCCAGTAGCATCACTCTTCTGGAACTTTTGTACAATAGTTGGAATCTCAAACTTTACTCACACAAACACATGGAATTGTAGCGGCCATACTTGAGCAAAATTAAAGCAGAAACTGGAGATTAGCACAGATTTTCTGCATCGGGCCTTGACATTTTCGCATGAGTGGGATTTGCTTTCTTTGCTTTTAATCTTTTTCCTTTATGGTTGTCGTGGTTGTCGTTTCTGATGTAACACAGTGATCAAACAGACGTGAGCAAATGGAAAACAGTTCTTAGTGATATTGTCTCCTAGTAGACTCATAATAGAAAATTATATTCACTGCTGTGCATTAAATAATTTAAAAAACCAACAAACCGAGGGTGTGAAACTGAAACAGGACATTTAAATCACCATCAATAACAAAGTCGCCCTTTTGGTTTTGGACCATCATCAATTCTGAAAGGTGATTTTTTTCATGGTTTTTCTTTTTTGGGGGACAATGGGGTTTTGTCTTGTTTTTTTTTTTTTTTTAATGAAACAGACTATTTTCCAAAATTTCTTCATACATCTGCTTTTTCTTAAGCAAACTTTTAATGCCCTAAACTTTGGGGCAAAATACGTTCAATCATTCTGAAAAATGTCCTCCTCTCTACCAAACCTCGTTTGATTGATGAGACACGAACAGGCTCCAGAGTTTCCCCACACCTGTGTGCTCATTCCAGAGTTAACGACATCTCCATTGGTTTGTACCTGACATGAAGCCTGTGTCATTCATCACTGCGGACGTTGGCTTGTTTCCTTTCAGCCAGTCAACTTGTTTCGTTGGACCAGAACCAAGCTAAAGTTCTGGTATCATTTCTTTTACGCTGATGCATCAATGAGTGTCCACGACTTCTGAAAAATCTGCCTTTTTAACTGCATGTAAGTTAATTTATTTGCTTTTTATAGATCTAATTCAAGTCAGTTCAACTTTTGTATTTGTTCTTTAAATCTTAATGTGTTTTTTTTTGTTCTGTTCAGGTTTTTGAATGTCTTCTTTGATCTCCCTGCAGGTTTCTTTGAGCAGCATCTGCATTTGCTTTGGTTTTTCTCTCATTTCCTGCAGATTATCTGGAAGTCACTGTCAATGTATGTTTGATATTAAAGAGCTCATAACCTCATAATGTTTTTACAGAGATTGAGGGAAATTGTATAATATAATTTCACATTTTTTTGTCAGAGTTCTTGAAAAGCTTCATGGCAATCCTCCTCCTTAATTCTAAATCCCAGACTACCGCAGGGATTATGAATTTATACGATCATTTCTAAAGTCGTGTGAAATTTTTCATTTTTTGACAGTTTGAGTCCAGGCCAGATGTCCAGAAAACCAACAATGAAAACACAAGACTTACTTTTTCAGGGTTAAATTTTTAATTGGCTGAATGAGATTATTGATACAGAGCTGTCTGGTTATCATTGTTAAATCCAATTTTCTTCCCTTTGATTTTTTTTTCTAAATAGTTCAAACAGATCAGCCCTTTTAAAGGTGGGAACTTGCAACCCCGTTGGAAACTTTTAGGGTATTTTCCTGCATTTGTGGGCAGTTAGAGATTGCTTTCCATGCTTTGTTCTTAAAAAATCCTGTTTTTCAGAAACCACAACTATGTGCTGCTAAAATGTATAAATTAATATCATCACAACTATTTAGGTTTATAGCACCTGTTCTACTGAATTAATGAGAGGAGAACAGTCAAAAAATACAAGTTTTAATTTGTTTTTTCTGCCTTTTTAGCCTTTTGATATCCTGAATATGATCAGTCTCATTCCAGTAAACTGACTCAGTAGAGACTGCTTGATGTAGTTCTTTTGCTTTGATGCCTATTTTTATAGCAATATCAATACATTATTTTGGATATTTAAAATAGATTTTTCTGTGTAGAAACATGTGTTTTTAATGGTTGCTGGTTATTTCAATCTCATTTGACTGCATGGATTTCTGTCTGTTTGATCATTCAAAGTATTTGTATTATTCTTAAAGAAACACAATTAATAAATCCTTGTATTTCTCACAGAAAGGACAAACAAGCAGTTGGCAGACACTGTGTCAATTTCAGTGTCTTTATGCTCCTCTCTGCCAATATTGACCCTAAAGTCTTTCCTTTGCATAGAAGTGGGTTGTATTCCTGTAACGTTCAATCTCAACATTGAACCTAACATTTTTTGTCAGCTGCTGCTCACATTCATGCCACTCAGCCTGCGGCTGCTGCTTTTCCTCAGTCTGGATGCTGAGCAGAAACAGCGCAGCCTTGCTTTGCGGCACAGTGGCAGCCGCACATTCAGGAGAGCTGGCACACATTTGGCACAACGTTTACCGCTCAGCATGCAGCGAGAGGGACTAAAGAGCGCGTGATGTTCCCACTCTCGCCTTGGCCTTGGTTAGTTTCTAATAGAACACGGTCAGAGTGTGTGAAAGTGTCCAGATGTGTCCGCGGTTTGTGTTTTTTTTTTTTCCTTCCCAGTTGTGTTTTCATTGCTTGCGGTGGCTTTTCGTCCCAAAGGTCCAATCCAGACAACATCCGAGACAGCAGCTCGTCTTAATTACAGTCACTGGCAGCACGAGGTTAGTCTGCGTGATTTGTTTAAAAGAAAACACTGAGCAGCAGTTTCAGGTGTCTGCAGAGAAACCAGAAGCTGCAAAGAATCATGTTCAGTTTTACAAGTTGGAGGCTGCGGCGGCTCCGTTACGCGCAAGAGATGCCAAAGAGTCAAGGAGGTGTTTGTTGCGTGGCACCAGGTGGTATAATATATGCATGCAAAACAAGATCACGACCTCGTGGATTCATTCTTTTTTTTTTTTTTTTTTTTTAGAAATTTAAATTTCCATTTTCGCTTTTTGCTTTCTCACATGCGTTTTTAAACATTTTTCCCAGGGGCCTCGAACAAACACAGTTCGTCAAATTTCACGAGTGACTATAAATAATAATTCCATCATTTCATCATGTTTCTTAACTCCTTGCTAATGCCAAAGCTTAATTGGAACAAACAAACCAAAAGCCCACCAAATGTACTTGGTGTATATATATAAAATTCTATAATTATTTATACTATACAGTTGTTTACAATATCAATAATTATGATATAAATACAAATATTTTTTCGGGAATTTTCCGTTGTTTCAAATTTTATGCATTAAGGATTTATGAAGAAGATTATTCATGTCAAGTTTAATACTCATTCCTCTGAAATGTCCAAAAATGGAATTAGATATATGCAATTAAACTTTATTCAAGCTTTTGGCGCATGCAAAAAATATATATAAAAGACTCTCTTATTGAAGTTTTAAGCTTAAAAGCATCTATAAAAAATTCAAAAGACCATTTTTTATAAATGCGTTATTTTTCCAAGACTCGTGTGAGTTTATTAAAAACTAATTTTAAAGGTTTACATTTAAGGATTAGAGCAGAATTATGTGATTGATCAGTATATTAAAAAAGCAACACAAAACCAACAGTCGAATAACATTACATTTTAATCTTTGACCTATTTTAATTTCGTCATTTTCGGAAATCATCACATTTTTTCTTTGATTCTTCTCAGCAGTTTTTCACTTTTCAGTTTAAAAAGTAACATCTTTGCATTATTTTTGGCCTACCTATTTTTGAAGCAGCTTAGGAGCTGAAGAGCACGGTCCTTCCAGGCTTAAAGCAGAGCCAGAGGGAAGATTTCCTCCGCGCACCACTAATATGACCGTCTAAGCCATTAAAAGATTCTGTGCGCTCTCATCGCAGCAGCCGGGATGGGGTATCATAGTTTTAGCATATTTCATTAATGGTGGGCTTATGTGAGGCCATAGAGATAGATTGACGTTAATGTAATCGCTATTATCTCATATTTTTATCAGGATGTTTGAGGGGCATCAACAAGAATATATCCTTTTTTTTTGTTTTCGTGCACTTTTGCGTAATTTTAGATTATTCAAATGAGAGCATTGAGTAAACCCTTGCGCAGAAGCACTTAAGAAGTACAAGGTTTTTTTGGTAAATCTGCGTGGATGGGTTACCATAAAGCTTCCACCAAGCCTTTCTTAACTTTTTCCCACCCTATTAAATCCACATGACGCGGATTACAGTGGCCAATCATAAAAAGGCTTTCCTCCTCGGAGGGCCAATAGGAGTCCAGGAAGGGTGCATGTCAGTCACAGGTGAGGGTGTAGGGTTAGGGAAGTTTGAGTGAAAAGGGCCGGAGACTGAGGAACGTCGGAGCTGATGGCAGAGCCGTGCGCTGGAGCAGCATCGCGCCCGCGGATGAGGAAGAAACTTTTTCCTGCTTTTCCTACGGGGATGAGAGAGGGCAAAAACTCTGGAGGAGGAAAGTGAAGCACCAGCTGAGCTCAACGGAGGGGGGAACCGGATAATGTGGCCGAATTGACATCCATGCCGCAATTCCTCGACTTTTTTAGACCGAGCAAACCGTCTCTCCCGTGAAATAAAAAATGGCCGTCCGTGGCAACTCACTGATGCCGTTCTCGATCCAAGCAATCCTCAACAAAAAGGACGATAGCAGGCACTTGCCTGACTTAGATATGTGCCTATCGAAGACGGCGTGCTGGAAAATATTTGGGGAAATGAACGGAGACTCGGGGGGGACTGATGCGGAGGTTTGTGAGCAGACCGAGCAGAGGAGCTACGACTCAGATTCTGGACTCAGCGACGACAACGACAGACAGACTCCTGCCGGGTGCAAATCGGAGAAGGACGGAGACCCAGCGTCGGATGTTCCAGATGAGAGCCTACAGGAGGAGACGGACCATGAGTCTGGCGCTGCGGACAACGTGAAGAGTGACAGTGACCCGAACAACGGTACGGGTGAGAGAAAATGTGTCGATCTGTGATTTCAGCAGAATTTTTTTGGCTCCACACGCGCCGCGCGGACTTCCAAGCATTGAAGTTACGTTACAAAAATGTTCAATTTCCTGCTGCAACTTTGTAAGATCATAATTAGTTCTGCAATCATGATTATCAGGTCGATCAGCCTGCGTGTCATCGCACATTGCAAGCTTTTACGCACGGATTTACGCATGACTAAAAAGGCACCATCGCCTGTTGATAAAGTCATCAATATTTTACTACACTTTCAAGAATTAGTAAACATAGTTTCATTCATTTTGCAAACGTATTAAACCTCGATTGATTTTTTAAGGATCTACAAACAGGTAAAATTGTTTCTAAAAGGGCCTATTTTTTACACGCTTAGAAAAGCAGAGAAAAGCACAAACATTATGAAATATTCTGTATTTTTTTAAATAATTTGTAGATTAATGTGAGCTCAAACGTGTTTCCCAGACTCGAGTAACCTAGACGAGAAAAGCCCGGACCAGCCCAAACAGCGGAAAAAGCGCTCCAGAGCCGCCTTCTCTCACGCGCAGGTCTTTGAGCTGGAGCGCCGCTTCAACCACCAGCGGTACCTCTCCGGACCCGAGCGGGCGGACCTGGCGGCCTCCCTCAAGCTCACAGAGACTCAGGTCAAGATCTGGTTCCAGAACCGCCGGTACAAAACGAAACGCCGGCAGATGGCGGCTGACCTGATGGCGTCCACCCCGGCGGCAAAGAAGGTGGCGGTGAAGGTTTTGGTGAGGGACGACCAGAGACAGTACAGCCCGGGAGAGATCCTGCGGCCCCCACTGCTGTCCCTGCAGCCGTCTTACTATTACCCCTACGCGTACTGCCTCCCGGCATGGACACTGTCTGCATGCGCGGGGAATCAGTGAGAACTCGGAGACTTTATTTATTCATTTTTTCCTGTCTTTTCTGCGCCCGGGAACTTGGCTGACTTTTTTCTTCCAACAAAACAAAAGGGAGGTACTTGAGGGGCCGCAGTTCTGACTGAATCTCCTCATGGTGTCATCCAGGAAACACCATGAGCTTCTCAAATATTTCCACATTCCTTTTTTTGTGTTACGAAAGACCAAAAAAAAAAAAGATTCCCTTGTAGTTTTTGTTCTAAACTGTTCTATATGCGCGACTGGAGAGAGGGGCCTTCAGACAATATATCAGTGAGGCATTCCACACTGTAGTAAAAATAAAAAATGATTAGCATAATAATAATTATAATCATGTTTTCTGGGACACCTTCATGGACCGCCGAGGATCCTTGGACTAATGGGACACGGCTGGTTGACATTTTACGCGCGCCATCCTACCTCTGCAGTGATTGGAAGCAGCCATATTCCATCCACACCGTTTCAGAACTGACTTAATTACTGTTATATTTTTGTGTTTGTGTTTTTTTTTTAAATTTTTGCAGTGTTTTTACAGGTAAACTATATTTTCAGCACTTTGAGCATTCTTCATTATCTTTGTATGACGTGCATGTTTGGTGTCAGACTGAAAGCAGAGCAGGCTGAGACCCCCCCGCCCCCCCGAAATCTTCGTGTTCTATTTTTCTGAACAGAAACGGAAAAACATTAAAGGCATATGAAGCATGACATTCACTTGGATGCAGCTTTATTTTATATTTAGTACTTGTAAATGCGAGGCTGATTTCATTCGTTTTTACAACTCGAGTTTATTATTATATTTTGTCATTTGAAACGACATTTAGGGGGGAAATGTTCTAAAGGTTTTAAGAAATACACAAATAAATACCTTTAGCATAAATCAAACTTCAATTTTTTCAGCTGATATTGAAATCACATGTTATTCTAAAGAATAAAATAACTCAAAATAAAATACAAACAATTGAAGCATTTATTGAATAGATGAATGAATACATTTTAATTACATTTTAAGGTAGAATTTGACGCAAAAGGTTAAAGTGGGATGAATTAATAATTAAACGCGCCTAATCTCCCCCCCTTCAGTCTTAAAGTCAGCCTCCTGCGCCTGTGCGGCCCTCTTCCAAACGCACATGTGTCAAACAGTGATGAATGGCACCGTGATTCCCGGACAGGCCAAACTGACAGCTACCTTCAGGGTCTGTATGTCAGCACAAGGAGAGGAGTGTTCCGGAGTTAAGGAGGACCGTGTCACATGCGCCCGAGTTTGTGGGAGAAGAGGGGAGTTCTCCTTGTGCGCTCTGAGCAGGTAGACATCCTTCAAAGCAGAAAATACTACAGCCTTTGTTTTTGCTTTGGAGCTGTAGGTGTTTCACTTGGATTTGAGTGGGAGTCACAGGAAGTCTTAGTTTTACCCTGCGCTGCAGGTCAGGAGTAGGTTTTCTTCCATTTGTGGCCGCTCACATCCTTGATAATGTTGGATTGTGAGCAGAACCCGAAGGACGGGCACAAATCTGTGATGCAAGGTCCCTATGATGGTGTTAAAGGAATTCTACGAAGAAAAGACGTTTTCTCGTGGTATGTCCTAATGTGTGATGCTGTTGATGATGCAGGTGGAGCACCGATGCCACGGCCGGCAGCTGCTGCTGCCCCGGGGCTCCTTGCAGGGTTGCGCAAAAGAACAGAGGACAGTCCCACATCCTTTCACACCTGCAGATGTCTGAGATAGAGAGACGTTATTTCTTCCGTTCCACTCCATCTCGAAATGCAAATACTGATCAGGAGAAAAAGCGCAAAGCCGACATTTACGCGAGACGAGGGCCACTATGGGATCTGAAGAACTTTATTTTGATGAAAACAGGTGACTGAGCCGTGACATGCTGATATATTTTAGATTTGTGGGATTGCTTTGAGGAGCAGCTCAATAACCAGATTAAAAGTTTGATTTTTGACAACAAAAAAAAAACTTCCAGTAACAATCAATTTCTTGGAGTATAAATTACACAAATTTGTTTTATTAAGCCTTGACTTGAAGTTCAGGGTTAACTGCACTTTGTTTTCATTCAAACCGAGACTACATCAGTTATTTAAAGAAGAAAATATTTGCGCTTACAGGCACAAATATTAACCAACGATAACAAATAGAAAATGCTTTGACAGAATACCTTTTTTTTTCCCCAATTACCAATATCTTCTTAAGAGCAATTAAATCAATGAATGCCTTCATCGCCAGATTCACATCAATGCATAATTTAGCAACAACTAATGTTCATGTAAAAATTCTAATAACCGAACGTACCACATTCACGACATTGGTCAAAATCTTTACAGGAAACAGGACGACTAAGGACAAAAACTTACATCAGAGAAAAGCGCATGTCCAAACCCACCTGCAAAATAGACCTTTGTTTCTACGGTTCACATGCTCTTCATCATCTTTTTGCGCGCAGCTCAGACAGACTTTTCCAGTTTTAACGTAATTTTTTGAAAGGCTTTCATCTGAAGGCCTGTTAATCAGATTTTAAATTCAAATCAAATCGTTAAAATAAATAATCGGAGCTTTAATTCATTGTGCGTCTTTTTTATTGGAACACAGTTAATAATACATTTGCATTTCAGTAATTGTTTCAACGCTGGAAAAAAATTGAGCAGAAATGCAGTTAAATGCAATCAGCAACTTTTATTTTGAAAACTGTACTTTTAGTTAAGCCTAAAACTTGCACAAAAGAGCCACATATCCAGGATGGACAATGAGTCACTGATGACTTACAGACTGATCTGTGCGATGTTGACTGTCAAAGTTGGAAAATGCAACGCGTTTGTAAATGTAAGTAGCCTAAGCTTTAAATAATGTAATAAATAAGCAAACTAATGATAATAAAAATAAACATATTGTCTCATTTGTACATCAACTGCTTTTTCTGATTATTTGTATGCAGAGTTCCCGGTCCTCCTGGGAAGATACCACAGGTCCTTTTGTAGGAGGCAGAGCAGCGGAAGGGCCCATGAAAGACCTGGTTCCCCTTCATCCACAGCGACGGACATGCGAGGAGAAGCTATGAAGCACGTGTTCTGTCTGCGTGTTTGTTTCTCTCTCTTACACATTTCCCCCGTTTACCACTAAAAATGGACTGAGTTCATGTTGTGAAGCTCGAAAAAAGAAAAGAAAAAAATAAATAAATAGAAGAAAAGAAAAATGTTGCAATGGGAATAAAAAAACACTCATAGGAGAGGCAGCATCCGGCGTTTCCAGATTACGTTCCACCTGCAGATGAGACTCCATGCAGTTTCAAGACGACAGAAGACGAATTCTGGCCTTTAAGAGACATTGAACACAATACATGTTATTGAGCAATAGTCCATCCAAAACAAAAGTGTGAACCCGCTATAATCAAATGTTTAAAATAAGGTTGATTGTTAAAATGTGTTAATAATAAACTCTGCTGTCATAAAACACTGTCTAAAATGCTTCATTATTTTTTTAAGCACGTGTAATCAAACTTCATCAATAAGATTAAAGTCCCAAGACGTTAACTGGCAGGAAGTTCTGACAGTATTAGCTGCAGATCTACAAACCATTATAACTACAGCACGTGGATTACAAAGTTAACAATCAAACATGCGTTTAACAATGAACAAAAAGAACAAAAATATTCCAGATTTATGATATGCTAATGTAAGAAAGCCCTTCAAGTAGCACTTTTTACATAAAGAAAATTAGAACAATGGTTAGTGTTTGAAAAATGTCACTCTGGATATAATAATTAAGTGGGCTATAGCGTTTTTTGTATCTTAGGCAATGATGTCAAAAACCTCAGACAAGCACATTTAAACCCCATGTCCTAAACATCAATCCTTACATCTTAAATAAAATATTAAAAATATATTTTCAAAGGAAATATAAAATATTGGTTAGTAATATTCAAATAAGTATTTAACTTAAATACATAAATAAATACAAATAAAATAAATATTTAGCTCTTGTTAGGTTCTTCTGCACTTTGACCCGTGTTGCTATGGCAACGGCGGAGCGTCACTCACAGGACTCAACCAAAGTGCTTTACTTCCGGTGCTTATCTTTTACCGTAGACAAAAGTGTTGGCACCAGCGCTCTGACATTTTTACGAACCAGAGCGTTAAGCCTTTTCTACCCGGTCTGCCTCTTTAGCAGAAAGTACCGGTGCCGTCTCTACGGTAAACCCCGTCGCCGCCGCAGCGCGTGAGTGGACCGTGCCGAGCGAGAAAGCTGCAGCCCGCGTCGGTGGAGTCAAAATGGCGTCTGCTTGCCCACTAAACTCTGCTTTAATCCATTTCTGATTACTCCCGAGAGCTGCTCCCAGAGACCCGCAGCTGCTCTCTAGCCCCTCGGCTTCGCAGACGGTTGCAGTAGGAGCACAGGGCAGCATCATGTCGGACTCCGAGGAAGACAGCCAGGACAAGCAGCTGAAAATCGTCGTGGTTGGAGACGGAGCCTGCGGGAAGGTTAGGCTGTTGCAAACACGCACAGACTTTTGAACAGACGTTAGAAAATGTCGACACGCACTCACGCACCGGGGTTATGCTTGGACTTTTCGTTTTTGTCGTTAGATCCGGGTTTGGTTGGCATCCCGCTGGCGTTTCCTGCTGACACGGCGCTGTCCTCCCCGTCACCATGGCGACGGACGCGATTGTGGCTAAATCGGATGTTAGCGAAACAAAGCTAACAATAAACAATTTCGGAGCATCAATGAAGCCATAAGCAATCGAAACACTATGAGGTTTACTTTATTTATGCTTCAGTTCAAACGAAACACACACAGTGACACGCGAGGCTTTTTCCAGCCATTTTAAAACTATAAAAACGGTGAAACTGTGTGTTCTGACGTGAATAACTGGAAGTGAAGGTAGTGAGTTCGAGTCCCTCAACAAAAAAGTAGTCTATTACAAGTAAACTTAGTCAATACTGTTTCAATTTAGTCTGATGAAGTATTCAGTCAGTTAATGATTACTGATCCTATAAACTTCCTGCACTGTAAGTGAATGATCTATAGCATTACTACGCGTATGCTCGTGTATACTTATAGGTATACATACTAAATAAACTTAAAGTATGCTCCTTTTTGGCAAGTCTATTTTATTCACTAGCATGCATTTCTTTTCTTTCTTTTTTTTTTGCTGACTTTTGAACAGGCACATTTTGGGGCAACAACAAAATATTGCTGTTTAAACAGATTGATTCCTCAAAAACAAGATATAAAAAACAATTTAGGTTAAAAGCCAGGGTAGCCCTTTTAAAATGAAAGCTAAACATAGCATCAACGATTACTGTCCCACGTAAATGAATATCTGGGGGGAAATTTTTTGTTGACCTGGCAGAAAATGTTGTAACATTTGTTACATTCACAGCGGTTACACATGTTGTATCTTAGCAATAAGTAGTCTAATTAAGACGGGGTGTGCAAACTTTTTGCAAAGAGGCCCAGATTTGGTTAGGTGAAATTGTATGAGGGCTAACCAATCAGCCTGCATTTGTTGAACCCATATAATAACATTAAACGCAAATGAACTATTTAATGAAACATTGTACTGCAATGGGATACTTTTAATTTCTTTTATATAGAACAGAAATATATTTAAATCAATTTTTGACAAAATTACAGTAAATTTCTGATCAGAAAAAGTCTGAAAAAAAATTCGCAACATTAAATTTGAATAGTTATATATTTTTCCACTATTAAAGGCTCACTGTAAATTTCTAAATTTAAAACATGTAAACTGAAAAGAACAAATAATTTCTTTAATTCCAAAGTACAAAACATTATGGTTTAGATCAGAGAAACAAATACATGTTTTCTTCATGCTTGGCTCCCTAGGTTCAGAAGGTCAAGAAGCTTATAATGTAATTTAGCCAATCACAGTTAATAAATCATACTTCTTAGAACATGCGGGGCCGCATACTATTGATCTTATGCCAAATATCTGCGGGCCAGTAGAAATCTGAATGTGGTCTACATTGGGGCCACCACTGATTAAAGCGTACTACAAGTATACTTAGTCTATACTGAAAGTTGAGCAGTATATTTGAAGTTCACTTTTAATATTCTATCTCTATTTCTATCTATATTTTGTAAACCCAAAATGTTCCAATTCAGTCTGAAGAGTATTCAGTTAGTTCTTTCACTACATGTACATGGTCTATAGTGTAGTATAGTTATTTATACTCAAGTGTAGGCAACAAACTACTACTGGAATACCTTATGCTAAGAGGGCAGTTGGGTTACTACAAAACGTCATGTTCTGCATATGCCAAAACAAAAACATAGACATAATTAGCTTTTTTAATCCTTGCCAACTTCAACATGGATCCTGGTAGCTGCGTTTTTTTTTACTACCCTGTAACAGATTTAGAAAATACCAGATGAGGAGTTGCAGCTCTGATGATGTAGAGTTTGTAGAGAGTAGCTCAAGCGTAAATGTTTAATGCCGTTGGAGAACCACCACTTTGAGCTCTAAGAAAATACAGGAGGATTCAAATTTCCCTCAAGGATAGCATCATGGATTTATTTCGACCATCACCTGTTGTCGTAAACCTATTAAGACTACCCAGCCCTTAATCCACATTGCATGTAAGCATAGCTGCAGAGTATGTGCTGTACCTGTGGGGAAGTGTGATGTACATTAACTAGAGAAACTGTTATCTGCTTTGATTGATTTGGTTACAACTAGCCGCTAAATTTCTATTGTTTTTAACTGTAACCCGTAATCTAAACTCAACCCGCGTCGGTGGGTTTTAGCACTGGCCGCACATGTTTGGAAAATTACGTGTGAATCGTCACTTTCTTTCTAACATTTCATTTTATTTGCTGCAAGTGAATTCAACAATCTGCATGTGCCAACATCAAATCAGTTCTGAGCTACAGCCAGTGCTGCTTGCTGCTGCAATATAATGTAACCTAAATTATAATGTAATTCAATGCATTTTTCATGGGTTTGTGTGTAATTTTACAGCAGGGTCTGGTACACAAATTTGTTTTGTCATTACGCATGTTAATAAAAAAAGTGGCGATTTGGAACCACATATATGTCACTTTCCACCGTTTCTTTATTGCCAAAGGAAAACCTTTGAGAATAGAGACAGTCATGTCAGTCGCTGTTGTTACACTTTTTCAATAAATAACACTACATCTTTTACTTTTGACTGCAGCATAGTCAAGCTCCTTTCAAAATAAAATACACTCTGTGTCAAATAGGATTTGCTTGCTGCAGCAGATTTGCTTGCATTAAAAATAGAAGAAAACAAAGTCAAATCTGTCATTATGACTTTGGTGCACCTTCATCCTTTCTATTTCTTTATACTTTCAAATGTAAACACGACAATGTTAAGGTAGAATCCAATTTACTGTTAGAAAAAATAAAACAGTACATGTAAGTTTAATTCTATACTTTGCCTTTAAACAGTAACTAGACATTGCTGTGTAGCAGAAGATAAGAATTATGTGCTTTAAGCTTATTCTATATATAAACCACCACAAAACTTAATATGCTACAAACCAATTGATCAAAACTAAAAACTCATGAATTTTCATGCATTTCCCACAACGGAGAAATGGAGCTCCAGGTTGCAGACCCCTGGACTAAGCAGGCAGGGATTCAGAGATTAAAATGGCAAAATGATGAGGGGTCTGTCTTACAGTTTTTTTCAAAGCACATCATCCGATAGTTTTCTCAGCCTGGGTTGTTGAGCATTTATCTAAAAGAGACAGGCTGGATGCAGAAGATTTCCATCTGCTGTTCACATGTGAAAAATGATGCCGTTTTCTCAGTTATGGCTGCACACAACACCACTTGGCAAAATCTTTTTTTGTTTGTTTCATGAATTGAGCTCATAATAACATGTTCACTGCATCTCTTAGTTACATCTGCTGAAGCTTTAAGCATGCTGTCGCTTCCTGTTCATTTCACAACGACCAGACTAAGAAGTAAAAAAAAAAAAACACTTTCAAGACTTAGAATAAAAGAGCCTAACATCAACATCAACATGAGTGGAAATTTTCTTGAGTCACACCAAACAATCATTTGCAGTAAAGCACAGAGTTTGTTGTGACAGTTCCTCCACCTTTCTTCTTCGCTGCATCTCGAATCCCGGCCTGATTGTGATTCTAAGACAAAGAGGGATGTGAAGTGCTTTTGTAAATAATCCCTTCTTCCCTCGAGGGGGAAGAAAAAGACTGCAACTGTAGTTGGCAAGTCTAAATGCTCTTACCGTACTTTGAAAAGGTGAAAAAAAAACTCTTTGGGGGGTTTGCGTGTGTGCGTTGAGAAAACCCAACTCAATTCCCAGTAGATACGCTTCATTAATGAGCCATCAGCCCGTCACTGTCTGTAGACTTACCTGCTTGTGTGTTTTGGGGAAAAAACCAGGCAACGCTGACTGACATTTTGAATGCAGTTTCCCCTGTTATTAATGTCAATTTGCTGAGCAAATTGCAATCGGATCAGTTTTTCTTGGACAGCGTTTTCGGCGCTCTTTCTGCATGTGCTGAGTCGTCCATTCAGAAACTTGATGTGGGGAGGCTTGTCCACCTGAGCTCCATGTTTTTTTAAAGTCTCACATTTAGCCAGGTTCTTTAGATGCTGGCCTGAATTTGCACACTGGTTAGTTTTTGTCTGTGATCCATGAGCTTCTCTTGTGTTTCAGATATGGTATGTGTGCGTGTGGGGATTTTCTTTTGGTCCGTGCTGTGAGTTCTATAATAAAAAAGGCAACGGTGTAGGAACTGTTTAGTAAAATAAACTAGATTCTTCTCAGATTCCTAATCCCAAAGTCTGAAGATCCAATTCAATGAAATTTTGTGTTTTTAACATGTTCTTGTGGCATTTTTCTCATCATGGAGGACATATATAAAGAAAAATGAAGATTAAAATCACATTTCTGAGTATTTTTTATTCAAATCGTTGAGAATCAGGAGCAGACGCAAACATACATATACAGAAAAAGCTTGTATTGTTTTGTTGGAGCTACAATGGCAAGCCACAAGCCCCCTTCTCTGCTCCATTCTGATGCACTTGCAGACTAGATCCATGTACGTCTTTGTTTTCCTCGTCCGAGCTGGAATCTGAATGAAAACCCGATAGCTCCGATCTTGCTCACCATTTCTGTTGCATCTTCAGGTTAGGTTGGAGTTGTGAGGGACTGTAAGCTAGTTGGAGAGTCTGTAGACAGATAGATGGTGGGAAGGGGGGGTGGGCTTACTCTGTGCCAACAGTCCCGCCCACAACTCACTGGTGAATTTCTAATGAAGACCAATAGGAATGCTTTGGCAAAGATCAACAGATGATCAAAGTGGGTTTTCAACCACGTGATGCCCATTGATGCAAATATGCATCACACCACTTATGCTTCAAACTTATCTTAATTTAGCATCTCCTTAAAGCAAAAACATACAGGATTTTTTTCATAGCTAGATATAAAATAATGTGTCGAGGGGTTAAACATTGATGTTTTGGTTTTTAGAGTTCCTTGTTATCCTGGCAAGGACACTCTGCTGTTTCCTGCTCAGTCTGTAGACATTTCCTTTAGTGGTTAACAATTGTTTTGTGAAAAAAAGAATAACTTTTGGGAGGAACCAGATATTCTGTTAAAGCCAAGACAAATGACTGAGGAGGCCAGCAGGAGCATGTGGAATACATTTTTACTGTCGTAGCTTGTTATTATTGTGTTTCCAGTGATTGTTTGGGCTATTTCAATAGATAATTGCATCCGTTCTGCATCAGTCATATCTTGTAATTTTTCAATTTGTGACACACCCTAAAAGTGTGAATGAGGCACAAATAAAACTCGTTGATTCCTAATCCCATAATTTTTTTTTTATTACACATCCTGAACCAAGGGAGTCACAGGGAAAATTATAAATTTGACTGTAATATTACAGTAAAAAAAAATCCCAACTTGACTAAACATTAAGACATAAATTGTGGCTTTTGAAATTAAAAATGAGCATGTCAAGAAGCACAGTAAGCTTTTTAGCTTTCTTTTACTTGAATAGGATTTATGGGTAAATCTCGATAATGGGTTTTTTTCTGTTTTTTAAACAACAATGCACCATTTGAAGGAAATCCTGCTGTGTTTTAAGCTCCATTCGACTAAACTTAAACCCTCTGAGTATTAACAGAGGAAGAAAAGAACATAGGCTCAGGTGGAAGAAAGCATTTTAGCTTAGAAGACAGAATTTAGTTGAAATCCTTAAGCTCACAGTGATTGTAGAGTAGCACATTAAATGGTTTTACCTGATTCACACGAACGCAGATGGAGCACTGTAGCTTTACGTCTCTGTTGTGTTTATTTAATCACGCTTCTCCAGAGATACCTCACAAACATTTGGCACTGATGTTTTTTTTTTCTTATGTCCATCCATCAAAATGAATTAAAACTGGCACGGAAAGCCGGCACCAAGAATTCCCACAGATTTCAGGAGAGCTCCCAACATGCAGCCCACCCTTCTTTTTTTTTTTTTTTTTTTTTTTTTTTTTTAACGCATGCAGTGACAATGATGGTCTGGAGGCATGACACACGCTCCAGCAGCTGTGTTTGTAATTCACATAGGTTTTCACTGTCAGTCCGGGTCCCGAGGGGGTGTAGGCGGCGGACAATTACATCATCATCTTGTCACTTGGGGTGCTTTTTAACAGTTTGATAGGTGGAACCAAACGTCTTTCAGCATAAAGCTTCATAGTTTGGGTTCCTATTAAAAAACAATCTGCAAAAAATGCACAAAAAATGGGGATTGCAAATTTATATCAACAACTGTAGCAGGTTTTATTGGCATCAATGTTTTCCTTTACTGCAAATATTCTTCTAAAACACTATTTGTCATGCAGTTGACTGTGAGACTCATGTAGACATCATATCACGTAAACAACACATCCCGACTGAACACTTCACCTTTGTTCCTGAAATCATTTCCCTTTTCAAACACTCGCTTTAACTGCCTCAGATGGCTTCAGGCTGAGGTGTCTGGCAGTCTTTCTCTACATCTCTCCTTTTGTCTTTCTGTTTCAGACTTCACTCGCCACCAGGTTTGCACAGGAGTCCTTTGGGAAGCAGTATAAACAAACCATAGGCCTGGATTTCTTTCTGAAGAGAATAAGCCTTCCAGGTGAGACACCTTTGTAATCTTTAGGGAGTGCTTGCTTGTTCAGAGACACAGCACAGACGTCTGTTGCACAAGCATGCCGACACGCTGCCGAGTTTAGTGAAAAAACAGAGGATGTGTCTTCAACATTCGTACACTCCTCTGACTTACATAATACGATTTTATTATTTTTCATCCAAACAGTCACATTTATGTTTACTTAAAATAATTAGAATACAAGTAAAAAAAAAAAGTCTTTTAAAAACTAACAGAGGCCTCGTGTTTTAGAATCCATCTCATTTTAATTTTCATTCTAATGTTTTCCATTTCCACATCTTTCAGGTTAAAGTCCCACTCTGAACATCTTTTGATCTATTTTTAAAGTGTTCCCAGTTGTCTTTTAATTATGATTATGCAGTTTTTTGCTAAAATTAAAAAAAACCTGAGTCGTTTCCTAGGACATAGTTTCTGCAGAGCGCCAGGAGTTCATTAGAAATTCTCCTCTGAATTGTGGGCAGGACTGTTGGCGTGGAGTCAGACTGTCCCCGCCTCCTAACATGCTTTTATTTATGCTCTCTCCCGCTAGCTTACAGCCCCTCACATCCCCAACCTAACCTTACCAGTGCAACAAAAATGGCAAGCAATATTGGAGCTATCCAGCCGTACAGCTTTGAGCCAGATACCAGATCAGACGAGGGAAACAAAGACGTAAATTGATCTATTTGTCTACAAGGGGATGCTTTAGAAAAGAGTGGAGCAGGGAGCTTGTGTTCAGCCCAATTAATTTTCCTCATAACAAATATAATCTTTTCCAAACGCCATTTTTTTCATCTACTCCTGATTTACATCGATTCAAATAAAGAAATACTTAGAAATGCAATTTTAAGCTTAATTTTCTTTAGAAATGTCCTGCATCATCGGAAAAAGGCCATAGAAAAACCAAAAACACCATTTTCATGGGCGTAGATCTTTAACTGTGGAATAACTGTGTCTTTCTTGCACCTCCTCATTGTAGAGTGTCTGCCACTTTTCAGACTTATTCACCCTGAAAGTTCGTCGGCTCTCCACAGCAAACAGCTTCTTTTGTTCTGGTTCTCACCAGGACGTTGGTCAGGTTCTGCTCTCGCTCATAATTGTGTGGACACGGGACAGAGCAAATACATTAACATGTTATATCTACACCACTGATGCACATGTTCGACTGATCTTTGTCCCTTGCCACATAAAACTCTGATGTTATTTTCTTTTAGGCAAACTCAAAGAAATAAAGCCACACACTGTATCTCCCTTAAAACCTATATGACTAATGTTTAGTACCTGAGTCTATATTTAGAGAAAATGACTCAATTTTAACTTTCCCATACTGTAACTTCTGGATTTAGTAGCATTTGAAATGGCTTTTTTAAAACTCTGCCAAAAGTTTAGCTCCAGAAATCTGCTAAGTGCCTCCGATCTTTCATTACTAATAAAACTACGTTGAGCACAAGCAAATTAAGTGCTAAAAGTAAAAGTTATGCCGATTTGTGAGTTGGCAGAGACCTGGTATTTTGACTTTGTGTCAGTTTCAGGTTATGAGACTTGGGAGAAGAAAAGCCCCAAAAATGCAGCGGTGGAGTGCGGATGAGAAGAGCCAAAAGCACAGTCTGCGTTTGGCTCCTTAAAATGAACCTGAACCATTACGTGACCTTTCTTTCCAGTAACTTTTCTTTCCCAGAAATAATCTGGTACGGCCGTTGTTTAAATATCGGGGTCATGTGTCTGTATCGCAGGAGAAACAACAAAACTGGATTCAACACCCGAGCTGTTAAACTGACCATTTTCTGGGGAATTGGGTGTTGATGAGCTGATGAAGAGGAGGCTGACTCTACGAGCTGGGTGGTCCCAAACTTTGTTTTGACCCCCACCCTGACTTGTACTGGAGAGGTTGTGTTGGTCTCTTTGGGGCTGTAAGGGT
Organism: Oryzias curvinotus; assembly: GCA_023969325.1. Taxonomy (NCBI): domain Eukaryota; kingdom Metazoa; phylum Chordata; class Actinopteri; order Beloniformes; family Adrianichthyidae; genus Oryzias; species Oryzias curvinotus. The sequence goes on from CM043715.1 coordinate 11,359,280, forward strand.
CTCGTACAGCAGTCTACATCTAGCATTGGCCCCTTTCACCATGAAGGCCCAGTTTGTCAAAGTTAATGTCGATTTTTTTCCAGCGCAGACAAAGGTGAGGTAAAGCTGACTGGCTCACAACAGCCCCTGCTTTGTGCGCTATTTATAACAATACGTCTTCCAGATGTCCCGCTAACCAGTCAGGTCGAGGTGCTGAAGGGGATCAAGTGCCAGTGAAATTTCCCCGAAAAAGTCTTCCACACTGTAATTTCTGGAAGCATTTGTCCGTCATTGCATCATGTTGTTCTGAGAGGAAAATAATAATATCAGACTCCCATTGTACCCAACCTCATCATTTTGACCCCTACAGTCACTTTGTAAGTCTTCCATGTTCTCACACAAAATAAATCAGTTCTGTTGAGTAAGCATGGCTCTTTGAAAGACAAATAAAGTCAGAGCCTGAGTAGAGCATGGCCCTTTATGACACCCAGCAGTCCTTATTTATTGCGCTGGTCGCTGCAGCTCTGCATTGACGTGTATAGTCTAGGTGTAGTGACTGTAAACCTCAGTGCTTCCTTTAGTGTCTGTTAAAAGAAGGCTCCTGACCAGCCATCCAGCCGTGTCAGCGGTATGTTGTAGCCTTTACCACCAACATCAACTCCGTTCTGTCTCATCCTGCTCTTTCTTTTCTTTTCTTTGTGAATCCATTTTCCTTTTACTCCCCTAAACCCTTAGTAGGCTCTAAACACAGCATGTCCAAAGTGTGGCCCAGGGGCCAAATGTCGCCTGTGTTCAAATTTCCCTCAGTCCGCAGGCTCTTTTCACAAAACCCAAAATGTGTGACCCCCCCCACACTTATTTCCACTTAGTATATGATTTCTCGATTGTGATTGACTAAATTACATTTTAAGCTGTTGTATGAGGCAACACTAGATGACCCATATTTAAGTCTGAAAATGGGTCAATATCTTACCTGAACACAATATATGGGTCAAAGTTCATTGGAGCTTTGCCTGTTTTTTTTTGTACTTTTTTTTTTTTTTTAGAAATTGTTCACGTTTTTTTGACCTAACCTTTGTTTTGTTTGTGGGTCTATTTATTTTTATTTTGTCTCACATGTTTAATCTTTTGTCATAAAACTGTTTGCTCTCACTTTTTGTGATTTTTGCTGTAAGAAAAGGACAAAATTTGCCGCGCTCCTCGTCTGTGACTTAAAATTGAGTTTTTCAGACCGTTTCAGGACTATTGTGAAATTATCGTGTAATAAAACCAAAAATACATCTGTAAAAAAAAAATGAAGCTGAAATGTACTAAAAAGATGGATATTATGCATTACAAAAAAAAGTAGCGATAACTTGATAGAGCAAATTGTACAGCAGAAAAAAAGCTCGACAAAAACCCCAGACTTGTAATGGTTAATTTTCTTAATATTTATCACACCATTTTTTTTATTTGGGGTTTGAATTTGCCATTTTTCTTAACAACATATAATTCTCCTGACTTTCCTACTTGGCAGGACGCACCACCATCCAGCCGCTCTTTGCAGGCTAATAAGAAGTAATTTTCTTGCAGGTTTTGGACAAAAAAGATCCAAATTAGAGGGTAAACGTACAGATTCCGCCTCTTCCATATTTCAACGGGATATTCTTGGATATGAGCTATAAGTGATCTGCCATTTTAAGAGCACTTAGCTTGAAAGATTAATCACCGATTTATTATTTTCATTATGTCTGTCAACAACATTGACCTTTTTATTATAGAAATTACTCACCCAAAATATAGGGTCTAGTTACAAACTGATACATTATTTCCACTGGATTTTAAAGATTCTGTGAAAACAAACACCAAAACTTCCGGAGCAGAAACCCACAAATTGCAGCCGTGTCTCTTTTTGGCTCGTTTTTTTAATATTTATCTTTCTGACTCTTCAGCAAAGGAAAGCATTTAGAGGAAAAGAAGGTGGAAAATGTATCAGTGAAACATATGTGTCTAATTTATAGTTTTTATTTTGTTTAAGTTGTGTTTTAATTGTCGTTTTGTTCCTTCCACCATAATTTCTGTTTCTTTTCGTCACTGCAGGAAATCAGAATGTGACCCTGCAGGTGTGGGACATCGGAGGGCAAACACTAGGAGGGAAAATGCTGGACAAATATGCATATGGAGCTCATGTAAGGAAATATACATAATGTGCAACTTCACACTTACATGGTTGTTGCAACTTTTTGGTTAAATATTAAAAATATTCTGTGTTTATATTAAGTTTTAGCACAAGTTTATGCTATATATTTCACTCCAACATTATTTCTCAAACTTGAGAAAAATGTATCCAGCAAAAACAATATCTGCACTAACTTTGAACCAAAACAGAAGAAAAAGTGTCATAAATAGGCCAGCCATAAATGCTTTAGCGTTTCCAAAAGTAGTTTTAAAAGTCATTGAAAGCTTGAAGTATTAATTTGAAGCTATTGGCCTTTGCTGTTTCATTTAGAGGCAGGATTTGGCTCTCCTTATCATGAAATTAGATTGAAATATATTGCAAATCACCTGATATTTTTAGATTAAACTGAGCAAATCTGTTTGATCTCATATCAATTATAGTTGACATTTCAAAGCCTACTTTGGTTTGTGAAAAAAGTGTTGACATAATCAGTGATTTATATCGGTCAAAGGTGGCTCTTTGTTTATTAAAGAGACTTATCAATCCATAGACCTTAGAAAACAATATTGTATCTTTAACCTCTTAAGACTCAGGCTAATATTTGAGCTAACCCTCTACACATGTAGTCACATAGCCCCAGATTTAACTACTGTAGTAATATAACCCAAAATGGGATGTCTATGCATGGGACGCCAGGTCACAAGAGGTTAAAGTGAGTTTAACTTTGAATCGCTCATTTTAACCCCTTCATGTTGTATTTAGTTAATTTGCAACGTACCATTAAATCTAGAACTCCACCTAATTTAACATCCTCTTGAATAAAAAAATAAACACAAAATATATATATATTTGTTAATATAATTGGAAAAGAGTCAGGGAAAAAGTCTTCCATGTTCATCCTAAGACCCCCATTTGAATCCACATACTTTGAGATGATTTGGAAGTGTGTATAAATAGTTTTTAAGATTTGGTTCATGCATTATGATCATAATACAAATCATCTGGCACATAGCTGCCCACCCTCATGTTCTTAAACTTGCTGCTGATAAATAGGATCAGGCGATTCATGGAGCTGATTCTGAGGATCTACAGCATGCTGGGAAAGGATCGCTGAGAAATAGGCTGGTAAATCTTGAGGACCATGCAGGGTTGGGCCGCCCTAGTCAGTCCTTAGAAACGGCTGCAGGAGCAAAGCTCCATAAAGCTTTCTGAGTGTGTAACAGACGAGTTTACGTAAGTGTTTTTCTTGAGCTGATTTTTTTTCAGGTTAAGGTTTTTTTTCTGAATTTTACATTTTTATGTGTATCAAATCGATACCTGGCCATAAGACATAGTGCTTCTCTACCAAGGCCCAAAGCGCTTTACAGTCACAGACCCATTCACCCAGTCACATTCACACACTGGTGGCGGCTCCGCTGCCAAACACAGGCGCCCGCCTGCCACCAGAGGCAAGGTGGGGTTCAATGTCTTGGCCAAGGACACATCGACTCATGGACAATACCTTATAGCCAGGTCTTCCTTGACAAAGAGATTTTATTTTAAATAACTTCGATGTAAAATAAAGGATACATTATAAAAAAAAAACTACAGTAAAGTGATCAAAATTGGCAGTCGAATATTTTAAAGTTACTAAAGTCTGTGAGGGTTTGTATGACAAGTGTCAGCAGTGTCCTCTCGTTGCATTGTTGCTTAAGAAACATGTCTGTCACCTGCTGTTGTTAGAAATGCCCCATAATGCAGCGGGTGATGCAACAAAACAGGTCAGTAAACCAGCATCACGTTTGCACCGCTTTGTCACAAGTTATGCATTAGTTAGAGCTTTTTGTTTACTAAAAAACATTTTTTTCTAAAAATGTGAAATAATCCAGAACAATACATAGCTGATTTGCTGGAGGAGTCCTTTTGTCACTGTTGCAGAGAGCTTAACACTCATTGTAAACTACCGTGTGTCCTGTAATCAATCATTGCTGTTCCGACAGGCTCGGAGTAATTGTTGGAGGTGTAAGCTGTCGTCAGCGTCCTTGCCTGTTGTGACAGTGGGTGTCTGTCGAACAAAAGCAACAGGAACCCTTTCAGTCGTGTTGCATCATGCACTAAACGTACAGGCATTTACTTTGGCTCGCGTTCACTTCTAGACCTTTACAGAAGCAAAAGTTAGAACGCCGATTGCTGATTTAAGTGGTTGTTACTTCTCTTGATGTGCCAGCCGCTTTCTATCTGCTTACTTTTTCATTCATTCATTCATTTGACTGAGCAAATAAGTCTTCCTGACTGGACTGCTCTGGCATCGTTGCATCACTCTTTCTGCAGGATTACTGGGAAAGGAGAAAAACGGCCTCTTTGCAGACATCCTTCATACAGTAGATAACCGAAGCTGACCTCTGATCTGGAGTGAATTCAGAGAATTTTTGAAATGTGAATGTGGAATCCAGAATTTTAATCCAAAAGAAATCAACACAAATGGTCACAATCTGAAAAATAAACTGAAACTATCAAAGGCTTTGTCACTGAGCTGTTCTTATGCGTTTGTAAATAGAGAACCAATGCCACCTGTCTATCTGATTAATTATAGGTTTTAAGATAGAACTTGATATTAAAATATGTTTTCTCTCAATAGTCAAATCGATTTTTGAGTGAGAGAATGCTAAAGTTCTCTTTTTTTCTATTGTAGGGTGTTCTCCTGGTGTATGACATTACCAACTACCAGAGTTTTGAAAATCTGGAGGACTGGTTCAGCATGGTGAAGAAAGCCAACGAGGAATCTGATATTCAGCCTATTATGTTCCTGGTGGGCAACAAAAGTGAGTATCTCTGAAGTACAAAGACGCACAAGCCCCTTTCATGGCGCCGCCACAGAACCGTCAGCGTCACACGGATGTTTTAACGTTCCATCTTAGTCCCCCGAGTTCACCTGCTTATATCTGAGACTGCCCCTGGAGGCGCATCAGAACAAAATATAATGCTTTTGTATTATTTTGTAAAGCAAAGAGATGTCTATGGAAGCAGTTATAGTTGAATCTGATGGGTGTAGATCACATGTGTCAAACTCAAGGCCCGGGGGCCAAATGTGGCCCTCCATGTCATTTCATGTGGCCCGCGAGAGCATAAAAGTTTTTAATTTCTTAAAATAAAAGATACAAATTGGTGTGTTTTTATTAATATCTAGGGGGAATCGGTCTTAAACTCTCGGATTGGGTAACTATACATTAGGACTTAAACACTGTCCATATAACCTAACCTGACAGAATCAAATTTAAAAGGATTTATGCTAGAGAAACAAGCAAATATATGTTTTCTATGCAACTGTAATTGTCACTTTAAAAAGTTATAATAAATAAATAATTAGTTATTTAATATTAAGGAGTAGTTACATTTATTTTTCATTACATTTATTTACATGTATAAGTTATATCTGGCCCTTTGAGGATGAACACTATGCTGATGTGGCCCTCGGTTAAAATGAGTTTGACACCCCTGGTGTAGATAAAAACTCAGTTTGGATATTTAAATAATTTCAGTTTGTTCTGTGCAGAGCAGCATAAATTATGCTTTTTGCTGAGTGGGATGAATTTTTGAACAAATTTCTTCGATGCATGTTTCAGTTTGGGTTTGTGTGGGGAGTGTGTGTTTGATGGACGCAGGCATGTTTGTTAAAGCACCAGATAAGTGATCAGCACGATAAGGTGGTTTCAGAGCGATGGGAATGCTGATGTTTGGGAACTCCTGGGAGTGAATGACGATGATTTAATATCCCAGGACCAGTGGACCCGAGTTACTGCTTATCTGCAGCCCTAACCCTACCTCCCAGTCGCTACTCGCATGCACACCACCCCCAAAAACCCTGCCTGCTCTACTGCTCAGCATAGTTCGCTACGATGAGGACAACCAGACAAGCCTCCTGCTATCAGCCTGCAGCCATCCCCCATCTCTGAAATAAAGAGGAATAATGATGGCTGCTTTTAAACATCCCTTTGACAGATGTGGAGTCATGACTGCCGCTGTGTTATTGTAAAGTGAGTCATCGCTGTGTGTGCGTGCAACAATGACCGCCCACCTTCCTGAGCATTGATGGACGGTCAGAAGAATGGCGTTTGCACACAGGAAGGTCCCGCTAATGCTTCTCATTTGGGACCAAAGGTCATGTTTTAATTTCTACATCTAGAACCGATCGTCTTGTCTCCGCGTGGCTTCTTCTAATGCTCCGGCTTAAACCATGCGGCGCCGCTGTATTTAGGCTAGATCTTCAGTGTGTGTTCATGTGTGCACGGTAGTATTTAAATTGTGTACATCCTGTCAGGCTCCTCACTCACACAGCACCCTACCTCCACTTCACTTTGGCGGTCTGTCTAACGGGTCTATTGCTGAACGTGGCCCATGTGTGTTTTTTCTGTTCCTACAGACTGAACAAAGAAAAACAAAACCCCTCACAGATTGCTCCTCCAGGAGCAATCAATTACCCTAGAGGAGTTTGTGAATCCTTGAATCCTTCCACGGAGCCTTCTATTTTTCAGAGTACTTGAAGCCATGGACCATTTATATAGAAATGAACACGTTAAGTCAACATTGGGTGTGAAGCTGCTGTAGAACTGGCTCATAGCAATACCATCCTCTGACTGAAATACTGTAAAATGTTTTTTTAATACACTGAACGTGTACAGGGAACCACTACACCAGAAACAAGCACAGAGCAATAGGCCTGCTTTTTGCACCACCACCCTTGCCCAAACTGACTCGGACCAATTAGTGCTTATAAACTTTATCTGGGTCCAAATGATGGTGTCCGTATTGCGGATAAATGACTGAATTGACTTTATTTGGTTGGAGCCAGATGTGAGGCCATTTTCTTTGGGTGACGTCACACTCACTCGCTCCAGTTTTCCTATACAGTCAATGCTTATGATATATGGGTGATGCTGTCATACGCCACACCCTAGTTCTTAGTTAGGTGCAGGAGCTGATACGTAAGTGCCGTAAGATGTTCATATAAACTATGTTCTGATTGTCTAATTTCTAACAGTCAGGCGGTGTGATACCTATACTCATTGTTTAAGGGTTCATTCGCTTGCAGCATATCCATAGAAAAACATGTGCACAAACATTTTCGCCCTACATGCTCACCGAGCGGTCTATGACCTAGTTATTTCCTGCGGCCACCTGGGTGCCCCGTTCAGATTTGCCCATTTTTCCCCTGCAGACTGCCCGTATCCCCCCGTAAGGGCAGTTGTGACTATTGTTTGAGATGAACACAACTGTAGAGAAAAACCACATCATGAGTGATCAATTTCTTTGAGTTATTTATAGTATGTTCCTCGTGGGCATAAAGCACCATCCAGAATCATCTCTGCAACGCGATGTTTAAACTGCATTTCCAAAAGGATTTTTTAAGATGTTTTAAAATCATCCGAAAGCGTAAGCAGATCCTCCCTAAAAACAGAACACAACATGCTGTTTGAGTTCATAAATGCAAGTCAGTGTTTTACAACATGTGAAAACAGCATTCATGGGCAGTTAAGGTGTTTGCAACAGGATTTATGATCACAAACAGAAGATAATCCAGGCTCCTAAACTTTGGTTCTCACCAGAATGTATAGGACGGGGGTTTAAACGGAACTGGGAGAAACATCTGAATTATGTGACTTTATGCTATTTCTGAAAAAAAACAAAAACAAGCCAGGTCCTAGAGGGTTCTGAAACCGAGTCACTTCTAAACTGGTTTTTGGATCAGCTCTGTGTAGCACCTGCTTCAAAATACGTAGTGGGTGGATATTGTAAAGAAAATCCTATTATTAAATGTTATTTGGGCTTAGGCTGTTTTCATGGAGCTCATAGACATCATGTCTGTGCATATCCAACGGAACAAACAACAAACAATAAGAGAAACTTTCTTTGATGCTGGATGGGTTTGATGGTTAACTACTACATTGTTACACTCTAATAACAGGCTAAAAATACGTAGGTCTAAGTCCAATCCCTTCACAGACAGGTTATCAACTCTAAAACAATTCATAAACTGCTACAGATCTACTGAGATTTTTTTATCAGCTACATGAACACAACTGTAGCCTCCTATCTTTTATATTATTTTCTTGGTTTGTGCACAAGCAACATTTTTGCAGTATGTGTTACATAAATTGAAGGAATATACTAGTTAGTCATCTTTTAAACAGATGCATCCATTTGCTCTTTGCATTCCTTTGGAAGTATGTGGAGCTGTTTCCACTTGAGTCCTGTCTTTTTGCCCAAGTCTCTCCTCTTCTATAGTTTGGGTGCACATCAAGCATGACTGTGCAACATTCCTATGAGGGTAGAAATTGGTCCCAAGACTTGACACATTTGTGATCTCTGAAATTGAAGCACAAATACAACAATGAGCTAACAAAAGAATATAGTTTTAAGTTGTGAGTGTTTACAGTACCATCATACATAAGTTGGAGGTAGTTTAAAAAAAACGATTTTTAAATGCTTAAATGTTAGTATATATGGCTGGATGTGGTATTTTTCAAAATAGAGAGGAATAAGATGGTTTATATCAAAGTAACTTTAAATTGCTAAAAACTATTAAATTGGAATTTATAGGATGTATGACAGTCTACACCTAAGCCTATAAAGTTATATTACAGTTTTTATCAAGCAAATCATTTAATCGAGCCACGAATACATTATTGACAATTGAGTGAACAGTTCCTTCATTTGATAACATTATGTAAGATTAATCACTTATAGTTTTTTAGTGTACCATACTTTCTGCACTATAAGTTACACTGAAGTAAGACTTGGTGCCCTAAATTTTGACTTGGTGTTGTATAATTCCGGCTGGGCACAAACTGCAATTATTCATTTCTCTTTCAGGATTGTTTTTTAAGCGGTTGGCACTTCTGTGTATTGAATAGGATGCTACCTATACGTCACTACCAAAGCAGAGTCCCTGACCTGTCAAAGTTCAACTGGTTAGACCTTTAGCTCAGACAACAGAACCCACAAACAAACGAAACACTTGCATAGTGACGCGTGAAAGTTTTGAGAGCAGAAGCCCGAAATGAGCGTACACTTTTCACTGGAAACGGTTGCATGAATGCGCGTTTCTGAGCCCGGTGCTACGTTCACACCGGGCTCAGGAGCATTTCTTCTTATGCGTTGCTGTCAGTAGCAAATACTAATGCACACACCTTCGGTGCTCTCTAGCAGCTGTTAATGAGAAAATAATGAACAAATGAGCCTATTTATTTGACAAAAAAAATCACATATAAGTTGCACCGGCGACACTATGAGAAAAGAAGCTACTTAGACTTCAAAAATAAGGTGCATATAAAAATGCGCTGTTGTCTGCTTCCTCCTCTCACAACTGTTCAATGTTTGCATTCTGGAATAAATTATGTGACAATAAATCAAGTCCCTCTTCAAAGTATAGACATAACTGATGTTGTCCCTGACCCACAGGACTTTATCAGATTGGTTTTGACAAACACAAAAGCACAGACAATGTTTGCTCCACCAAGAAGGTCAGAGTTACAGTACAGCTGCTTGTGTCTTTCTCTGCCGCAGCACTAGGTCGCTATAATTCCTTTTGGAGCCTGAGTACCACTGGAGAGGGCTGCTTGCACTTGGCCTTATTGTTTATGTACTGTGTTCACCTGTGCAGATACTTTTGTAGTTATTGTTTTGGTTACTGTTCTTGGTGTACATTTTACTCTGTGCCTGGTTTAAACACTGTCCTCAGTGTAGTGGAAGGGCACCATTAGTGCAGATGGGCTCATTAAAGATGCTCTCCCCTCCTCTCCTTCCTTGGCCTGCCTGCCCTTCTATGGGAAACAGCCTCTCCTTTCTTTGGGTGAGCATGCCTGGCTGGAGGCAAACCTGCTTGTTCAGCACTCATGTGCTGCACACCCTTGTCATCTGCATGCAGCTCAGAGCCTTGAGGTAAATAATGGCATCACTTGTAACAATTCAGTGAGGAAACCAATACAATGTTTTATTGGGGGAACACACATTTGCACACATTGATTTTTGCAGTTACAGACAGAACAGAAGCAATCATGTTAAAGGCAAAATGTTTTAGGTTTTCTGCAAAACAATGGAAGAAGTCTGAATTCTGGGTTCACTCAGACATTCTGCAGCATCATGCAGAACCACAAAATCCCCTCTTGAGACCAACTCCTCGAATGTTACTCGTATTAAATTTATGATGCCTATTTCCCTTGAAAATCAAATATCTGATGTCAGCCTTTAAAAAACCAGAAGAACCTGATGACAGCTGTAACCTTTTTTCTAAGGAAGATCACTCTTATTATTTTTGCAGTGACTGGCATAACTCATTGAAATTAGTGCACATATTTCTTTTCGGGCATTAGGCCTAGCATAATTTATCAATCCAATTTGTTTTCATTAAGTGGAGATCGCAGGACCGTTGCTCACTCTCCAGCTCCAGCCGTCACCCTTCCCGCTGCCGGTTCTCTTTCCCTCAGGAACTCTGGAGCATTCATCATGGGCCTGTACAGCCCTTATTTGGGTGACTTAAATGGGTTCAGTTCTCTTAACCCTTCCTCATCACTCATGGCTTCTCTTCTGTGGCTCTACCAACTCTTCACAGACCAGCCACTCAGACCTGCCATGGGAAACCTTCTCTGCAGGGAGATAAAGTTCCTGGGTGCAGGAAATGTTTTGCTGCGTTTTTAGCCTGCTTTTTATCTTTGCTCATCTCAGTAAAATGTCTGCATTAATTTTCACGTCGACTCTCTCGATCATAATCTCTGTCATATGTGAGGCTGGGCACCTCCTATGTAGTTTCGAGGGCTGGAAATTGAGTTAAATACTTTTTAAGCACTGACCAAATTGTTTACAAATAAACAGATAAACAATTTTAATTCAATATCAAATTTTATACCTAAAGGAACTATTTAGTCAATGTTAGTGGGCTAGTAAAGGCAGCAAGTTTGATCCAGGTGGTGTTCAGCAGCAGCAAGCCTCACAAACATCAAGCTATTTAGTGCTTCTTGAACTTAAACCTGTGTAAAGAGTCAACACAGAAAAAATAAAACCAAAGTTTCTGAGACAGGGCATTGAGCAATCTTGTTAAAGATATTCCCTAAAATAAAATAGGTTCAAAAACTGGTGACATATTCATGGTATTGTGTTAACATCATGCATCAAAACCAAAAACTGTGTATGAACAGACTGTGTGACCTCTTCCCCTCAGTGTTCCAAACAGGAATACCGGCTGGTTCCAAGAAGCCAAAATTCCATTGACATCTATAGAGAAATAAACAGTTATTACTTAGTGCAGGGGTGGCTAAGCCTGGTCCTCAAGAGCCTCAACCCTGTCTGTTTACCAGCTCTCCCTAGACTGCTTGATGCTGATAACCAAAATCAGGGGTTGTCAGTCAATCAGGATGTGAAATCACTTGAGTCAGCTGATCAACAGCAAGCTGGTTAAGGAGATCTGGAAAACAGGCAGGGTTGAGGCTCTTGAGGAACAGGGTCAGCCACCCCTGACTTAGTCATTCTAGATTTCAGTATAACCATTTTTGCTCTACTTTTTTAATATGTTTTCGCCAATCCAATTTGTTTTCCTGACTTTTTTCTTCAGTAGTCCAAGTTACTCAGGTTATAAACTGACCAATCAGATGCCTCAATAAAAGTTGGTGAGCATATCAGCCCACTTTCAAGAAGTAGGGATGTGGACTTTAAACAGGCTCACTCCTGATTGGTGAGGGTAGTTGGCGTGGAAACGTTGACTCCCGTTGTGTCCAAATTCCTTCCCTACTCACTACCTAGTGCACTGTATACTGCGTTTGCCATTTTGTAGCGCTGTCCAAATCTACAATTCCAAAATCGAGTGCCCTAGAAATTTCCCAGAAGTCTCTGCGAAAAACCAGTGTGCATCGATGCTTACTAGATCGGCGAATATAGACCACAAGAAAAAGAAGTGAGCGTGGTGTCCAATTGACTTTTAAAATTCAGGGCACTACATGGTGCCGCACTGTGTAGTTTTTTTAGTTGTTAGGGGTTAGGGCGGGAATTCGGACAGAGCCTCAGACTGACTTGGACCAATCACCGCTAACTGACATCGTCTGGCTCCAAGATGGTGGCATCCATATCGCAAAAATGGCGACTGAATTGACTTCATTTAGTTGTAAGCAAATTTTTTTGGGTGACGTCACACTCACTCTGTCCCCGTCTCATATACAGTCAATGATCGAACCTTCTGAAATGATTCCCAGCCCCATTGAACCTTTTTTTTAAGTTACACCCTTTCATTGACTCTGTTTCCCTGTTGTGTTAAACAACATGCACAAGTTTGCTTTGTGCTCACAGCGCCAGATCTCGCCGTAGACCGTCACCCTTTCCTCTTCTCTCTTTCCCTCCTGATTTCCATCCAGCCATGTGAAAGTTCAAATGAAATATATATATAAATATACCTTATCTCCAGGTTTGTTATGAACCGTGTCCTTGCCCGACAACAAAAATCGGTCTTGAGTTGTTTGCACTTCTGACTTGGCCCTGGGTGGAGTTGAAGTTGCTCCCTCCCCACCTCTCTCAACCCTGTCACCTCTCTGCCCCTGTAAAGCTGCCACAGTTCCTGCCTGTTCAGTGTAGGTCTGCACATTTCTTAATAGAGATGCTCAGAAGTGCAGAGCAGCTCAATGTGCTTCTGTTTTTGGTTGAGCTCAAAAATGTTTTTCCTGGCTCAACCCGCTCGTACTTAGGTCCTCTTACAACAAACTAAAAGCTCCTAATTGCCCCCAAGGGAAAGGTTTAGCCACAATAGACATGTGGTGGGACAAAAGCCCAGTACTCTTACCCAGCACCCTCACCCCTACTCAGATAGGAGGGATGAACACGTCAGCAGTGTCTGTTTTGCACTGTGGGTAGCAAGACCACAGGTTCAACGCTGTAAAACATTATATATACAGAATATAAGGCCAGTAAGGCATGGTGCATGGTTGGATAGAGACCTGGAATGTTTACAGTTTACACCAAATCCAATCTTTCTCGTTTCCCTTCATGTTTTATTTAAGGTAAAGGTTCAGACTAGATGTCTGTATCAAACTGTCTCCATAACCACATTGGCTTTAGCCTGCTTTCTGTCTGTATGTCTGGAAAAAATGAGAAATGGAGACTCAAGTTACAAGTTACAGAGAGATGAATAAAGACATAAACTTTAATACGCCGTGGTTGGCTGGGCTGTGTAAAATCCCAACTGTGGGGGTATGCACTTACCATCAATCAGGAACATGTTATTTATTATTGCTGTTATTGCTTTTGATCTCTTCAGTTTTCTACCCTCATAGAACCAAAGAGAATCTGGCAGCTCTATTTCTATGAAGGGATTTAATCGTTACAACTTTTGACCCAACTGTGGACTCTGCCCTCAAATCTCTTGATTCTCTAGCCTTCTGAAACATCTATAAAGCAAATATTGGTGCACACGCAGTAGATGATCAGTCTTCAAATACCTTCTTGTGTGGTAAGTCATGGGCCATTTCAGTTGCACAGCACAGCTCAGCCACCTGACCAGAGCGCAGCCTGGAACCCTCATCACACTCAGGCTCTACTTTATGTCTTTGCTGCTCCACAACATTGACATGGAGGAATTCCGGGAAGGGGCCATGCTGACACAGGACAGGGTAAATAACTTGTTGATGTGGATGTGGCATACATTATAAATGTATGCGAAGTATCAACAGTTCTTTTGTCCAGGTTTTTGTGCAGTAGATACTTTTATAGAGAAATAGGTGACATCCTTATAGTCTACTCCAGGTTTTAACTCATGTGAGCAGGACTATTTTCGTTTGCTGGTCCAAATAGATTAACACTGATATACAGCATGTAATTGTGAAGACTCACCCCTGGTCTGTTTAATTATTATCGTTAAGCTGCAGGCTCACAGAGGTAAGTATTACTGCTCTACCATAAAAGTCCACTTAGTTTAACAGCAACAGGAGAGCCAGGAGGACATGGCCAGTGAAAGTCCAGGCAGCGTCTTGTGCGGTCGGCTCAGAACTGGACTTTTTGTTAACTTTTCATGAGTCCTAGGAGCCCTTTAACCCAGCCTGCAATGCCCTTGGCCTCATGTTTTACTATACCTGGTGCTCCAGCTCGCTCCCTGCCTGCAGAGCTACCACTGGACACCCATCTTTTACATTCCCAAACTGCAGAGGAAGACCACAGTGTTTCACTACTAGCCGCTGCAGAGTATCCGATTATGTTTTACAGTGTGAATTCATGGCTCTGTTTGAATGTGTGTGTGTCTGCACGTGTGACGGTGTCTGCACATCGTTTCACAAGGAGCGATCAAATGACAAGATGAGCTGTGATCAATGAGCTGTCGACAGAACACTTCTGACCTGGTGGAAAGCGAGTCCCCTGACGATCCCGGCCCCTCGCAGGCCACCAGGGCAGGGGCGCCGTTACACAAAGAGTGCTCTGTATCTGTCAGGAGCCCCCCAAGGACTTCTGCACGGGCCCCGCTCACCTTGACAACACCAGGCTTACTAACAGCACTTCATCTGTCTGTGCTCACTCACAAAAAACCAAGATAATATTATAAAGTCACTCTCAAAGTTCAGTATGATTATGAATGCTAGTAATTTTGCTGCAAGTTTACTTCAAGGTGTACTGTACAGAGTTGTTGATAAATGATCATTTAGTTTTGCAGGTGGATGTTTTACTTTTTTATTGTTAAGACTTGTTAAAAAAATGTAAGGATCAGGGTCGTGAGCAGTTTGTTCTCCTTGTGCCTGTCAGGTTCCCTAAGTCACTTCCTTCCACATTTTAATCAGTGGTTTTAAATTGTGTATAGGAGTGGCTGAAAGTGTGGTTTTTTTTCTTCTTCACGCTTTAAGAATGACTATCAACCTGTCCAGACTGTAGCCCCACCCCTTTCCAGATGACTGCAGCCAGTGAAGTAGGTATAGAAAATGAGTGGATGGATGGCTGGGGCATACTGTAAACAAAGTATACACTCTTCAGGTGTAATAAAATATGCAGCTTTTTAAATCTTTACCAACTGCCTAGTTCTAAAATAGCATTGGAAAAATATGAGGAGGCAAACCAGCAACGCTTTGAAACTAATTATTGTTTGTTTAAAGTAATTATGCTGCATGTACAGTGTTCAGAACATGTTCAGAATAATAATGCTGCGCTCGTTCAGAAGCCACTGCTTTAAAGCCCCCTTTGAGTCATGTAAACCAGTTGGATTCAAGATTTTAAATGCTCCTCATAAACTCCACTGGTCATTTTCTTTTATTAGCCATTTGTGCTGTTAAGTTAATTTAATGTCTAATTCAATCACACCGCTTACAGAATAATTTATTACAATCTTTTAAACAGGCAGTGGTTTCCCTGTATCTTGTAAAAAAAGAAACAGTTTATGGAGAACCAAACTGCTGCTCACCTTCAAACGTAATTTCTTACTACCTGACTCTTTTGGGAAAATGAGAATGAGAAAAAAAATCTGCCAATGGGGTCAGAATTGTTGACTTATTTCTAAGAGGCCTATTTTTTGCAGTATAAGGTTCTGTCCTCACTGACTGTGCTTATAATTATTTTGATCCCAAAATAAACCTAAATGCATAAAACCAAAGGGGCAGAGGCAAATTGTAGTCCTATCTCCAGGTCACACAGCTCCCTCATCAACACACGTTCAAGATAATTACAGTATTTTTAATGAGATCGGTTAAAAACATATGAGAAAACTTGTATCCAAAGTTACTCTGCGCTAGCCAGCGTCAAAAGAGTTTCAATGTTTTTATAGCATGGTAACACTTCAGATCGGATTATTACAATTATCTGATTACTCCAAAATATAGGATGCTTTATGCAACTGTATTTTTGTCTTTCCGTGTCCAAACACCTGTCTTTAATAAAGCGATCAGGCCTTGGGAGAGTTTGGTGTTGAGCTGAATCAGGTGGGATTCAGGCTGGAGGACTAGATAAGAGAAACCATGTTTTAAAACTTCTACTAACCTGAGTGCTGCTTAACAAGTACATGTTCATACCATGGATAAAACAAAAATATTTATGATAATATTCCCATCAGGGACAGCAGATAGTGCTGTAAAAAAACCAGTTCAAATTTAGCAGCATTATATTTGTTTTATATCCTCTTCTTCTCATTTTTTTTCAATCTTTTCTTTGACTCTGCTGTCAGGTTTCATGTGTGATCAGCGACTGCAGAGGAAATCCAGACCCAATTCCACAGATTCTTGAGGCATTCTGCCTGTTTATGTACAATGAAATGTGTTTTGTTCTTGTTTTTCTACCACTTAAAGACCTACTCCAATGAAAATTGTGTTTTTTGCCGTTTTAACATGTTCTTATAGCATTTTCTAATGATGGAGGACATATGCAAAATAAAACAAAAAAAGTCAAATAGCATTTTTTAATATTTTTTTATTCAATGACAAGGAGATAAAAAAAAGCCATTTGATAATGCTTGTAGCTGTGACGTTGGTGCTACAATCGGATGGCCACAAGCTTCCTGCTCCGCTCCATTCTGATACACCCACTTGCAGACAAATAGATCCATGTACATCTTCCTTTCCCTCATGTAAACTGGCATCTGGCTCAAAGCTGTACGGCTGGATAGCTCCAATATTGCTTGCCATTTTTGTTGCAGCAGTAATGTTAGGTCGAGGGTGTGAGGGACTGTAAGCTAGTGGGAGAGAGTGTAAATAACAGGATGTTGGGAAGCAGGGGGCAGTCTGACTCCAGTCCAAAAGTCCTGCCCATGACTTAGAACTCCTGCTGCTCTTCAGAAACAGCATAATTATAATTAGAAGACCATTGGGAAGACTTTGAAAAAAGATCAAAAGATGATCGGAGTGGGACTTTAACCCTTAAAGCAACGGCTGTGATTGACTTTATAATATGAGTTTGGGATATTTTTTAAACCTACTGCAGTAAGTGGTGCATACAGACAGAAAAAATAATTTCTCCGGACTCTTGTAAGTCATTTCATTAGGAGCTGGATTGATTTTTAATAATATAAATTGATTATGGTCGCCATTTTAGGGAAACAGAGCCAAAACGGAGTATCTGAGACTTAAAGTCACTGCGTGAGGTAGTGATAGTTTTTCCCCCCTGGGGTTCATTAAGCTCAAACCTATTATTTTTTGCTTAATGGAATATGACTCCTTAGAGCCCCCGGCTTCCCACTAAGCAAACACGGTCAGCCATTATTACAACACACAATCACATTAGACCCAATTCACATTTTCCACCTTCGTTGTTTATACTCCCTAACACATCCACTGCTGTTTAGTTTTAAGTTAGGCTGCCAGCAATTAACTCTGTTGTGCCAAGCCTGTTCTCTGGCTGTTGTTGCTGGACAAACTGTTCCAAGTGGTCCCGACCCGTCAGCCGAGCAGAACAGTAAGCAGGTGTCTCTGCTATCAAAGCCTGCTTTTAAAAAGTCTACTGAGTATTACACACACTTGTGTTGGATTTCAGCTCAGTGTGAGAAATGAGGCCATTAATCTGATGCTTGTAACCTTGGCGGGATGTGACAGTCAAATACTAAAAATGTGGTGTACATTGTGGCTTTTACAGTCTGCATTTTGTCACTCTTTATTAGGTCATTTTTGTCACTGTACTTGGAAGGTACCAAAATGTACTGTTGTCGCAATATCAGCCTGTGCGATACACATAATACAAAAGTTGACATAAATTCCGATGAATGGTTCCCTTAAATGTTTGCACACACGCTAAAACAATCTCATGGCAGCATTAAGTAGTTAACAAATCAAAAATAGCCTTATTTGCATTTGATTAGACATGGGTCATGTGGAGTACAATTTCACTTATAGTGACTTTTATCTAAATAAAACTGTTGCAGTGTTTTTTTTTTTGTTTGTTTTGTTTTGCTATCAGTTCATGTATTGTAAGTCATATCGTCAACGCAGTATCTTTTTCCTCATACTGTGCAGCGCCAACTCCATGTACTCAGTACTCTGAAGGGATATAAACCTTCACAACCTTGTAGACAAATATCAGTTATATCCAGTCAGGTGAATGCTTGGTGTTTTGATAAAATTGACCATGGGTGATTATATCAACTCTTCTTTAATGTCCTCTCAGTTCTACAGTATATTCAGCAGTGTAGAGTCAGGATTTTTGATTATTTTTATCAGTATTTATCATTTTATGTTTTTTTTTTTTGTTAAAATCGACTTTATGAGAATCCATTTCCCTTAACAGACTGACATCTATCTAGAATCTGAAGTGTCAAATATGACGAAATATGATGAAATTATTCAAAGAAGGGATGTTTTTTACATTCATAGTTTCCTCTTATCTGGTTATGCCTCAATTTAATATGTTGCCACAATAGCCCCACCGATTATTTACAGTAAAATCCCAGTTTATTCACAAGATATCAATCTCCCAACTGCTGTCTGGCTCAGCTTAATGATAGACAGAGCTTTTAAATGAGCACTGATGGTGACCAGAGCGAGGGAGAGCCATTTCTCTAGACGAGTAATGATCCCCTCAGCTATCTCTATGCGCTCAGAGGCCCAAACAGTTTATTTCATATTGCGGTTACTTCCTAGGGGTTGTTATACTGATGCACAGTTTGACAGAAACAGAGGAAAACCAGATCATTGAAGGAAGATTGCTTTTACCTGATAAGTAGAAATGGATACATTAGTGAGAGAAATGGAGCAAAAGACTAAAACTTTGGGATTAGGCTTTTATTTGGTTTACACAGACAAATGTCACAGGCTGAAGAATTCTTTTGTGTTTAAAAAGTGAACTCGTCCACATTAAAACGGGGGAGCTATTAAAAGCTTCACAACAAAACCGATTTCTTGCATCTTACAATCTTTACATAAAACAATTTGATCATTTTACATACATAAAAGCTTTAAATGGTCATAAAAGATACAATTTAGACATCCACTACTTAAATGTAAAAATAGAACAGAACTGCAGCCTCCTTTAGGATTTAGTGTTTTGTTGATTTATTGTAATTGAGACATAAAACCGTTTAAAGAACATAAAGAAGTCTACGTTTTACACAAAATACAAATACTGCTGTGCCTGGGAGAGCCTGGTGTCGTTAAACAGCTATCTGACAATCGGTTTATTGACTGTTTGAATTTTAGGCTTGATATCAAATGTGAAAAAAGACCAAGTATATAAAGATATAAGAATGAAGTTATTTAACAAAATAATCTGATGATTTTCCTGTAGTTGATCCCTTGACTAAAAGAGTGTGGAAAAAGCATTTAGAGTCTAAACTCTATAGTTGCTTTGGAAATCCAGTCAGTGTACTTGCCAGAAGTCTCCTGGACAAATATTGCCTGGAAGTGACCTGCAGTTGTAAGAAAGATTAGATGCTTGGGTTGACCTTAGAACACTTTGGTCAGACCCTTATACGGCTTTTGCCTTAAAGTGTGGATGCCATGCTTTGAACAACTTTGTCAAATAAAAAAGCCCTTTAAACGCTGATTCTATTGATACCAATAGTTAGCGTCGAAAAAAATCCGAAGCATATGAATAATAGACATCGTTCGAAGGAATCAGAGATTTGAATTTGCCGCTAAGAGCGCAGGCTGGAAGTGAACTCGATATGACCTGTGACGTCACGAAAGGCATTGACTTCCGTAGTTCCGCTTCGGACAGCATGTAAACAAAACAGGTAGTCTTCGTTTCTCTCGTGTTTAAATCTGTTAATCATCAACATGCCAAGTCGTTGTGTGGCAGCTGGATGTAGCAATACATCTAGTGAAAGTGTATCTGTGTATAAATTCCCAAAACAAGAAACGCTGCTGAAACAATGGACAAAACAAGTTCAGCGAACGAGGGCGAATTGGGTGCCAACTAGAGGTAAGATCTTAAGCCCGAGCCCGACCGGACCCGAATTTCGGGTCCGGTCGGGCTCTAAATGACAGTCATTACGTTCGGGTCGGTTCGGGCCGGGCTTCTCTCTCGCTGACTTTTCTAATAAATATATTGTAATGGCTGCAAAGAAGCTCTTTAAGCGGCGGTTGTCAAACAGCTCTTTATTAATCCTGGATGTCAGAACGGTTACCGCACGAACCGAAAGGCACAGCCAGCTTCTTCTAACTCAGAGGGAGAACGTTCCCCTAGCGCACACACCCACACACACACACAGGTGGACCCCGCCCCCTCCCGCCTGTGTCGGGTCGGGCCGGATTTTTTAGGCCCGATCTTACCTCTAGTGCCAACTGCTTCGTCAACTTTATGCAGCGAACATTTTGAGGCAGACTGTTTTGAAGAAACACCACAGCTCATGAAAGATATAGGAATGCATGTCAGATATAAAAAAGTATTGAAACTGAACGCAATCCCCACCATTTTCAAGAGATCGCTAGACCTACTACTTTCTGCTATATCCTCCTCACTTTCGCAAAAGGGTTCGAATCGATACGGTTGCAAAAGTGACTCATCATCATGATAATCTCCGCAACTTTCCTCTTCATCTTTCTGTTCAGCTAGCCATGTTGTCTGCCTTTCGTTACGTCACAAACAGGGCGGCGCGAATTCGGCGGAATGCGTGAAGCCGGCGGCCGTCCTCGTTGTTTGTATCGCGTTTTTCGCTATTTATTCTTTTTCGAAAAAATGGGAGCTGGTTTAGCTCGTGCTGGTTTGCGGTGCCTTCCCTCCGTGAAACCTGGGTTCGAATCCGGGCTGCTCCCTGTTCCCCTCTGAGAGGGTTGCGTCAGGAAGGGCATCCGGCGTAAAACATTGCCAAACTTTCCATGCGACTCGTTCGCTGTGGCGACCCCTGATGGGATAAGCCGAAAGGGAAAACGAATTCTTTTTCGAAAAATATTAAAAACAATCGCAACATGAAATAGAGACTATTTACTATATTTTGGCTTATTAAAATAGGCCATGTCACCCACACTTTAAAAGCTGTCTAATGAAAGGGAATTCTGGACATTTCTGCGTGGTTCCAAATAGGCTTTAGAAATGTGGACAATGATGGATGACGGCTTCATACTCCATTGAAAATCAGAAAAAATATTTACTGTACATCATAATATTCTGAAACAATGATAACTTTTTTAACCCTTTAGCAGAGATGTCGCCATGAAACACCTAAAATACACAAACTCTTTGACAGACCGTAACTCTTTGACCGTTATGGAGAAAAGCGGCTATTCATACCGGCTTTGTGCCATTATAAAACACTTTACGTTACTAATGTGTTGTATATCGGTGCCAAGCCACTTTTCTCTTTGACAGAATCAGCTGATTTACATCAATTACATAAGCACTTCACCACTGTAAAGTGTTATATATCAGCGCATGGCTGCTTTTTTCCGCTTTAGAATCAGCTGGAATAACATTAATTGTGTAAATGGTTGTAGAGTTAGGATAGTCGAAAGAATGTCATCACTGGAGGTAAAGCTCTGGTATTAAAGAGTTCAAGACATTCCACTTTTGAATAGAAGATTTCATGAAATGCTTGATACAACACATTAAAAATACATGATTAGAAACTAAACTATAGGAATAATGTGTTATTCGAATTGTTTAACCTCGTCAGCATTAAATGTTTTTTCCTACTTGTTGAAAAAATGACATTTTCCAGTATTATTAAAGGATACAGAAAAATTGTAAAAGTTTTCTGTTGGAAATTAGACATGTGGGATTTGAAAACATTGCGAGAATGCATTCTTTGCAAACACATTGCACCATTTGGAATTTTACTCTAGAATGTGTCGTTCATATAGTTTCTCTAGAATTGGGCCAGGGACTCAGAACAAGCAGGCGGTTGGAGGCACTTTAGGGCTAAAAGTTGCTCCTGATGTCAGGCAGGTTTTCCGCTGACTTTGAATTTGGAAGTGTGGGTTTTATTTGCTGAATTAGAAACACATTGCAGAGGGCTTTCTAGTTTGGTTAAGCTTAAACTAGACAAGAGTAGAACATTTAACACTTTAAGGACTTTTCTTATGGTGTACCACAAACTGGACTCAGAATGTCACTCCTTTGTGTCTTTTCTTACAATAATGCATCTCTTTCAGACCTCCAGTCACAATGTTAATGTTTGTTAATCTGATTGTGACACATGATTGATAACCTTTGCCAAGTGTGCAGGATCCAAAGGATTAGCAGTGTTTACTTCTAGTAGCATGCTGGGCACCTCCTTGGTTAATGATGGAAATTAATAACGTGCTGACGCCTATGAGACATCTCTGTTTATGTATAGGCACAGACATGACAGTCTGGCTTGGACATGAAGTAGTTGTAATAGTGTCTGATGTTTCTTAAAGAGGTTTGTGTTTATGTCCCGTGGGATGATAATAAAAACCATGTTTGCCAAATTGAGTCATTGACTGTGTTTTTGTTTTGGCATTTAGCAGTTTGGGTTGTATTTGAATAATTTATAAGATTATTGGAGTGTTTACACACCTTCCCTGAAATTCATTGGCTTCATCACCTCCATCATGCACACACACACACACAGACACACACAGAGACGCACGCACGCACACACTCACTCACAGAGGCACATGCTAAGGGGCATGAGAACGGAGTAAATCCTTGACAACCTCTATGAAGGCTCACACAAAGACTAAAAACTCGAGGGGAGCAAGAGTAATGCAACACCTTACAGTAGGCTGACCTCCTCCAGCTAACACAGACATGTATGCACCGGAGACCGGGCGTGGCCACCTTCACGCACAAAGCCAGAAATAAAGAATGAAGCTATTGCTTTCAGCAACAAGACCCCCAGGTGACCTTCCTTAGCGACCCTAGAGTGACCCCATGGTGAGGAAGGAGAGAAGCCAAGCTCAAAGTATCACTTCACAGGAGTCAAATGCACAGGGACATCATGACAAAAGCCAATAACGGAAGGCACTGTCATTGTGTCGACACACTTAATCAGCATGAAGGTGACAGCCCATACCTTGGGTGCATATGGCCTCTTTAAAAACCTGGTGCTTTTATTAATCAAACAGTTCAACTTTGTCTAGGTTCTCTGTTCTCCTCAAGTCTTTGGTCGTTCATGGAATGTTTTTACTTTAAATATGTTTTTTTTTTTTCTACAGCTGGGCTGGTTGGTCTGTTTCGGGTCAAGTCAAGGTTTATGGCCTCTGAGTACAACTATTCTAGTCTTACACCCAAGAATGCGTCCCTTCTGAGTGTAATGCTAGCAGGTGGAGCTCTTAAGCCCCAGTCATAAGAAAACTCAAACAAAAACAAAGCAAGCATCAGTATTCTGCATCTGATATCATACGAAAGCAGCATAAAAATTGAAATATGCTTTGTTTTCACATGCCCGCATGCACACTCATCCCAGAAAGTTTGGCAGACTTCTTCCATCTTAACTCGAGTGTAAACAGTTTTCTTTTTTGTTTATGTTCCAATACAGGACAGTTAACCAAGCAAGTGTACTGTGTAGCCACAGAATAAATCCATCTTCTGTAAGTTTTCTCTCCTCAGACAGTGTGTTTTGTCCACAGTCGACCTGGAGCACATAAGGACGGTGAAGGCTGACAAACACCAGCGCTTCTGCCAAGAAAACGGCCTCTTGAGTCAGTTTGTATCAGCCAAGACGGGAGATTCGGTTTGTGTTATTTGATTCGCTAAATAACATCCAAAATCCTTTGGATCATTTTTAATGGTTTTGTTTTTCTTGTTTCTCCAGGTCTACCTTTGTTTCCAGAGAGTGGCTGCTGAGATTCTTGGTATAAAACTGAACAAAGCAGAAATAGAGCAGTCTCAGGTGAGCCAAGGATCAATGCAGTTTTCCCTGAAACGTTACCTGTTCGTAGCACATTGGCTCCAAATGGCTTAAACAAAGTCAACTGTTAAATGTTTCAGTTTGTTTTGGATAACTCCTCTAGGGACTCTTCTCTGTCTTCTGCCATTCTTGAACTTACGTGAGGTCAGTGGGAGTGTGTTAGGTCATTGGAGGTTACCACACACTGTAAAGGACTTTTTGCTGTCTAAACAGGAGTCTGTTGCGTCTGCCTACTGTGGTGGTATACCTGCCGCTTCCGCTGCCCGTTGGTAAATAGAACCACATTGACCACAGTAATGCGTGAAGCCGCAGGTCAAAGGTAGACAGTTTTAAGGGTGAGGAGGTTAGAGGATTGCATGACTGATTTATTTGGTTTATCTCCCAACCTTCTTAGACAAGCCTTGGCCGAACTTTGCCAGTCAGACCAATGTGCCCAGTTGTGGCAGCTGCAGGATTTACAGGGTCACCTCCCCCAGAAGCATTAATCCTGTGTCTGATATGTGCGCCTGGAGCCACAGTGGCTGGCTAGTGGCTGATGATCCTGGAGGGCTACAGAGAGGTCACAACCTCCAGAGAAGGGAGAGCATGTAGGGAAACGACTGGTCAAATTCTCAAGACCCATTGCGGTCACCACCCTGGCTGCTGGCTAACTAAAACGAAGCACAGACTAATGGAGCTGTCCATCTACTTTCTTCTTCATTAACACCTCTGATAGCTCTATCAGTGAAGCAAAGTGTTTTAATCCAAAGTAATCAAGCTGAAATGGAAGCTGGATCCTGTTTGCACCTCAAGGAAAAGGTTAAGACAGAGCAGCAAAAAAATAAACATTAGACTGGATTAAACCAGTTTGTTAAGAATGCGCTACAACACTACAGTACAAAATGTATTTTTTGGCAGTTACATAAGTATGTGTCATCACAGTGTATACATACTGTAAATCTCTAATTTACACAAGAAAATAAAAAGAATTTTCTAGAAAGATTTGGAATTAAGTCAAGAAGAAATGTCTAATTTTGAAAAGGTTGCAAGAGGACCTGTCTGCAGACGACAACATGGCGCCCAGACATCAGTGGCCGGAACCGGAAATCTGGAACCAGAAGTTCATGTTCTGTCCCCCCCTCCCCATTTCGATCGGAAAATACTCCTTTTTTGGTCCAAAAACACACGTCTCAGTGAAAGCCGGCTTTGCTCTGACCGTAACTTCTTACTCGATCAACGTCAATTAGCTGAACGGCTGAGAAATGTAAGCAACACTTTAAAGCAGCTTTTCACTGATATGCATATAAAGTGTTGTATATCGGCGCAAAGCTGCTTTTATTCGCCACGGAATATGCTGATTCAGATCAATCGTGTTAAGGGTTGAAAGGTTACGGCTGTTGAAGGAATGTGAACACTGGAGCTAAACCTCAGAGTTTACATTCAGTTTTTCAGATTTGAACACTTGTTAATATCCTGTTTAAAAGGAATAAAACGCCTAGCGTTTCTGCCTCATTTCCCGCTCATGTCGCACACTGAACCGTTTATTTACATTAAAAAGTTTTAATAAAAGGTGCTACAATTGGGAAATTATGTAAAAGGCACATTTCCGGCCAATAATGTCTGGGCACCATCTTGTCTGCAGCCAGGTCCCCTTTAAAATTTGTGATAACTATTGGTTAGTGCTATGAGTAAAGGTTAACAGTTAGCATTTCTAAAAAATATATCTGTAATTAGAGCAATGAAACTGTATTTTTGTGTTTGTTTCTTTGAGTAAAAAATAAATCCTGTTTTTCATAAAACCTTTTTTGCTAAACAGAATAACATAAAACCCAGAAATACACATTATGCAGTGACTTAATAATGTTTGTCAAAAAAGGCTAAAACTAAACAACAACAGAGTTTTTTTTTTCTTGTTATCTAAAGATGAGGTCATGGTTTAGCCTAAGGACCAGTAAAGCCTCATTATCAACTGTCAAATGTAGAGAGTCGAACACAAGGGTCACAACCTCCGACAGCACTATATCTGCCTGGCAGCCCTCTCCGTCATGGTCCTCTGTCTGCTGGATCAGATAGCGAGGCCGCGGATCACTCAGTGACTCCGACACCGGGCTTCGGCAGCTCGTTAATCACATCCAACCAGAGCTTGGTGTTCCATCACGCAGGCTGCTCTCCAGTGGCTGTGAGGAGAACAGCTTTTACTTATTCTGTAATATTACCTTTGAACCAAACAACACAGTCATGGATATTTCCTGAAATGTTGTCAATTTCTGTTTTCTGCTAACAGCGAAGTTTGTCCTAAGAAATATTTTTAAATGTCATATTAGAACTTGAACAAATAGTTAATAATATTTAAAAATGTATTTTAGATTTTACTGACAAGCATAGAAAAGAATTCTGGCCTTATCTCAAAGATGTATAACTTTTTCTCAGCTTATTGGGAAGATTTTTTGGGTAAAAAGTAGAGTCCACTTATCTTCTGTTTCATTTTCTGTTGCTCTTTGACCGTCTCTCAAAATCATTTTTCATCATTCTGTACGCAACCTTGTTGTCCATTCTTTGTATCTACCTTTGTTTTCCATCTTTTCTATAATTGTCTTTTTTGTGTATCTTTTTTGTGCCCTGCTGTCTGCTGCTCAGAGAATAGTGAAGGCTGAGCTGGTGGACTACCCGCATGATGAAGGACCAATTAGACAGGAGAATTCTCAGCAAAGCAAGATATGCTTGGTTCAGTAGTTGGAAGTATGTCTCAAAAATCATTGTGTAGATTGTTGTAGTTGTAGTAAATGGGAACTGTGATAGATGGTGGTGTGACCCCATTCCTATAGAGGTGTCAGCTCTAGAAGAGTTGAATAGAAAACCAAGCTGACCTGCCTGCTGTAGTGTCATAATCATAAGAGTCAAAATGATTTTTTAATGGAGATTCAGATGATTGTATTCAGTCTTGCATGACATCTTTGAGCCGCTTTTCAGGACACCGTGAGTGTCCAAATACCGGGCAGCTTAGCATAGAAAGATCTTCCTAGTTGATACTGAATCCCTGCACTCCGCCAAGAATTTTGAGCTTCATGTGTGTTTTCAGACTTTATTACTTTTGGCCAGCACTGCTTGCTTTCCTCTTTTTTTAACCTTCATATTTACAGGAATGACAGATAGTGCCATGTGGACTAACTTATTTATCATTAAGGAACATCTTATTTACAGATTGTCTACAGCACTGGTCCCCAACCCCTGACCTGCAGAGCGGGACCGGGCCGTAGAGAAAAAAAAACATGGCCTACATATTTACTGTTTTATTTCCAATCAGATTCTGAAGGAAGTTTTATTTTGGAAAACCACTGGATTCTGTCCACCACATTCAACTAATTCTTTACGCCTCTCAAGGCACATGTCAAGCCTCGCAAAGGCCGGTCAGTGAAAACATTGCCTGACAATAAACTGGTCTGTGGTCTGAAGAAAGGTTAGGGACCACTGATTTACAGAAGTCTTCGGGATGGGGATGAGGGAGTGGAGCTTCCTTTAGGTTAAATGAAGCAATGCTAAAGCTTTTTTATTTACATCTTTTTTTTTTTTCACCTCTACAGCGTGTGGTGAAGGCAGATATCGTCAACTACAGTCAGGACACAGTGGCGAGGACAGTCAACCCCCCTCGCAGCTCCATGTGTGTGATGCAGTGACCCTTTCAGCACAGAGACACACAAACACCAATCAACATGTATACATATTTCCAGCCAGTATTAGTCTTTATAGAGTTTTAGGGTGATGGAATAAAATGGATTTTGGGGAAATCATTCCCCACATTCACATGTATTTAAAAAAGTGGGTAGCACAGACACAAGTTCTTGCAGGATTTGAATAGAATACTATTGGACATCAGTTTGCTCTTGTCGATGTGCAGCTACCACTTTATATTTATGATGCTGACGATAAGTCATACATTAACGTAAAGCTGTTTGTTTTGAGGAAAAGAAGACTAAAGGCCATGTCGCTCAGCCACAAAGTACATTTTGCGCATTTTCCACGTATGAAATTGATTTATGATACATGCGTGATATATGTAATTCATAAGTGTTTCTTGCTTTCGTCATTCGTCAAGGGTTTCGGCAGACAGTTTTTTTTTACGTTAATTCCATTTTAAGCTGTTCAAAATGTTTTGGTCGGTTGAGAATTACGCAGTTTATGCGTATTCTATGTAGTTTATACACAATAATTATGTAATCTTATGCAATTGTGTGTGATATTTTGTACGTCTAACAGACTTTCCACAGATGTACCACTGTTGTCAAATCAAATTACATAATTGACACACAAATCACTAATGAATTGCATATAAACTGTGCTTTAATTGTTATTAATAATAATTTACGTGGTCTTTCGTGCAGTGGTTTTAACGTGGGTCATTTGTGATACAACTTTAAAAATTTCAAATAAAGACCACAGCGTTTTCTTAATTTTTTCGCGTATATTCACATGTGATCAATCTTCATCCCTGAAATATGCACAACATGTTCGTAGTGGCTGTGTGACAAGGATTTAAGTCACGGTGATGTTGGATGTCTTCTTATAAGCACATTTCTTTTAACTGTAGTTATTAGATTGAGTGTTTTTCCAAAGATGTTGCCAGCTTTGTGATGCTTATCTGTAATTCAGGCTTCAAACAGACATCTGACGTGTGTGACTGTCACAATGCTGAACCAAAAACTCTTTAGTTTGACAGCCTCACTACATATATGGTGCTGCTGCAGGGCTATGGCTGACCAAAATAAGCCCACAGAAGAGCCCAAAAGTTATCTCCAAAATGTAAAAGTCAGCACAATTCACAACTTACATGTTAACTTGGAGCAAACACCTCAATTTAACCTAAAAGGAAAGCAGACCAGTGTTTTGTGAGTGGATAGAGGATCAGGCAAATGAGTCTAAATCAGCTGCAAGCTTTATTTTATTTCAAAAGGCCTCTTCAAAGGATCTTATTTTGTGTGCTGCTGTACCAATCAGCATGTATCTTTTTTGCCAATACGGGGCTCACAGTAACAGTGATATGATGTAAACTGTTTTTTACTTTAAAATGCATTAAATCATCATATTCCTTTTCTATGCTATATTGTACAGAGAAAGCCCTGCTATGTGCTATAGTGTCTTAGTGTTCCAAGTGTGTTTTGTAGAATATGCAGTGGATTATAGTAGTTAGTCTGATGTACGGTTATATTTTCTGGCTCAGCCTGCGAGAAGAACACGCAGAGGCTGAATCTGAATCAGCAGAGTCACGCTGAGCAATAGTGAAGCTCAGCTTTAACAGATGGTTCTTTATTTAAAGTATTTTTGTCAGAACAGCTTATGCGTAATGGCACATGTTGACCTAACGGGATTCCATGTTGTGTCCACCAACACTAATGCTGTGTGTGCAAAATTATTTGTACAATAAAAGCATCTATACTGAATTCTAAGCCTCATT
Organism: Oryzias curvinotus; assembly: GCA_023969325.1. Taxonomy (NCBI): domain Eukaryota; kingdom Metazoa; phylum Chordata; class Actinopteri; order Beloniformes; family Adrianichthyidae; genus Oryzias; species Oryzias curvinotus. The sequence goes on from CM043715.1 coordinate 11,388,566, forward strand.
TCTTTCTTCAAAATTAAGGAAAACCTCCATTACATTCTAATCATTCATTCATCTTCTTCTTTTTTGTCCCTTACGGGGTCACAGGGCTGCCGGAGTCTATCCCGGCCACTTACGGGCGAAGGCAGGGGGAACCCTGGACAGGTCGCCAGTCTGTCGCAGGGCCACACATCACACACCCATTCATTCTCACACTCACACCTATGGACAATTTAGAGTTGCCATTTGACCTATGGAGCATGTTTTTGGACAGTGGGAGGAAGCCGGAGACCCCAGAGAAAACCAAGCATGGAGAGAGCATGGAAACTCTACACAGACAGGTCCCCCATTGATGTTCTGTTTCAGGTCCCCCAGCCGGGACTTGAACCGGGGACAAGAGTGCTAACCACTGCACCACCGTGCAGCCCCTAATCATGTAAACATAATGGATGCTCCTTTGTTATAAAACATGTTTCAACGAAACTTTATGCAAACTTTCTAAGACTCGATTGAACAAAAACAAAATATGAAATGCCTATGTAAATCTTGAAATTGTCCATGATATTTATAGGTTTTAAAAGTAAAAGCCTTTTGCATTGCCATTGCATTGAGACACAACACAAAAAAATGCTGAAAGTGAGCTAAGAGTACAGTAATTCTAGAGTAAAACTAAACCAAAAACCTTCTTTATTGGCATAGCAACAATTGATGAGTCTGTAAAGTCTCTGGATTTGACCAAATAATTTTGTCTTTTTCTATCACAAATAATTAATGAGAAAATTGTATCAAATATTCTTTATTTTAAAAGTGGTAATCCCCAGTGGATTGCACACCTAAAAATGAAGTTCTGGTCACATATCTTAAATGTTAACCCCTTTAGGCATGGAGGGGTTAAAATGGGATTTGCACTCTTGAAATCCTGGATGGCTGACAGACTTTGCACAATCTGCAGCTTCTATTTTGACCTCGACAAAGTATTAAGTTGCTACTTTGAAATTAAAATGTCAGTTTCCCTACTTTTTATGCAAACACCATCTTCCACAGAAAAGCTGCAGTCTGTTCCCATTGAGACTTTATTTCTGTGGTCTTAGCGCACCGCTCGTCCTTCATGAGGACTCCAAATTTTCGCCTGTTACTTTGGTTGATTTGCATTCTGTGTGGTTTTCAAACTAAATCTGTTGAGGAACCCAGAATTAGCATGTGATGTTATTTCAAGGAGTATAGCCTTACCTTCATCTGAGCCCTCGTGAATGTTTGTAGACTTTCTCATTACTCAACCTTTGTGAGCTTCTTACCACATTTGGACCTTAGTGTCACTGCAATTTTTCACTTGGTGCTGCAAACGCAAAGCTAAAAGAGGAGGCCCTCGAGGTGGTCATGTGAGCGGCAGACGATGGGGACTGTGTTACTGCCAATGAGAACTTTAGAGATTAAAGATCAGCGTGCTGAAATCTAAGCATAAGGACCGAAACATGACCACCCCAGAGATCTACTCCTGCATGGGCTGAACTAAGTCAGATAGCTAATGAGCCTGCTGGCCTTTGTTCAGTAAATCTCCCCTCAAAAGGCACCCAAATCCATCCCAGACAGATGATACAAACAGCTTTCTAAATGGTTGTAAGGTATAATAATTAATCACCTACATTATCCAGCCTTTTGTTGTTCTCACACAACTGCATGAGGGTTTGAGTTTAGTTTCCTTAGCAGGGTCAATGTCACTGAAACCATCGACGCATTCAGAGGGATTAAGTGCTTTGGAAACCACTGACACAAACAGAACTAGCGCTGTACCTATACAGGCATATCTGCCTGTTTATCTTCATCAAGGTGTATTCAAATGCGAATATCTGTTCCAGGGTTACCAGACACGGTAGTAAGTCAGCACAGCTGGGGTCATTCTGCCCCATGTGCATTGTTGCGCCTGAGTGAATGTCTTAGGAATCGTCTCTGCTGAATTTTTGTCAGGAGCCGTCATCAGTGCTGACAGGCAAGACTCGCCTTTGGCTCCACCGCTGTTTAGACAGGTGTTTGTGGAAAAAGAAAAATGCAGCTTTTCCAGCTTAGACAGTCACAGCATCCCTGAAGGAAAGACCATCACTGAGAGGATAATGCTGGAGAAGGGTGAGGCTTTGACAGATTGGCAGAGGTCAAGGGGGATTTGTGTCAAAATGAATTTGTGAATTGTTTTGTGTTGGCTTGTTTGAGTGGCTGCCCTTTTTTCTAATGAAAAAAAAAAAACCCAGTAAACTGACTAAACAGACTTGTCTTCATTAACTGTACTTCTTTAGATTCATGAAGTATTTTGCAGTTTTTGTGTTTTTGACAGTAACGGAAATTATATCCTTCCTGCATGACCTCAGTAGACACAAGTCTTTGTACTTCTCTTTGCTTTTTCTGCATGCCAGCACTTTTCATTGCTTATAATGGGTGACGATGGTCTCATAACCACACATGACAAGCTGTTAGCATTGACTATATAATACTACGTACACACCGTGCAAGTGACTTGCGCTCATCATATGGTTTTCACACTGGAAGATTGTCACTACCCGATACTGGCAGATGTCCACCACCTACAGTTGGAAAAGGCTATAAGAGTGAAATGTCGAAGCGGTTAAAATCTGGTGATTCTCGCTCCAAAGTGTTTCTTTCACAGCTCTATTCCGATACATGTAAGACTTGGAGTCATAGTTTTGTGGCTGGGCACAAACCGCAATGATTAATTTCTCCTTCAAGACCAATTTTCAAATGGTTGGTAGTTCAAAAAGACACTACCTATACATCACTAGCAAATCCAAGTTCCTGATTGGTCAAAGTTCAACTGGTTTAACTTTAAATGTGTGTTCAGTGTTTTGTATGTTGAAAATGGACTTGAAAACTTGGGTAGCGATGCTTGAACGCAAGAGTTTCGAATACGTGCATATATGTGCACATTTGTGCACAAGAGAACTGGAGCAAGTGAGTGACATCATTCATTTGACTTCTGTCTCCAACAAAATCAAGTTAATTCAGTAGCCATTTTTTGCGATTCGGACGCCGCTATGTTGGAGTCAGACAACATCAGCATGCAGTGATTGGTCTGAGTCAATGTTTCTCTCACAAATCAGGAGTGAGCTTGTTGGAAGTCCACACCCCTATCACTTGAAAGCACGCTCGGGAGAATCTGTCAATCAAACATTTTGAGTTGTCATGAGACCACATTCTACCCTGCGACAGACTGGCGACCTGTCCAGGGTGTACCCTGCCTTCGCCCACAAGTGGCGGGATAGGCTCCCGAAAGGGAAAAACGGAATAGAAAATGAATGAATGAATGAATGAGACCACATACTTTTATTAAGGCATCTGATTGGCCAGTTTATAACCTAAAATGTGCAATAAAGAAAGAATATTTAAAAAAATTAGGATTATCAAAAACGTTAAAAAAAGGTATGAGAGCAAAAATGGTCATTCTGACAAATGGAATGACTGAGTAATAGCCGTTTATTTCTCTATAGCAGTCTATGGGATTTTGGCTTCTAGGAACCAACATTGTACTTCCTATATGGACCTCCATGGGGGAGGGGTCACTCAGTCCAGTCCTAATATACAGTCCTCATGTTCTTTCAAGGACTGTATATAAGGGCAATAGGCGTGGGTGTGATTCCCAACTTACTCTCCTGCCTTCCACCTGTGCGGCAAACCAGACCCACAGGGAACACGTCTGATAAGCTCCAGTCTCCCCCATCATCACATCAGCCTCTCTTCTCTGTTAATCTGCAGCTGGCAGCAGCTGGAATGAGAGGCAAAGTCTTCTCCATTTTCTCGTCCACGTAGTTTTCAGTGCACTGAAGAGGACCGCTCTCCTCTGCTGGTGGCCCTGAGCGTGTGTGTTGGTAGTTCAAGAACTGAGGCTTGTCTCATTTCCTGCCTGGGTAAACAGCAGTGTCCTGGTAGGTGCCGTGTGTCTGTTGCAGCCGAGAGGCGCTGGATTTATTTTAAGGGGTGAGGATGTGGGCATTCTGAGGGGCTGTATTTATAGTCCACTGGTGTGGTGAAAAGAGCTGCCAGGAAAAGCAAATTCTGCAAGGGAGGTGTGGGGGACAGAAAACCGAAAACTCTTACTTTTAGCAGAAGTCATGTGTAGGATATATACATATGTATATATATATTGTTTTAGTGTCTACATTATCCAAATTTATAAAAACACATAGGAGAAGCACTTTCAGGAACGTCTGGAATAAAAACTGTGTAATTCTCTCTTCGCTTACGTGTTGGTTGATGTCTAAAAGCCCCCTCCCTGATCCCTGCTCTGTGATGAATAATGTGGTTCAGGAACATGTAACACAACAGAAATAACTTTTTTATAAAATAATTCAGGATAAAGTCTAGAAAAGAAAAATACAATAAATAAAAAAATTATCTGTGGTTGATTCAATTTGTACGAAAGAATTTCCTGCACCTTTTTGAGAAACATGATTTTAAACGACATATTTTAAATCCTAAATAATAATAATTCACAAAACACAAAATACGCAAGCACAATGTCTGCCGTGATGCAGTCAATACTGCAAATGGTTAAAACTATTTTTTTGGTCATATTTGCATGTTTTTAAATGATTTTTTTTTCGTCTCTGTTGTAAAACTTCACTTTTTAAAGTTTTTATGATTTAGTACCTGTATCAGATCAGAAAATGAAGACTTGTGACTAACTATGATGTCACCAGTCACATTTAGACAGCTTTAATGTCAACTGAAAACTTACCGTACCCTTTTAGAATGGCTTATACTGCAATACGTAGTGGTTGGTGACATTTTATGTACTATAACTCAGTCTGTAATATTCCCATGTGTCTTGTATGTATTTTATTGCTTTTTGTAGTTTTATAGTGTCGTTTTTTTTCAATTGTCTTTCCTAATCCACTCAATTTTTGATCTTCTTTTTTTAATCTTTTCTTATTGTAAAGATTTTTGGCACCCTGCTGGCGCTGTAAGTGCCGTTTAAATAAAGTTTCCATCATTCATTTATTCATTCATGTCATTTGCACCACTTTCCATGACAATTGGCTGCTACCCAAAATGAGCAAACAAAAAAAAAAAAATATGTTTAAAACTTTGAAAGCCCAGAAGGAAATTGCTCTTTGGTTCTGGTTTAGCCATACGTTTACTGGTAATCCGTGCTGCTGTCATATGTATAATGGAAAAACAATAAATCTTAAATTTGGAATTTACTTTGCAAACACAACATTTAAATAAAAAGGTTCACATTTTTTCTGTTTTGTTGTGTTGAGGCTAAAACAAAAAGAATAGAATTCTCCTGGAAATGTGGGACATCAATGGAGTACTGCTTTAAATCACAGATCCATTCGTGGCACAGCTTTGCTCAGATACTCTGATGTGTTACAGGTTTGCACAATGGAAAGAAACGTTTCCTTCAAAAAACATTAGATAATATGTAAACTTTGTTATAGAGCCCTGCGCGGGACTATTTTCTTCATCCCGCTCCCGCCCGCGCCCGCTGAATTTCGGACCAATCCCGCCCGCTCCCGCAACGTATGCGTTACACTCCCGCCCGCTCCCGCAATATGTATGTCCACTCCCGCCCGCACCCGCAAAACTCAGAGAATTTAGTCCCGCACAGTAATAGAGATGCATTGATTTTGTATCGTCCCCCGTCCCGCAGGAAAAAAACACGTATTTGTATTGATATTATTAAAGAGATTCATGTCCTCCTCCAGCCTCATCTTTTGATGCATTCTTCTCTTGTGTAATGTGCAACTTAAATATTAAATACATTTTCACAAATCCTGTTCGGTTAAAAGTGTGCGTGTGTGCGCGCGCAGACAGACGGCCTGAAGCGCGCTCTTAGTAAGAGGCGGGGCGGGGCGTTGCACACCCCCCAACAACAGGTTTGATGACAAAGGCCATTGGGCATCTCTACCTGGTGCTTCACGGAGCTTCAGTACGCAAGACTCCAACAGCCGCACAGCCTAACGTAGTCCGCTATTATATATTCATCCGATATTCATGCCAGCACTGATCTCGCGGGGTTTATTTTTTGCCGCCCGCTCCCGCCCGCAGCACAATCCAAACCGCCCAATCCCGCGAGATTTGGGTTGGGTCCCGCGGGACCCGGCGGGACCCGATCCCAATGCAGCCCTCTACTTTGTTACAGAAACATAAATGATCTAATAGGCCATGTGAAGATATAACTAGGGCAGAAAATATTCCCAAATATGTTAAATGCCAAAGGTTATGTCTGAATGAACTTTAGCATTATACTGATTATAGAGGTTTCCCCTCTGGAAATGTGGAAATGTGTTAGCCTTCGCAGGGATCTCCGCCTTTAAATGATGTCCCATTTGAAATGCAACAGAGTGGAACCCTCCCTCCATGTTTCTCTGGAAAATTCAGATTGTGTGGGGCCTCAAAAATGAGTTTCTTTTTCAGGCATCTGTGGAGAAATAACTGTAGGTATGTGTTTGTAAAACTGACATATGATGCTGCTCAGCTTTACAGTTATTGACATTTTAGGAGTTGATTTCTCTGATTAATGCTTAGACTACTGGTTCAGCAGTGTTGAAAACATGTCCACCCTGCTTCCTCTGCACAACAAAAGTATGAACTTATCCACTAAGTGTCCTTAGAAAAGCCAAGTTTCAATTGATGCATATCATCACTAAACAATAATCCTCTTATCCAGGATTGTTTAAAAGGGTTAGAATGAAAACATGCTAAATGAAAAATAAAACAAATTTTGATGCCTGGACAACATCATGATACACTGAGGAAACAGCAACCACCCCAAAAGTGATAGAGGCACAGCAACTGCAGCCATGTGTTATTTTATGTCATTACATGAAATTACGGTATATAAAACAGCAGCGAACAAAAGTTTTTTTTAACCTGACCTGTTGTAATGTGAATAGAGTATAAAACATTACATTATATAATCCCAGGATTGACTGCATGAAGCCTCGTTTCCACTGAGCGGTACAGTTTGGTACTGTTTAATAGGTCCATTTTAAATAGAAACACTCAAAATACCGGACTAGACCGTCCCCCTCAGTGGAAGCTAGGCACTAGAGACTGGACTGAGTAATTATTTATTACATCACACTATTTGCTTGCATCGAACATTCAAAGTGTTTGATTGACAGATTCTCCCGGGTCCACTTATTAGCAAATCCAAGTTCCACACCCCTAGGGGTCACATAGTAACTCAGGAGTTGATAACTCCTGATCGGAGAGAGTGGTTGCCATGGAAATGCTGACTTAGACTAACTTGGACCAATCACTGCTTATTGATGACATCTGGTCCCAACATGGTGATGGCCGTATTGCGGAAAACAGACAACTGAATTAACTTAATTTTGTTGGAACTGGAAGTGAGACATTTTCTGTAGATGACGTCAAACTCACTCGGTCCAGTTCTCTTATACAGTCAATGAATCCTATCTTGCTGCTTTTTCTGTAATCCTACAGAAGCATTACGCTCTCTAACAAAAACATGTTCATTGTGGAGATACAAAATTCCTATGGCTTCTGTAAAGAGGATGTGCATTCAGGAAGAGTTCAATCACATGAAGCAACACACCATAAATGAGGGGATGTCAAGAGCTCTAAAACTAGTTTTGGCTTTAGGATCTTTCACATAGGTTTAACACTTTAGCCACCACTGCTGCAGTACAGCTTTCCATCCATCTATCCATCCATCTATCTATCCATCCATCCATCCATCCATCCATCCAACCCTAACTACTATATCAGATGGCATCTCAGCTGATGCCTTCTGCTGAGATGCCATCTGAGGCACTTCTTGGGCCAAGAGTGTGAACTGAAGTACCAATTCTGTCATTTCATCTCACTCTCATGCTGATGTGTCTCCATTTGATTGGAGGAAGTTTGGAGTTGATTGATCACAAGTTTCACCATTTCTGTTTTTCATCAACATCTACAAGGGGACCTCTATACATGTATAATCCCATTGTTAGTTTTTCCTGTAAAGTATAGTTTTGTGATTTGATAGATTATTTTTTAACTTTCTTGAGAATCTTTCATCTTTTTATTACAGATCAAAAGTTTTTTCTAAAACTAATTAAAACTAATTAGAATCAATGAATAAACCAAAAACTCAGTTTCAGAGTTTTTTCACATTTTCTATAAACGATAACCATCTTTCTACCTTCAACAGATGTCAAACATCTCATTTCTGATATTTGCTGTTTGTACTGCTGTCTGTGTTGGTGTGTGTAAAACAAGTTAGTCTGATTGTGGATGTTGAACGTTCTCAGACATGCTTTTATTTTGTATAAATATGAGCATAAAATGAATGTGTACCCTGAGCTTAGTATTGTCTTCCTTCCTGATGTTTGTTGGATCAGATGGGCAGAATTTGTGTAGCTTGACCTCATATATATATATATATATATATATATATATATATATATATATATATATATATATATATATATATATATGTTTATGTGTGTGTGTGTGTGTGTGTATTACAATTCAAGGTACGGCAGCCCTGAAGTGGATGTCACATCAACAAATTGCTCAACGCAAAAACATTAAAGATGACAACAACAATTAAAAAAACAAAAGAATTAATTAAGAAGCAAATTACTTTTTAGAAATCCAATCAAGATTCCAAAAAACAAACAAACATTGAAATTGCAAAGGGTAGATATTGTGCATCATCAATGGACATTACAGATTAAATGATGATTTATATTTCTTTCAACTGCCACGGTAATGTCTTTAAGCTTGTGCGCCACTACAAAGGTTCAGGGATTCCTCAAGGAAGTCTTTGCCACAGTTCAGGCTTAACATCCTTCTCCTTTCCCTATTCCTCAAAACTTAAACGTCATCATCCAATCAGTAATGTCCATAGTACCTACCTATTCCATTTTATTTTGATTTCTGGTCATTTACTTTTGTTTTCTGAAATGTTCTTTTTACATTTTAGTTTCTTGAATTTATGCTTTTTAAATTGTTGTTGTGATCTTTCTTATGTTTTTGCATTGATTTGTTTAGGGTTTACACTTCAGGACCACTGTACCAAGGTGTTATTTAGTTGCAAAATAAAATCTCTCTGGCAACACATATTTTACTGCCTATAGTCTAATTCACAAAGTTGGAAAAGTGAAATGTTGCAAAGTTGTGTTGTGACTGTCCCATAGTTTTTCTTACATTTTTTGATTGACACTCCTGTGCCATGTGAAAGCAGTAGCTCTTAAATGTGTTTTTCTTCCCTCGCGGGCCAGTGTCAGTCTGATTGCAGGTGAAAAGTGCTTTAGAGCTGCATCCCTGCAGCTGGAAAAAATTCGATATCTTCCTGAAGGGCACCTCAGCAGGGTGGACTCCGGCTGTCAAGGGGAATTGAGCCCTTACTGTCTGGCCGAAGTACCATGACACCAATAACAACAACACCCTGCTGGTTCAGCCAGCATCAATATATAGTTAGACGAGTTGCTGGCACGAAAGAGATGTCTACTAAAAAGTTTAAATCAAAGGGCTGCATTTTAGATGTGTCACAACTAAAAGTTTGTCATTCCAAAAAGTGAATACTTTTCTACCTTGGCTTCTTTTTAGGTAAACTTGGTTGAGGTAGAGAAGTACCAAAGTGGTGAAATAATCTGCGGTGACGTTAGAACTCTCGTCTCCATCCAACACAATGTGGCCAGTGTGAAACGCATGGATGGTGAGAGTTTTTTCAGAGAATCCATCACAGCATCACAAACGCTGCAGGTCTCACTTATTGTGCACAGCACTGTTAATCAAAACCAGCCCCAACTCTGGGGGCCCCGACAGTCATCAGCCAAGAAGAGGAAATTATTGATGGAAATGAAGGTGCTGCTCTGCCCCAAAGGCTCACCCTTACTAACACGCTTAATGTGAGGTTCTAGACAGGCTGCAGCAGGAACAAGGCAGAGTTGTTCACATCTGATTTAAGGGCTGCTTTTGTCATGAGCTGCGCCAAAGAGGGACACATGCTTTTATTGGCTGTTTAGTCTATTTCCATTTCTTGACCTACACCGAACGTCAACCAAAAAAATAATAAGTCCTCAATGCTTTCCTACGTTGAAAATCGCCTTTGGACAGAATGGAGTCTATGATTTACTGACTTCTGACGCTTCAGCTACATTTCAAGAGCTTTTTTTTTCTTATTTGAAAACATATGAAATCACTTACAAGTAGCCACTAATTCACTGCGATCTGTCAAATAGTTTTTACAGCGACATGGAGTCATGCGGAGTGGGATGACATTACGTGCGTGCCAGTTTGCCCTCATTCGGAAAGAGAAGTGCCTCAGAGAAAAGGAGCCACAAGGGTTGAGTTCCCGAGTGCAGGCTGTTGTGTGAAGTGTCTGGTGATTGCCAAGCTATTCTGAAGATGATGCTGGACAGGGAGGTGAGAGGCAGGTTAATTACTATTCTGAGAGGGAAGGGTGAGATGCTTTACAATGCCCTTTGTGGCCCGTGTTCTTGAGTTTCCCGCACAGAGTGGCGTCAGGCCAAAGGCGCTGCAAAATAGCAAGTTGGTAAGCTGCACGGCCCGGGTCCATCAGAGAGTAAACGCATCGATCCTTGATGACAGGAGGTGTGTAAAAACATGCCGTAACAACCTCATTTAGAGTGTTGACATGCATGTATGACCAGCTATCAGAAGGGTCACGCTGACTTCATGTTTGATGATGCCTCTCTGCTGACGACGTCCAAACCGTAAAGAAGAAAGTGTAGACAAACAGTTGTCTAACGCGTTCATTGTTTTTTAACTTCATGGCCAAACATTTGTTAAAGGTGTTCAGATTTCAGCAAGTAAACTATAAATAAATGTATGTGCGGAGACAAAAAAAAATTCAACAGCTGTGGAGTTTTATGCTTGTTACTGTTAGATTGAAGTAAAAGTAATTAATTACTGTATCACTTTAAATGCAAGAAGGAAAGTGCCATGTCAGGAGAAAATTTGAATGAAGGGTGCTGAGGGCTTTTTTAAAAATATGTTTTAGTACATTATGCTTACCAGATATGAATTAGCGATACTCCTGGCCAATGACTGCAGCGGTAGTCATTGGCCAGGAGTTATGAGGGAGTGGCAAAGCAACAAGAGGCAAAAAAAAAAAACATTACTGTGAGTAATCAGGAAATGTCCCCTCAGTGCCCTACCCACCAATTTTAACTGCACCCCATTAGTAAAAACACCTTTTACTCCTCATAATATACATTCAAACACTAACACACACATGCACACACACCCCCTCACAAACACACACACACATTTTGCAAGGAAGGTGGGTCCTAGGTCCATCTGTCCCCTACCCCATCCCTGGTTGGGGGTACTGGGCCCTTGGCAACAGCGGCCGTGTCCCCTGGGTGCCAGTTTCCTGGGCCCGGCGGGGCTCTCTCCGTGCGGGGGGGGTTCACATTACACCTGTGCCGGGGGTGTCCATGTCCCTGCGGGGTGGGTTCGGGTTTTTGCCCCTGGGCGCTGGGCCCCGCCACATTCCAACTGTGGCCAAGCCTGGTCGGGCCATGTTTACAACACCCCTTGTGGGCCCCCCTTTTCTCCGGCATGCCCCCCTCCTGGGTGGGGTCGGCTGGTCCCTGCCTTGCTCCTTCCTGGACCAACCGTGGGCCGGGTGGGTGGCTGCCTGGAGCGCAGGGCGGGTCTCCCTTGGGGGGTCCTGGCACGTACCTGGGGTTGGGGCGGAGGGATGCCCAGATCTCCTGGGTGGTGATGGGGTGCGCGTCTGGGGCTGTGGGCACCCTTCTCGGGTGGGGCCCTGCGTTGGGCCCTCCTGGCGCGGCGGGGGGCTGCTCTCCTGGTTGGGCTGGGGCGGCGCTCTCCTTCCCCCCATGCCTCCCTGCTCTCTGGCTCTAGGGGCCTCGCGGCGGTCCTGCTGGCCCTGACCTGGGTGGCAGATGTGGTCACCCGGGGGGCGGTGGTTCTCTGCCTGCTGCCGAGTGGCGTTGGGGGGTTCTGGCTGCCGCTGCTGCTGCGGCGGGGGTCTTGGTGTGGGGATGGCTGGACACTCTCCCTCCTTCTTTTCACATTCCAACATCCATTTTAGAAGAACATAAACACTCACCTGAGCACAGGTGCTAGCTCACCTTTGCACTAATAGTTTGTGTGATTAAATGAAATATTTCACACTAGTTAGTTTGAAGGCATGAGTATACTTGTGTGAAAAATATCTGTATTGTGTGCATGTTGACATATGGGCATTTTTGCAGCTAACAGGTGTGTTTATAACATTTGAGTGTGTGTGGACAGGCTCCGCCCTTTGAGATTTGTATTACACTTGAACCGTACCGTAATGATAAAGTTGTTGCTATAGGCTGCTTCATGGTTTTATCCCCCCCTCTCCTTTTATCACCATCCTCTCCCCCCTCTCTCTTTAACATCCCTCTCTCTTCTTCCCTCCTTTCCTTTAAAATAAAATAAAAAATAAATAAATTAAAAAAAAACAAGAGGCAAAAAATATGGAATCCTTTTTGGGAAAGTTCCCTGATTCAAACTATATTTCACTGACCAATTTGGAACATCTGTATCAATGTCAGGTACAAGACTTTTTACTTTGGTACAGCAGTGGCATGCTGCAAGGCGGTTACTGAGGAGACAATGGCTATGACGATAGACTGATGTGTTTATGACGTAAAGATTGTCAGGGAAAGCAACTGTGAAAGCAATGTGTTTCATCTTGAAAGTTGCTTTAATTAGCCTGCATTTATCCAACTGCATTTCAACGAGCTGCAGTGTCTTATCGTCATGGTTGCTATTCCTACTCTGTTTTCATCCTGTAAATCCCGGCTATATAATTTAGACTCTCAATTTAGAGTCTAAAAACATTCTCCACACGTTTTTGAATATTCAACTAACCTTGAATAATTTTAGTAAATGAAACAGTTAACCTAAATTTATGTAGTGGAAATAATGCAAACCAAGCATGACTAATGCTGACTGGTCATGAGCGTGAAGAAAGAATTGGCTGGTTTAATGTATCAATAGTTTTATTGTAAGAGTTTTATTTTTAGTTATAAGGCTGGTTTAAAGACTAAACACTAGCTGATAAAAACTGTATTTCTTGTTTATTAACAATTTTATTATAGGTACATTGAAACTGTGTTGACATGGTGGAGCAGTGGTTAGCCCTATCCTTTCACAGCAAGAGGTCCTTGGTTTAAGTCCCAGTGGGAACCTTTGAGTTTGCATATTCTCTCTGTGCATCTGTTAGTTTCATTCATGTAGACTTGAATTTGTTCAGTGGTGTAAAATAAAGGATTGCACATCTCTGTCTGATGTTGCACTGATCCAAGAGCTCATTCAGTGTGAATACAGCCTTGGCTGAAAACAGCTGCAAGAGTGACAGCAATAAAAGGTAGAAAGGTGAAAATGACTAAAGAAGTTGTCATAAGAGACACAGAGTCACTTATTAATGACCATATTAAATAGACGGGAAATGAAAAGATGATAATATTATCGCAAAAAGAAGCACAGTATAATTCTTGTAGGAACATTTACAACAACTACTGGCAGCTGGATGCCAGTAAGTACTGTTTTTAAATAATTTTAGGGTAGTACAACTGTAAAATAAAATACAGTAAAATATCTATGTACTGTATTTCCTTTTACTGTTTTATTATAGTAAAGTGAAAAACAATACACAGAAATTCTACTGTGTTTTATTTTACAGTTATAAAGTTGTAAAATACTCTACAATAATTACTGTCAAGCTGCAGCCAGTAATTGTAAAATTTACAGCAACTATTTTACATTGCAGTGATGCGCCCTTAGTCTGCACCTCATCCTTATACGGTAAACCGCTAAGATGTCCGCATAAGTGTGAATCTAAAATATATATTTTGTTTTTTTTTTAAACAATCTTGTAACACCAAAACAAATTAAAACAATTAAAAATACATTAAAAACCATGAACCAAAATAAGGACATCGTGTTTTAAAATTGGTTTTGCAAGACAAAGTAGAATGTCATCTTTTTATTGACAAAAATATTTTTTGGAGTCCAAGGAAAAACATCAAGATTCAGCCTTTATTGGACTAATTGCACAAAACTCTTTTTTTAAACTATTTCTTTTTAACTACTGATGTTTTATTCCAGTCATCTCTATGCTTCAGACCCACAACATTAGGTCTATGTTAGTTTTTGCTCCCATGGCATAAAACTCCATTTTCTGGAGCTGCTGTTTTTTTTCTCTTGTGTGCTACCATGGAAAAAATGATTTTTTTCATCCCAAATGATTTCTTCCATATATGCCTTCTTTATTTTTGCCCCAAGCTTCTTTAATTTCTCGTTTTTTTTTTCTCCAGTGGAAAAGCAAAGGATGTAAAAGCTTAATTTACAGTTGCAGAAAGCTGCTTCATTCGGTTTCTTCTGTTAGATTAACAAAAGCTCACAAGCTCATATTTACGTTTCTCTATTTTTCCTTTGCTGTAGCTTAATCTATTTAATTTATTTTGCAGTGCAGTGTTTTTGGAGTCCATTGAGTAACTGAACAGGTGCTTCCTCGCCTCAAGTCTTTTATAGGCAGCTAATGAGTCAGTTTAAGTGCTTTCAAATTTCAGGCCATTACAGACAGGAAATGAAGAAAGCACTTCAGGACAAAATCAGCTAACTTATTTTGGTGCGTATTTCTCCTGCTGAGGGTCGCATTAATGATTTAAAAAAAATGTCAGAGTTAAAAATGACCTTCAATTTGAAATGAAGTTTTAGTCAGAGCGATTAACCCCAGTCTGATGTGAGGTTTAAGGATGAATTCTCTGGTGTTTTCTTTTCAAGTCATAATAAATAAAAAGACAGTTGTTTTTCATTCATCCTATGTGGAACCTAATGTGAAAGTTTAACTAATCAAAATTACGCAAGGATTGGACCACATTAAGTCATTTCTTTCCATATGTGTTGCATTTACATCACATTTTGTAAGTATTTTTCACACAAAAAATCATTATCTGTAACATTGGGTACTTTACGATGCTTAATATGTACTTAAGATGTACCAAATATATGTATTAATATGTACTAAATATACATTATAATTCTATGTAATTTCTTACATATACTTATTTATATGTAGTAAATTAGATTTATATGAAAATAATAAATGTAAATATCATGTCCAAACATACATCTAAATCCTAAATATAAAGGTTTGATTAGTTGAACTTTTGACATCTGACATCATTTTCTAAGGACTAAGGAACATTCAGCGGAGCAGAGTGGGCAGTGAGAATCCACCTCAGCTCGGCTGTGGTTGACAAAAAACCCCAGGAGTCATAGCTTCAGTGCCTCACAAACACATCGTGGAATCTGTTCCACACTGGGAGATGAAAGAGAAGAACTGTCAAAGACTCAAAGAAAGATTTTTACTGTCATTGTATTTCTACAAGGAAATTTCCGATGGCACTAAACAGTAGACATAAAAAGAAACAAAAACCAAGATAAAAATATAAAAATCAAAAAGTATGTTAAGAAGTTTAAGTAAAATGTCCTAATAAATAAACAGTGTTATTGCACATTCAGTGGTATGTCGAAATGACCAATATCTTTATACCTATAACCCTACCAACTTATTTCAGTATTTGACTTGATTAATGATGACCCAGTAACTCTTTACCGTTGAGGGTGTCTCCTTCTTCCCTTGAGGAACTAAATATTTTTTGCATTTTGTAAATACGTAGGAAATTATGTTGTTTCTTGTTCTGCACTGGATCCTTATCTTACAAAGTTTTGGGATGAAGAAGTGCTATAAGAAATCATCAGTTTGCTCTGGTTTAATGTTTTCTGGTTTTTGTCTTGACAGATGTGAGTTGGAGCTAAACAAATAAATTAAACTAAAGTCACAGTCTGTCTGGACGGCAAGATTAAGAGAATACTTTTCAGAACTGAGTTAGCTTCTGTCCACACTGTTACCACATTTTCAAACAAGGTTACAGGTATTGTGAACACGTTAATGCTTCTTATGTGTTAAGTTCTACAGTTTCTGTGAACGCGTCTCTGACTCTTTTGTCTTGCTTAATGCACCTTTTAGTTTCATGCACCTTATATATGACATAATAAAAAAAAATAGAGCATCCATTGACGCTACGCCCTATAATACGTTGCGTCCCATAGTGCCTAAAATAAGGGTAATTCGAGAAATTCGAAGTGTCATCCAAAAGTTTGAGTTAAATAGTTCAGCCGGTAGCTCGAGGCCGTTTCCACAAAGTTCTAATTTAGGTGCATTTCTTCCAAAGTCACAGGCAAACTTGAGCGCAGGCGGCCTGTGCAGTCAAAAGAACCAGCGTGGCACTCTTAAAGAGAAAAAACCTGATCTCCTTTCCAACAAGGGGAAGTGTGAATATGACAAAGCCTTCCCATCTGACACCCAACCAAACAAACAGCCATCTGTCATCACAATAAGTGGCACCTGATGTGCTGCACTTAAGAGGCACCTTGAATCTTTTATACTCCATCTGACAATTAAACTGAGCCAGTTATCTTCTGAATTATTGAGTCAGCTGTACAGTTGATAACAAACATGCTCAGTAGCAGCGTTTCTTTTTTTAAAGTGGCTCTGATGACGAAGCGGCCGCGTACCGTCCGCCGCTTTACTAATTCATGTATTTTAATGAGCTTATCTGGCCGTGGTGTCAGTTTGCTGCCAACGTCTTCCCCCGTCAGCGACACCAGCTCTTTGGTAATTCATATTCTTGGCCCCAAACAATAGGAACCTCTTCAAACTCCATAAGAGATAATCTTCTCAACCTTAAAGTCACCTGTCTCAGGTGTATCGAGGGAGAATGTCAGGTGAAACATTATCACCAAGTCGGCCGTTGTTAAAAATATTTTTTTTCTTTTTGTTCATTTGACATGACTTAACACCACTTACAGCCTTCCTGCCAGCAGCAGGAGGAGGGTTATTTTCCACCATTATGTTCCTGGGTGTGGAAATTA
This sequence comes from Oryzias curvinotus, assembly GCA_023969325.1. Taxonomy (NCBI): domain Eukaryota; kingdom Metazoa; phylum Chordata; class Actinopteri; order Beloniformes; family Adrianichthyidae; genus Oryzias; species Oryzias curvinotus. The sequence goes on from CM043715.1 coordinate 11,405,474, forward strand.
AATCATGCAACAGGAGATTTGATGACATGTAATATTCATTTTAACAGGAGTCATTAATATCTGTGGTATCCTGTGACTAATCCCAAAACTGGCACAAAGAGGCAGGGTGGAGGGGTGTGTGAGAGGACTTTTCCAAACCTGCCTCATCCTCTTTTTCCTCTTTCTGCTCGCTGGGGAGATCTCTGACAGAAATCAATCCATTGGGAGGAATTCAGACAGACAAGTTTGCTATTGTAACAAATTTCTGTACTAAAGATTTTGATATGTTTAAAAAAGGATCACAGTCCTGCAACCAGCACGGAGAAGGGCTTTAAATCCAGCTGTGGAACAGTTTCTCACATCATGCTTTCAAGTTTATCTTTCCAGATGTCTAATAGTATTTTCTTTTTTTAATATGTCTGTCTGTAATCTCAAATCTTAACTCTAATTCAATTGATAAAAAAATAATGATTCTAGTCTACAACTAGGAAAGAACAAAACAAATATCATTTTTCCCTCCATGTTAGGCTTCGTAGACCATTGAAATAATTCAGTCTTCTTACATTATTTTGGACAAAAAGAAAAATTAGTCTTATAATTAAAACACTAAAATTAGAAATTGAAACTGAGGCCTTTTTGACTTAATATTTACTAGGAAATCCATTTATATAAAGACATATGTGGTCATTTTTTTCAGTAAAAAATCAAACCCGTCAAATAAAGTCTTCCAAACAAAAATATTACTTTATCATAAAGCACACGTTTGATGAAAAACAAATAATGTGGATCAAAGACTTTTTTTTCTTCTTCTGAGAAATAAAATGGAAGTCCTGCAGAATCTTTCTTTACATTGAATTGTCTTTGTTTTATTTACATGAACGCCTTGTGTTTAGATTTCAAACATTAAATACCTTATTGGAAATAAAAAAAATGTGTTAGAATGATGGAAGAACCACATGATTTTACTCTCCCTGTGTGTCAGAGTCACTGACTGGGCTTCTTCTGCTTAGGAATGTACATAATATGAGCAATTTGGTTCTCAGAAGTTTTAAATGACATCACGATTTCCTTATAAATGGTCAGTTATTAAAGAGCAGACAGTTGAAAACTGACAGGAAATTATTCCAGAAACGGAGACGTTTATGTAAAAGGGGAGGAATCCTGATTTAGAAAGCTTCCAGTTTGTCATTTCGCTATAATTGTCCTTGATAGGGTCCCATTTGCCCCTGACGGATTACCTGTCCGTGCCTAGGCGGGGATCACTCTGTGTCTGCCGCTCAGCGGTGGCGGTTGTGTCTGTTGCATTGGCTTCCTGGGCCTGGCAGTCCCAGGGATCCCTGACAATGTCACGAGCTGCGGATCACATCACGTCTGAGCCTGGGGGTGTCTGTGTCTTGAGGTGCTGTTTCTGGCCAAGCCGATGAGTTTGGGTTGCCCTCTTGGAGGCCGCTTTTGCACGGTGAGGTCTGCAGGCCTATTGGGGTTGGCTCCGATGGTCGATCTGTTCTGTCTTGGATAAAGGTTGGTTTGTGGGATGGGGATTGTGTTTGACCAGCTGAGGTACTCACTGAGAAGCTCATGGACCATCTTAGCTAATTGAATGCTTCGGCTCTGTCATTTTCTGACCAGAGCTCCTGCAGGCGACTAATGTCGCCTGCGGGAGCTCTGGTCAGAAAATGACCAGAGCAACTAAGTGTTGCCCCTTTGATCCCCCCTCTCATGTAGTGGTTCTGGTCTTCATCTTTCTGTGCAGTCTTTAGCTTTTCTAACATCAAGTAGCCTGGTCAATTCATGCCTACCATTCTTGTTGGGGACCCCTGCCTAAACTGGAACTCTCCTTCTGGGCAAGGGAGACTCTGCCCTTTGCTTCAAATAGATGAAAAGTAAAAACTTCACCAAAGTCAGTCCTGTAGATCCTATGACAACAGCATTGATTTATTAAGAAGCACCTGAACTTCCTCATTAAACTGTAATGTCTGACGTTGACTCTTCTTTCTGCTACAAGCAAAATTCCCTCCCTCTGTCGTCTGACGAACAGATATAAACTGGTAATAGATTTTACACAAATGGTTGCAGGCATTGTTAGTAGGTGGAGGTGTAGACACAACAATAATAGTAGCTGATAAAACTTTGATCATCTTTTGATCCCAGTGGTCTTTTAATCATAAATATGAAATTTTTTGGCAAAATCAAAAAACCTTTGCTGTTTTCTAGGAGAGTAACAGGAGTTCATTAGAAATCTGAGATCTTGGCGGGACCGTTGGTGCGGTGTAAACCCGCCCCCAACTACCCATTATCCATATGCTTACATACGCTCCCACTAGCTTAGAGCCCCTCACACCCCCAACCTAACATTAGCGGTGCAATAAAAATGGTGAAAAATATTGGAGCTATCCAGCCGTACAGTGTGAACCAGATTCCGGCTTGGATGAGGAAAACAAAGACGTACATGGATCTAGCCGCCAACAAGTGGATGCATCAAAACGGAGGTGAGCAGGAAATGCAGTTTCTACATCACTGCTACAAGCTTTTTCAAACAGCATTTCTTCATCGGCTCCTGATTCACAGCGATTTTAAGTAAAAATATACTTAGAAATGTAATTTTGAACGTCATTTTCTTTATACATACTTCATCTTTAAGAAAATGCCATGTTAAAAACACCAAAAACACAATTTTCATCAGAGTGGAGTGATTTGCTAAAATTTGCTAAATAGCATATTTTTTTTTGCTAAATTCTCAATGTAGTTGTGTGTAATGTGTGGAAAACCTTACAAATGCCCTTTCTCAGACCGTTTTACTTGTGCAGTCTCGTATAGTGAATCCACCTACCACCCAATAGTTTAGAGTCTCCACTGATCAAACTGAAGCAACACACCAGCTGTGAGAGCATCACCCTGCAGACGCCTAGATCCGGCCCAGTTGCTGCTGAGTGGGTTCAATATTTGATGAGGGACTCGGGTCGAACCAAAGGCTTGACTCTGGGAGAGTGTGAAGCAGGGGAACACCCAAACCGTCCACTATTGTTACCGCTGCAGCGCTGCCCTGCTATTCATAGAGAAAAGGATAGAGTTCCGCACTCCCAGTCTGAAAGTTTCACTAAGGAGAGAAACACAATGAAGTCAGGATGACAAAGACGGCGTCTCATCAATATCATGGGCGCTTCTCTGTAGTGGCTCTGCAGTGTGACAGCTTGAACAGAGGACTCCGAGTTTATGTTTCATATTATACGCACCTGCACTTTCCATTAGTAAGCTCATGAAGCTTCCTGACATTCCTAAAGTGAGTTTTGAAAAAAATCACCAATATCTGTTTTTAGGCTAAATATAGTAGTGTTTAGTTTCTCAGCTACTCCCTAAAATTATAAATATGTTAAATTTGCTTTACCATAAAAACTACATTTGTCTTTTAGAAAAATCTGTGGTGTTTAATTTATTTATTATTCAAATACAACACAAACTGGTGGAGTTAAGGTTAATTTGTTTTCCTTTCTTGCTTTTGTTTCTAAATATGTAACGGCAATGCAGAATAATGAACATTCAATCTAAGTACAAGTGTTTTTATATACTGGAGACTCTGGCAACAGTGGCTCAGGTGGTTGAGCGGGTCGTCCAATGATCGAAGGGTCAGCAGTTTGATTCCCCGCTCCCACCAGCCAAATGTCGTTGTGTCCTTGGGCAAGACACTTCACCGTCCCTGCCTCCAGTGTGGCCTCCATTGGTGTGTGAATGTGTATGGATGATCCCGGTGATGGTCAGAGGGGCAGTAGGCGCGAAATGGCAGCCACGCCTCTGTCAGTCTGCCCCAGGGCAGCTGTGGCTACATCAGTCGCTTACCATCACCAAGTATGAATGAGGAGTGAATGAATAATGGACACAATGTAAGCGCTTTGAGCATCTGGAAAAGCGCAGAAAAATCCAATCCATTATTATTATTATTATTATTATTGACTATTGGTCAATTTCAAATACTGATGTGACAGAAAGCCTAGTCATGTTTTGTGATATTTGTTAATGATGGAGGCTTCACAAAGCAGCTTGTTGTGTGTTGTTTTGTGCCGCTAATGACAATATTTACAAGCTAGATGTGTATTTTAATCTTTTTCTGATGAAAATATTGCAGGAAGCGTCTCTGAACAGAAGTTTTCCTGTCTGTCTAACTCCTTTTTTTTGTAGACTTAATTATGTTGATTTGCCTCCTGGACTACAACTGTATCTACACACTATTTTCAAGTACGGAGTTTTTAACCCTTGTGCTATTCTAGGCACTTTAACGTTGGGAGTTGGGTCATCTAGACCCCACAAGACAGTGCTCTGAACCTTTTGTCTTCAATGATTTGTGATCTTCACTGGTGTCCATGGATTATATGAAATCTTTCCACCTTAATCCACCTTTGTCATGGTAGGTATAACACATCAATGTAAGGGTGGGGTCATGTAAGATAGCAGGAGGGTTAAGCTCAACATTTAGGTTGCCAGTGGGATTCCTTTTTTGCTGCTTTTCCACCATTTGTTTATTTTAAGCATCCTTATGAAGACCATGTCACACAGCTTCTACATGTACGTTTTGTGCAAATTGCACAGATAAAAAGTGTTCGTATATGAATGTACCTGACCAAAGTGAGGAAAGTTGTGGTCTTTACATAAAATTTTCACTGATGTATCACGAATGAACCAAGTTCAAACCATGGAAGAAGTACGAATAAACCATGCAGAGAACATGTAAATCACCTAAAGGGTCCAAAATTTGTGCGTCTATTATGTAATATTAACGTGATATTTGGGCCATATACGCGATAAAAAGTTATACATCGTGGCGTGCGTGAAAAGTCTGTTAGACATAAGTGGAATGGGGGTGGAACGCCACAAATGTGCGTATGCATTTTGCAAAGATCAAAGCTCTAGCGAGTCATGCTTAATTTCACAACATGTAGTTGAAGAGGTCAAATGCACTTGATAGCTACTGATTGATAGCACCTTAATATTTAGTTGAAGTGTGATTACTAAAGGTATTTGACTGTAGAAGCGCTAATTTATGTTTGAAAGTTACACTGCTAACTTGAAATGAGTCCTTAAGTCTTTTTTTTGCCAGCTGATCTGGATCTAGATTGTTTTCAAACTTCCAGTTACTTTCAAAAGCACAGCGTTTTCTTTTCTTTGTGATCATTGTTGCAGCAGCCATCTAAGCATTAGCTTTGCCTGTCTGGGAAGCAATACAGTATAGGCTAAACTATAAAAACCTTTGAAGCCTGTTAGTATTCTGCGGGGAAAAAATGAAGGTTGGGATTCTTAATGGTACTCTGGGTCTGGTGACTTCTCTGTTCTACATTTTGTTTATAGATGCACTGAGAATGCCCGGAGAAAACCCATGCATGCAGGACAACATGCAAACTCCACACAGAAAGATCCCAACTGGGATTCAAATTGGACCCTTTTTGCTATGAGGCAAGAGTGCTAACCACTACAACACTGTGCAGCCCAACATCAGCTTTTCAGGAAGAAATATAAATGTTAATTTGATATCTTAATCAAATAAGAACATCTGAATAGTCTACATCTTACTAAAAAAAAACTTCAATGACTCATTGGAGTGCATAAAATCTGGCTTCATGTTTACAAATGTAACTGTTTTCCTTATATGGGAACCAGGTTTAAGATTTACACAACATTTTAATAACCAGGTTACTCAAAAAACCTGATCGCTTACTTAGATGTAAACAGTCTCAACTGAGGAAAGAAAATCCTGTACATCCAATCCTAAAAAAATGTTATTCGATGCTTTATATGATAACAGAAAAAAAAAAAAAAAGATTTTTATTACACAGCACACATGTTGGAGCTTCAAACATAAAGAATAACATTTGTTTTTGTGTTCATAAAACAGTAATAAATCAATAATTAATAGCTGATATGAAAAGAAAAAACTGGAGCTTCAGTTCAAGCAGAGCTGCTTAAAACATCAGGCTGTTCAAAGAGGAGCTAATCCACAGAGGTGGTGATTTACCTGAGCTCTAGGGCTGAGGTGAAACGTACAGTATCACATGTCCTGCAGGTGTCTGCACTGTGGCTCAGCAGGAACCTAAAAGATTTACTGCGGGACTTAAAGGGGCGCTCTTCTCACAGCGGCTCTGGCTGCGAGCCTGAAGGAATCAACCGCTGCTGCTTTTCTACCAGCCTTCTGGAGGCTCATGACAGAGTTTTGGCAGCTCAGAGAGAAACACTGAAACCGATCCCCTCTTTCTGCCCATTCTGCACAGGTCTTAATCCATAAACCATCCATGTTCAGGCCCGGCTGAGTCCTGCTCACCCCTTACTGCTGCCCCCATCTGCTTTACTTTTTACAGCTTTTATTCAGAAAATCCTTCTGTTACATTTAACATCACTGGTTGAATAATAACTTTGTTTAAATGTAATAACATATTTATAAGATTTAAAAAAATAAATAAATATTAAAAACAAATTTGAAAACAAAAAAAAAAATCCTAAACAATTTCTTATTTGGATCAGGAAATTCTGCAACTGCTACAATTTGAGAAGTCATGCATGAAGGGAATATAGCACTCAATTGCAAGTAATATAGCTTGTTAATAGAAACAAAACTGAGCCTCACGCTAAAACAAAACATGAGCCAAAATATGAGAAAAAAGACATTTGAACTTAGTTCCTCACAAAAGTGTGAGGACAGGAGTATCTGAAAACCATGGTGGTCAATAGACTGTGGGTCTCAAATATATAAAGACTCCCAAATATGCAAAGGATAACTGACTAACACAAACGATAGAAGTATTTTATTCAATAAAACCTGTTGTGAAGACCCCAAAATAACAAAAACAACAAGAACAAATAACCATACTAAACTTTCAAATCACCAATTCTAACATAAAAATGTTTGCACATGTTTTGAATAACAATTCCCCAAACCAAGATCATTAGCAGTTTCTTTTTCATGAATACATGCTTTTTTTTATTTTATATTTTGTAATTTATTTTTTTATACTCAATATACAGCAGGCCCCAGGGTCTTCTGGGTGCGAGGCAAAAATTCTAACCACCGTACAGATGACAAATCATAAAATTGTATTTGTTTTTCTTTTGTAGGTTTTGAAGTTTTACAGGGAAATTTAGGAAGTTACGCAATACACTTTGTCGGCTCAAATGCTGAATACAATGGGGATTTTTGAGGTTCATAATTACATTGTTTTGATAGAAATTGTTATAACAGCTTAATAGTTGAGGTTCTTCCTGATGTTGTGGGGTGTTCGTTCATATGGTTGTGCGTATTAAGTGCTTCTACAAGTTGTGTAATACACAAATATTTTTGTCCAACAGAGACAGGGCTACAAATGTACAAGTTCACAATTTAGAAAAAAAAAAAAGAATTCAGCTAAAAACGAATTATTTAAATAAAGGTATAGGGCAAACGGCGCAACAGTGGTTAGTGATCCTGGTTTCAGATCCCAGCTGTGTGCTGTCTCTGTGGAGTTTGCATGCTCTCCTCATCCAGAGGTTTTATAAAGGCTCTCCGGTGTCCTCCCACTGTCTGAAAAACATGCTTCAAAGGTTAACTGGTGACTCTAAATGTTCCTGTAGGTGTGAATGTGAGGATGTGTGAGTGTGAGGTCCTGCAACTGACTGGCAGGTGTACCCCACCATCATGGGGTTGGCTTCAGCAACCCCATGATGCTGAAAGGGGGTTTCAGTAGATTGATGAATGACTGAATAAATAAAGGTAACAGATGGATAGAACTTTATTTGATCCTATGATAAGAAAAATTATATAATATATATATATATATATATATATATATATATATATATATATATATATATAATTTTGTTAATAATTTAGGGGAAGTCACACATGATTATATCTATTCATATCATTATTTCTTAGTGGAAACGTTGTATCTTTAGGATTCATTGGTGGAAAAAATGTAGCGGAACTTTTTATCATTCAGAAATCAGCAATCCACCCGAGACCTAACAGAGTCTCATTTGTTCGAACCTCATGCATTTGCGTTCCTGCCAATTGCAGTTTGTCTTCAGGAAACTTTTATTTTCCTTGTGAAAACATCCCTTCTTCTTCTTCTTCTTCTTGTACTTTCGCCTTGTGCCTCCACAGGACAAACAGCCGTATCAGGCCCCAGCTGCCGACATGTCTCAGTGGCGTATTTATTTAAACCTGCTGCTGCTCCTGCCGCTCGGCACAGGCCTCGCCGGGGACCTCCCAAGCTTGTTTGGGAATCCATTCACACCTGTGCATTAAATTACTGACAGTAATGTTACCAGTAATGCTTGGACCGGCTCCCACTTATGATCGCGTTGAAGTTGCAGGAGCTTGGAACCATCGGACACGACGGCAGAAAGAAGGGAGCAGCGTAAGACATCCTGCTGGGTGGAACTGCTTGGAGATGCGTTGCACTTTTTATTTTTAAGCCCGATGGTACATAAACAGCTGAGCTGATGCATTCAGTTATGCCTGTCGATGAGTTGAGGAGTGTTAGTGACATGAAGAACCGCTGTTATTCATGTTGTTACTAAATGCTGTGGAGAATGTTTCTTCTAAAAGCCCACGCGCTGACAGTGCTGCCTCAGGGTGGGGGGCAGGCGAATCTTTGTTTGAATGTTACCTGGCTGCTGAGGCCTCAATAGCTTTTGAACTTGAAAGGTGCGGAGGCATGAACACCTGTGCAGCCCCCCACCTCCCCCATCAGGATACCTTTCACCTCGTCTCACTCTGCAGCACTCACTGAGGAGCTGAGAAGAAAAGAGGGGCGAAGCGGAAAAAGGAAAGTTTCCAAAGACGCCTCCCAAGTTGTCAGTTTAGGGTCACAGGTCGGAGGTCAGCACAGAGGGGGTGTGTCAGGTGTTAAGTGGGGCAAGCAAGCCGATGGAGGGCTTGCTTACCTGGTGACCTGCTAACCTAGAGCCAGGTGGGAGCACAAAGCACCTGGCTTTAGTAAGCATCACATAAACAGGAAGGAGATCCCAGCAGACAAACCCAGCGTGATGAAAGGTGTCATCAGGAATGAAAGCAGAACAAAAAGTCATCAACTGATCGACCAAAAAACAGTAAAGTAGTTGAATTTTGCAACATTCTTTTGATTAATTAGATTACAAAAGTCTACGTTTTATTTGCAACTGATAACACAACTGTTTTTCAACTTTTCATTGAACTTTTTAGAATTGAACTGAAATTCACTTCTGAGTTGTGGGCAGGACTGTTGGCATGGAGAAAGCCTACACTCATTTCCCATCATCCCTTTTTTAAGGCAATGTGAGCTCTATCCAAGCATACAGTTTTGAGCCAGATTCCAGCTCAGACGAGAAAGACAAAGACGTACTTGGATCTATTTGTCTACAAGTGGATGTATCAGAAAAGAGCAGAACAGGGAGCTTGCAGCCCTCCGACTGTAGCTTCTACTTCACAGCTACAGGCTTTTTCGAATGTGATTTTTTTCATCTGCTCCTGATTCACAATTATTAGAATAAAGAAATGATCAGAAATGCTGTTTATCTATCATGAGAAAAATGCTACAAGAACACTTTAAAAAGCAGCAAAAACACGAGTTTCATTGCAGTAAGTCTTTAAAGTTATATGTTAGAAGTTGTAATCATTCTTGGTGAGCATAGATTTTTTTAAACATTGTGATATATTTTTCATATATTGAAACCTCTTTTAACCTCTACAGGTTAAAAGGTCCGGATTACGTTGTCTGGAGGGAAACACATTTCCTTTATATAAGCCACAAAACTCGGTTTTAAACCGAGCTGTATGTTAGGAAGGTGAACTGTTCCATCCCTACTATTAAACCAGTATGTCTATGTTGATATAGTCAATCAACTGTTGCGGTAAATTTAAGAAGGATTTATTATTTATTGTTTAATTACATTACATCAGGCTTGAAATTGCTCAAGAACTGACAGCTTTATTTTCATTTTTATTGCTTATATGCAAATTAATAAATTAATAAAATAATTTTTCTGAATTTTTTGTTTTTTGGTAAACACAAATCACATTCTGACCAAAACAAAGCTGTGACCCAACATTTAAGGTTTAAACAGAATTGTAGGGAAAGTGAATCTTTGCATCCCTTACTGTACCTTACTGTACTGTACCCTTCAGCATTCAAAGTTCCTCTCAAAATCATGCAAACTGCCCAAAGCAGATGCACCTGTGCACACCTATACCATCAGAGATGCATCTTTCTCCTTTCATGATTTAGCTTTGGCTGTAGACTATTCGGCAGGTTTCTGAAATTGCGACCGGGTTCATTCCTAATGTCACTGACAGAATGATAGCAATAAGTAAAGCTCTTATGCTTTGTCCCTCTCGCACAGAGACTCCTCCAACTTCTATGAATCTTTCTTTTAAAGATGCTCTGCTCTTAGAACTGTGACATTTACCAAGCATTTGCTGTTTTATGTTGAGGAAGATTGTTCTCAAAGGATTTCACCATTATTTTGTGTGTTTTCTTTCATAGGCTGGAGAGCAGAAGTTTACTTATGGGAGCCTCCGCCTCTTTAAGACTTCCTTTCTATTGTTACACACATGATTTTAGTAATTACCTCAGTTGTTTATGAAACTGCAATTATTGGAAAAAAAAGAAAAGTTGATTGCAACTTTTATTCGTAAAGCCAGATTGGTAAAGCTTTATAAGAAACTTTTTTCTTTTAAATCTGTAGGAATTTAAAGAGGGTGCTGAATTTCACAATTGCAGATGCAGGTTGTGTCTGAAGTCCGTCACTACTACTACTTATAGCATGTTTGCCATTTTGTAGTGCCGACCTAGTCTACAATTCTAAAATCAAGTGCCTTAGTAATTTCCCAGAAATCTCGGAAAAACCAGGGTGGATTGGTGAATATAGACCATGATGCATTGCTTATAACTGATTTTTCATGTGTATAAAATGCAATTGAATAAATCTTTTACAAAACCATATAAGTTTCATCATCAGAACACAGTGGTCTCATAAAAAACCTTTCGTAAAATGTTAATCTTTATCCAGTTTCTACATCAGGAAATTGAAAACATCAAATTTGTTGCTTAAAAAAAAAGATTGTACAGCACAATGTAGCTTTTGAGGAGTAGGGAGGGATTTCGGACATAGCCTGTTTTCCAGAACCGGGACGCGGGGCTCACCATCTTGCATGTTTCTATTTCCCTGTGACAGTTTAATGAATAAAAACACCTCCCTTCAAGGGTACTAAATGTACACATTTATGAAACTGTAAAAAGGAAAAACAATCAGACTGTGGATGCTCTCTAGTTTCCAGGCGTGACATGCTCTGAGTAGCGTGAGCTTAAAGCACAAAGGCAGTACACGTAAAGGTTAAACGCAGCGTTGCCGCACTAATCCGCAGCATCAGTGACATGCGATCATCTGACCAAACAATTGTTTTAATTAGAATGTAGATCACCACAGAGCCATGCCGCTCTTACAGACGGAGATGCTGATAGCTGAGAATCTGTGTGCAGATAATGAAAAGGCTTATTACTTTAGTGGTGTGTGTGTCCCTGTAAGCCCAGGAACAAGGCAGGATGACATTAATGATGATCTGTGACATACGGCTGAGGGAGGAGGAGGGCTGCTCCTCAGTGAGCTGATCTCTGACATTCAGCGCTCTGTTCATTATTGATGTCTGTTCATGATGAGTTAGTGATGAGGCTGAGAAGGTCCCCGAAGCTGTGTGACAATGGGTTCATCCAAAGAGAGTCTGTCGTCTAAACTCAAACTTGAAGTTCAAGTTTTTTCCAAACAGAAAGAATCGGAGCATTTTAGCCATCTAAACCAGTGTCAAATAACATGTGTAAACAGCTTCAGGCAGGTTGTTAAGGGTTTATTTGACAGACTTTCATTAAACATTAGTAAATGTTCATCATGGCAAACCACTGAAAATGTGCTTGTCTGCATACTCTTTCTGTAAATACTCCCTCTGAATGATTTAGAAACGACAAGACACTTTGGAAGACGAGGCTGCATGTCGTAAAACAAACTGTATTCATTTTTGGTACAAAGAGACAGAGAACTCTCGTTTCAAATCAGACATTTTACATTTCAGTCTACGATAAAAATCTCCTGGTCCTCACCACAACTTAACTCAGTGGTTTCCAAACTGGGGGGTGTGCCCCCTAGGGGCCGCGCAGAGGGGGGGCGCGGTGGAGTTTAGAAACAAAGGATTTGTATGTTTGTGACAGTGTGGGGGGGTGCTCGAAAATATTCTAACCTTCAGAAAGGAGGGCCCTGCAGAAAAAGTTTGGGGGCCACTTACTTTACCCTTGTGCTATCCTAGGTACTTTAACATTGGGAGTTGGGTCATCTAGACCCACTAGACGGTGCGGTGAATTTTTTTCTTCAATGATTTGTGATCTTCACTGGTGTCCATGGATTACATGAAATCCTCTCCACTTTTATCCATCTTTGTCATGGTAGGGAGAACATGTCAATGTAAGGGTGGGGTCATAGGATAGCACAAGGGTTAGAGGCGGTACTACTTGTAGGGCTATTTGTCTAATTTAAAATCACAGAAGACCTTTAATTTAGTGACTCTCAATTGTTGTAAAACTATTTCAGTCAGACAACTCATGCAGTAGAGAAGGCTTTATTTTCCAGATTTTCTTTTAGTTTGGCATAAGGCTCCGTTTAGATATAAAACAAGAACTCCATAGAAAACTTCGGGTATAAAATTACCCCTAACGCAGCTCACAGGTGGAAGCCGGGGAAGAGGGTGGGGCAACAAACGCAGTGCTTGCGGAAATGGATGACAGAAGGCGTAGAGCACACACCTCATTTTTTAAGTAAGTCACGAAAGAGGTGAGTTAATTGGGCTGAACCATCCATGGGGAGGTGTAAATAGGTAAACGCACTGCTGAGCTGCCTGCCTGAAATTCTCCCAAGGCCGTTCATTTTTTGGTTGTGAAAACTACAAGTTTTATCTGTCAATCTTATATGACTTACTAAGAAGCTTAAAAAGAACTTGATTATATCCAGAGGTTCTCATGCTGCAAGGCAAACTCATACCATTACAACTCCACCACTGTGTTTTATCACCATGTCATCAGTCAAATTTAAATGGAATCCCTCAAGATTGTGATCAAAGCTAAAAAGGAAATTGCAATTTTGGAAACATGGTACATTTCTCCTTATAAAAAGCCAGATTTTTTTTCTTAAGATGAAACTTTAGTGTTTCAGATGTTACATATTAGGACTTAATACAGCACATGATATGACTGTACAATGTTGTGGCACACAATTTTTTTTATCATCTTATTAATAATGTAAAATGCTAAAATTATGGAGATTTTGGTATTTTAGTTTGAAAAAAAAAAAGAGCCTAATTATTGTATAAGTTTCACCCATTAACCAGATCACAAAATAAACTTATTTTGAATGTAATGAAGCGTCTGATTGGTAGTCAGAGGCGTACAGGTTATTGTTAGTATGAGTGTGGCCCCCAGTTTTTAAGTTCTTCAAACCAGGAAATGTTTAAACAGGGTCAATTAGCCACTATTTAGCGCAGAGTGCGGTTCTGGCAGCTCTTGTCTGCAGCTGACTTGACAGGGGTCATGCTCTCTGGACTTCTGCATATCAATTATGGGGCCTTTCACAGTTTGCTGCTTTGGAAACATTAGACAAGTTCAATCCCTTTGCCCTTCACTGCTTTTGTGCACGCCTTTGAAATCAGGAAAAAAAAAAAAAAACTACACATCTACGGGGGGTGGAATTTGGGAGAAGTTTTCCGTCTTTCTTTAACACATCCATATACGCGGAATCACGTTCATCCTTAACAAGCCTTAAACAGTTGGTAATCACTACAATAGTCAGAGAGACTCTGGAAACATGGTGATAAGAAATCCCAAAGTTAAGGGTCGCTGTGTACTTTGGCTGTCATTACAGTGGCAGCATGGGAAAAATCGGTTCTTCTGAATCAACCACACTTTAAGTCTGTATCTGGACATATCATGTTTTCCACACTATAAGACACACTATCACTGACTGTAAGGCTTATTCAATGAGACAAAAGTCAGAGATGAGTCCTTCAGTCAGACAGGCTTTATTAACATCATTCCCTACTCACTACTTAGTGCACTATATAGTGTGTTTGCCATTTTACGGTCTGAATCTACAATTCCAAAATCCAGTATCCAGAGGTCTGTGCAAAAACCCAGTGTGCATCAACACTCACTAGATTGGTGAATATAGACCACAATGCATAGCGTTTGAACAATTTTTGTGAAAAAAGAATTTTCTTTTGTTTTTGTTTTCTATAAACCATCCATCCGTGTTTTCATCATCAGACAGTGGATTCATAAAAATTCTCCGTAAAATGCTCATATTTCTTAGGTTTTTACTTATCTATAATATCTGTAATGTCATATTTGCCGTTTAAAAAGAAAAGAAAAGAAAAGAAAAGAGTGGGCGTGGTTTCCAAATTACTTTTAAAATCCAGGACACTAGACAGTCCCGCACTATATTGTTTTTTAGTAGTTAGAGAGTAGGGAGGGAATTCAAACATAGCCTAGGACTTTGTTTGAAACACGCTACGCTAGCCACATTAGAAGCATTAGCTTGTTCACAATACGTGTAAGTCCCAGCCTTGGTTGCAACACAAAGAAACAGAATGATGCCACCAAAACAAACGTTACTGTGACTATGCTAACTCCTAACTTTGTTAGTAACAGGTAAACAAAACAAAACAAAAAAAAACAGACACTGCAACACGTCAGTATATTCACAATAACACTGTAACAAACATTTGATATTTGACTCTACTCATCAAACTTGCTTTGACATTAGTAAGCACAACCAGAAATAAGGCACTCTGAAAAGAAATTAAGGCTTTTTAGTGCGCCTTATGGTGCGGAAAACAATGTTTCTTCAACTCACTCGTTTTCATGCCTGTTCTCCTTCAGGTTTTTGTGGTTTATTTCTGCTTGACTGAAAGCAGGAACAGGGTTTGGTGTGTCTTATAGCAGCTTCGGCCCCGTGCATTTATGCACTCACACAAACATGCAAACAAACCCACAAACCTTTCTGTTTCTCGCTCTTCTCTGAAAGCAGGGTTACCTCACGAGACGTTTTATGCAAAACAAATTTAAGACGAAAAAAACGTGAAATCTAAAAAAGTCCAAGTTAATGTCTTGACTTGTAATATATCAAAACTGTTTATAAAACACAGTTACGTGGATGCCAGTTCTTCAGTCATGGTGATTTCTTGAAAAAAGAAAAACATCACACGGACAAATGCCAAATTATTGGTTCTGCATCTGCAGCACTGCTTTATTGAAGCCATCAGTGAGGAGTACATAATATCTTTAACATGTTTAGAGCTTCCATGAATCTAAACAGAAAAAAGCGGCAGAATAAAGTTTCACATTCACATACACACACAGTCAGCCTTCCGGCCTATTCAGCAAATGAAGGCTCTTGCAAATATGGTTTTATTTAAAAAATACAAATTATTGGGAGTGTATCATTTAATGCTACAATAAATAAATAGTTATCAAACCCAAAAGTCTTTACATTTTGTGTCAAGTTTCTGTCCTCAAAAGCTGGATAGCAACTGCTTTAGGAGTCCACTAAAATCAACACTGGTTTAAATGTTGACAAAGTTGGGTTTGCTTTTTTTTTAACCAGAAAAAAGACTTTTTGTTGGAATTTTTACCATTTTAATTTGCCCTTCAGAAAAACGTGTGCCTCAAATTATCTAAAATGTAAGATAAACAGGGGTGAGACGAATGTCACCTTTTTTTTCTCTCCAATTATCATTAATAGGAGCAGTATTTTCAAGGGAAAGGCTCAAACTAAAACACTTGTTCCTGCCCTTCAGTGATGAAATTAAGTTGTCATTGGAGCATCTGCCGAATATTTGCACGCTTGTGGCAAAAAAAGGAACTATTCTGAGTCCGGAGTGCTACGTAACAATCAATGCCATTCTAGCAGAAGGGCTGTATTAGTCGGTGTTCCTTTCAGGGTCGCAGAACTGAGGTCACGACCCGTACCTCAGGCAGGTGCTGTCGTTGGACTTGATTATAAAAAAGGTTGACCCAATCTGAAAGATTAGGTCCCATATGAAACCCACCTGGGGGAAACAATCTCTACATCATCTTTTAGCGTGTGTGTCCATCACAGACACATGCGGGCTCACTCAGTGAAGTGGAAATTTAAGCTGACAGTCGACATCTCAAATAAATAAATTGCCCCGTCTTTTTTGTTTTAAGATATTAAAGCAATTTCAATAATTGTTTGAAACAAGTCCACTTTTCCTAATTCCCATCTGTGTCCTTGACGACGGGGGTCACAGGCAAGCCCTCTCCTGACAGCTGCACCAGATGGGGAAGAAAGAAACGGAGGAGTGGGGGGGGGGGAGAAAAGAAGAAGAGGACTTCTGTCAATGTCCAAAAGAGAATTGAAGTTATTTCCCCACTTTTTGAGTCGGCTTTAGAGCCCGCTGCCTTAAGATGACAGGCCAACGGCCTCAGGCAGTAGAAGTCAGCAGCAGTGGCTGAGAGAAGGACTGGAAAAATACCTGGCTGTTAGACGAGTGTTTGAACTCCTAATTGTGCAGAGCTTTTGGCAAATCCGTGAGTTAGAGGGGAGGCCTTGTCCAAACAGAGAGGAGTAAAACAGATACCTTCGGCTCAGAACTGGAGTCCAAAAAATAACAGCGATAAAGAGGGATGAGAGATCGCTTGTTTACTTTGGATATGAGAGACTCTGATCACTTCATCACTGAGACTAAAACACACGTGGTTTACAGAAAATGTGACACTGACACTTACATTTGATCCTCAGAAGATACTTTTGAGTGAGTACATGGCTGGAGAAAAAGCAACATTTCCTCTCGTCTTGAAGGCTGTCAGTCGGTTTGTTGTGGAAGCAGTCTGTGTATTTTTTTTTGTTGGTCTGGAGTTATGTTTGCATATTTGTGTAGTTGAATTTGATTTTTAACAAAAAATTGGTCATTTACTGAAGTAGTTGGAGTAATGCTACATCTTTCTTTACCATAACAAATATATTTGTAAAAAATGGAAGTGGTTTGTATTTTGTTTAATACATAGGAACAGTAGAACTATCTGACATATGAACTATGAATGAAGTAAATAAAAGTTCCAACAAAATAGTAAAATCCTAAGAAAAAAGGATTGAATATGAAAATAAGACATAGAATATATAGACTATAATAGAATATGAGATTACAGAAATGGTAGATTTAAACTGATATAAATTACTTTCTGTATATATGTTTTCTTCATGTATGCACACAATAGATAGGTGCTATTTGAAATATTTGTTTTAAATGGAACAAGGGTATATACGATGTAAAAGAACACTTTTCAAAATGGCATAGATAAAAAATGTGTCAAACTATAGAAGAATAGTCTTTCTTTCCTTTTTATTCAAAAAGAAGGAAAGCGAGGTAAGAAGATTACCAATACCAGAGAAAAGTTTGAAAGCAACATTTCCTTTCAATTGTTTTCTAAAGGTAAAAAAAATGTTGCAAAAATATTTAGTCCCAATATTAATGTAGCTTATTATTGTGATTTCCAGGATTTCTACATTTTTAGAAGTCAATAATTGTCTGTTTTTTAAATAATGGTAATTGTGAAACAATTGTGAAACAAGTAACATTACATAACAACTGTCCCTGCCCCAGGTGGAGGAGTTCAAATATCTGGGGGTCTTGTTCACTAGTGAGGGAAGACCAGAGCGTGAGATTGACAGGCGGGGAAGCGTCCGTAGTTATGTGGTCGTTGTATCGGCCCATTGTGGTGAAGAGAGAGCTGAGCCAGACAGCAAAGCTCCCAATTTACCGGTCGATCTATGTTCCAATACTCACCTATGGTCATGAGCTCTAGATCATAATTGAAAGAACGAGGTCTCGGATACAAGCGGCTGAAATGAGCTTCCTCCGTAGGGTGACTGGGCGCTCCCTTAGAGATTAGGTGAGAAGCTCGGTCACCCGCAGAGAGCTCGGAGTAGAACCGCTTCTCCTCCACATAGAGAGCAACCAGCTGAGGTGGCTCGGGTATCTAGACCGGATGCCTCCTGGACACCTCCCTGGGGAGGTTTTTCAGGCATATCCCACTGGGCGGAGGCCCCGGGGAAGACCCAGGACACACTGGAGAGACTACGTCTCCTGGCTGGCCTGGGAACGTCTCGGGGTCCCCCCAGAGGAGCTGGAGGAAGTGGCTGGGGCGAGGGATATCTGGGCATCTTTGCTTAGACTGCTGACCCCGCGACCCGGTCCCAGATAAGCGAAGGAAGATGGATGGATGGATGGATGGATGAATGGATGGATGGATGGCTGGATGGTAATTGTGCCAATATTAACAGTAATCCGCAAAATTTAAAGGAATACTACACAAACACAACCAGCATCATTTTCTCTTTGCCCCTTACTTGATAAAAAAAAAAACATAAATACTTGTAAATGCTTTACAACCTGCAGCATTTGTTTATTCAGGTTAGCAACAGGTGCATTTATCTTACTGTGTAATTTTTGCATTACTAATAATAAAAAAATGAAAACAGAAATTGCAGATGCATGGCATAAATAAAAAACTGTAACCCGATTCTAAAGGTCTTAGAATCGCTAACTTTAATATGAAATAAAAAAAAAGTTGCAGAAGTTAGTAAATTATGCATATTTCTCATAAGAACCATTTAGTCCATTGAAACTGCAAATATCATGCGCTGATTTTGTTCTCACAAGAAAAGGGGCAAAACAAACAAATGTGAAGATTTACCTAAAATGTGAAGCATTCCCTAAAATATTCTGCATATTCCTAATATTGGGCAAACCAAAGTCACAGCAATCTGGTTCTTATCATGAAGAACCACAAATGTAATAAAACAAGCGCGTTAGAAAAAGAAGGCGACGTGTTCTGCCCTAAAAAAGCTTGAAAAATAGCTCACTAAACTCACACTGATGGCTCCTTGGGGATTCCTGCAAAACATTGTCTGCTCTAACAAAAGATTTTGTGTCAAACTGTACAAAAGGAACAAAAAAGATGTTCCAGTTTTTGCTTTTAGATCCTTTCTTTTACAGTTTGTCTCCTTCAATAGAAATTGAAGTAAACATTCAAAAACAGTTTGATATTTGCTGGTTTAAGACAATATTTTAACATCTTCCTTGTTGACCTAAACTTATGTTTACACCTTTTTCAAAGAAATGCTAAACTTTGCTTGACATTACATCAATATATAGACTTGTTAAATTACATATAAAGTCAATTTGTGTCAATTAGTACACTGAGAAGGAAACCTTTATCCTATTCTTGACAAAAAAAGGTCAGTTGATCCCACGAGTAATGACGCTGCTCCATCTGATCCTCTCTGAAGATACTTTACCTGCAGAATCTGATCAGACAGAAGGGAATCAGGCTTACCTTCAAAAGCTTTTTTCCTCATTTCCTCTCCAGCAATTCAAAATAAAACCCACCTGAAGTGAATTTGCTTGTTTTTAACTCAACTGTATGATTGCCTTTATTACCATAAAAAAAGACATTCCTCTGGCTTTCATTTTCTGCCATCACTTCATCTCTGATTCTCTTGGTTTAAATGGTAACACAACCAAACCATACTGAGAGGAACAGGCCTGGCAGTGCTTAAAACATCCAAATGTCAGACCATGACATGCTGCCAGCTGCTGGTGGCTTTGAATTGCCAGGGGTGGCTGATGTCGGTGTGATTGTTTCATTATAAGATTTGGTCAAGGTGTCAAAGAGGTTCCCTGTGTCTGCGCTGGAGCTATTAGGCTCAATTTCAGTTGCCATAGAGGGGGAGAACTGAGCCAGCTCTGTGCGCCGCAGTCAGAGTGGCCTTAAAGAGCCACTGAAAGGGTCACAAAAATTACTATTCATAACACTTAATGGCTTATGAATTAAGTTTTCCTTCAAATTATTGTAATCACACACACAACAAAAAAGGTCATTGGGATTTGGCTTTGGAGACCTCAGAAAACACGGTGAACTTATCATGTTTCCTGTGGTTCTTTGTGTTTCCCTTTAAAAAAACAAACAGATTTTGAAACTTTCATAAATCAGAAGGAGAACTGCAAGTGCGGTTGCAGTTTCTGCCTTTTCATATTGAAAGAAAAACTTCTGGTTTGTTTGGATTCCTTCAAATGATTGCTGGTAGAATTGTACATCTGGGTGTTTTTGTGTGCTCAAACTTTGTTGCCAAGTAAAACCAGAGGTGGCACAAAAAGATGGAGATATGCTGGTCAAATTGTGAAATTTCAAGCATTCAGAGCAGACACCTGAGATCAAACTTCATCTACAGACCTTTAACAATGAACCTGATAAAGAAAGGAATTTAACACAAATTCAAGTGTTCAAAAATAGAAATAGAAGAGCGGACAGAAAGGAAATCAGTCACACTCCCCATGAATAAAAATGTATTCACCTCCTGTGTATTGTGAGTATTAAGGTGAGTCTCTTCTAACACGCTGAAGGGCTCCTATATCATGTAGGGATGACGTTTTCCCAAACAAATCCTATAAAAACTGTCACTGAAATGCTGGAAATTTTCATATCAAGACAGCAAAGCGTGGAGTGGATTCCATGAAGCTCACCTAAAAACCCTGAACCCTCAGTTAAAAGTCCCACTCCTATTTTTAAAAGGTTCCCAGTAGTCTTTTAAATATGATTATGGCGATTTTTGTGGAAATCAAATGGGGCGAAGCAGAGAGCTTGTGACCCACCCACCATATTTTCTACGTCACAAATAAGCTCTTTGTCAAACAGCATGTTTTTGTCTGCTCCTGATTCACATCGATTTGAATAAAGAAATACTCAGAAACGCAAATTTAATCTTCATTTTCTTTATGTAAATCTTCCATTATGAGAAAAATAACATAAAAACATGTTAAAATCACCAAAAATATCATTTTTATGATTGTGGAAGTATTGAGCCACAAGGAAGAGAATTTGTCTTTGTGTATTATCTCACATACAATGGAATTTATTTATATGGACTAAACAAGTTTTGGAGCCAAAATGAAAGTTAGCATGCAGACGGCCTCCATCAAAATGGTTAAACTTAAATTGAGGTTACTTTTTTAAGTAATTTAAAAAAGATGAAAAATATGACGTTTTTCTATAAACAGACTTAGGTCATGTCATAATTCAAGGATTCGTTTCCTAGTTTATGGCCCACCTGCATCAAGAATTTTTTTGAGAAAACATTGAGCAGGTTAATGAAAAACAACATGCAGCTGATGATAAATCAACAAGAAAATAATAATAAAGCCGCCCTGTAATGATGTGTGTCATTACGCGTTGCACTAACAGATGCTGGATGGCTTCCTTGCTGCGCTATTACCGCTAATAATTGGCGTACTTGTGAAGACTGACAGTCTGAGTCATATTACCATAGGTCAATTTTCAAAATTGCATGTATGACGTGTCCACACATACACGTGGCCATTTTCTTTTTCTTTTTCGGAGCCACTCGCAGATTAGATGTAATAGACGTGCCGGGAAATGTGCAGTGCAGAGAATGTCAACCACATGTTCAAACATAAAGAGACCTGTGAGAATTGAGACAAGCACTCATAAGGTTAATCAAATGTAATTTCTTCATGGTCTCTCTGCTTTAGTCCGCCTGTCATTTTATTATTCTAGATTTCTGCTATTGTACAACCGTAATCTGTGCATGGCCGAGCTCTGCCACACTAAATTAGCTGCAAACAGAAATAGAACAGAGTGAGGGTATGCATTTCCCACCTTGGAAATTGGCTGCACACCAGCAACATGTGGGGAAAGTAACTAATTAGGAGGTGGGGGAACAGAGCAGATTTGGGGCGGCTTTGGATTACATGGAATAGTTTTCTTCTTCGGCTGCATTTCTGTGGTCAGCGTGATGGAGGAGGCCTTGTCTTCATCAGGAGCAGATCTGACCTCTAATGTGATTAACTGGCTGGCCAGAACAAAAGAAACTCAAGGTTAAGAGTGGAAGAAGAAGAAGAACAAGAAGAAGAAGAAGAAGTGAGGTCTGCGACTTCTCATCTCAGGTGTTTTTTTAGCCCGGGGGTGGCGTCTCATGCGTGGCACCGATCCAGGTTGAAGGAGTGTTAAACCTCTCAGGATGCGGGGAAAAGGAATGACAGGACTCCTTTAAGCTCCCCTCTGTTCTTGTAATGGACTCCTGAGTCGACGAGGCAGGGTTAGAAACATCAGATGTTCATTTTCCTCACATGAGACTTCTTTCCCCCCTTTTAGCCGTGTTGCCTTTCAGATTCCTCTGTGGCTCCATCTCTTTTACCCAAAGAATCAGAGTCCTATCAGTGAAATCAAAGGTGATTATACAGCTCACTAGTCATTTAGGATCTCTGCGGCTGCGGTAAGTATGTACTGCGGGCCGCAGCCCCAAAGTCTCTGTTTATTCAGTGAAAGTGCTCTGTAATTTATTTAAAATAATCTATTTTAACAAATAAAGAGGTCATTGAGTGAGCGCAGTGCTGCAGGCGCACATTTAAATACCTCTCTAAGAGCCTGACTGGCTGACAGGCTGCTGAGCTGGCTGGACCCTGAGGATGCAGAGGCAGGCCTTCTTCTCTGGACGGCGTGATTCCCCATCATCCGAAGAGCGCCGTCGCTGTGTTGCTGAGGGAACCCTTGCTCCCGATGACAGCGGAGGGACCAGTCTGTTTAAAGTTCACTCTTTGAAATGATTCGAACACAAAGGCTCTGTTTGAGGCTGGGGCCCTCCTGAATGTTTCAGGGATGAGTAAATAACGCAGATGGGATTACAAGGAAGCCCTCTCAGTCATTTCTAAGGGCTTGAAATAGAGCTGGGGTTTCAAGCATACCAGTACATCTCCCCACTTGCTCTCTGTGGTGGCATCAGCAGCTCAGGTGCACTGTGTGTTCGTTATATGCTCCTGTCTGATGGGTTCTGACTGCACCACAGAGCTGGACGCATCAAAGGAAGTCAAAGAGAGGAGGCCAGTCCAACTGTAAGAGGCCCAGTTATATAAATGGAGCCAAAGCACTTTGCTTTATTTGGACTTGTTTGGGCTTATTTGTTTGTACACCACACAGCTTCACGCTTGACGAGATGCAGAGCAGGGTTTTTCCTCCCGGTTCAAGCGGCCACACTGTGCACCTTGTTGCTGCACAAAACAGCTTTTTTGCCTCATTAAATCCTCCAACTTTCTGTTTTGCTGTGAATTTGCCAACAATAGTCTCGCCAGATGCTTCATCAAGCTCCTTTTACTAAGTCTGTTCAGCCATTGTAGCTTGTTTGAGGTTCAAGTACGAAGCAGCACATTTTTGAGTGTTTATTTACCAAGAGTGCAAGAAGAAGACTGACATTTCACCAAACGCCTGAACCAAAACATCAGTGGACCATGACTGGCATCTGGTGCAGCAAGTGCTGCTTCTGCACGGGCCAAAGAAAACCCCGTGAGGAGGAACCCCCATTCACTCCAGTGGCCCAAAGCAGAGAAGGGTCTGAGAAGGAGTTGTTATCATTTCAGTGTAGTGCTTTAATTGAATGTTTTCTCTTTAATTTGTTCAAAATCCAGACAACGTTTACGTCTTTCCACATGAGATTCGAGCAGTTCTCACTCACATTCTGCTATCTGGCAGTTCATCCTCTCCTGATTCCCACAGATAACGTCTATGTTGCCTTCTGAACAGTGAATAGCTCCATCTGTACAAGCTGACATTGTGGTTTGGGTCAGTGAGTCAGGGGCAGGCTGATGGATTACTTTACTAATGATTTTGGCCCTAGAGTGAGCTTGTTTTAAAAAGGCAGACGCTGGGTGAGTCAGTTTGAGTTTCATGAGATGTTATGGATTGGCGGAGTTGTGTGTGGAGCTCTTCTTCAATGGCTGAATTCTGCGCTTGATTATTTAATGTTCTTGTTTTACAAACCGGGTTTAATCTGCAGAGCAAAGAAACAAGAAATTCAATCGGCTCAGATAATTTTAAAGAGCTAAAGCAGGTTAGACCTTTCTTTCACAAGCAAAAGCTGCAGGCTGAATGCTAGACTCTTTCACCGTAACATAATATGCTGATTTACATTTGAGATGTTTGCATGTACTGTACCACCAGCAGAAGATGTCCTCTGTGATTGAGCCCACCCAGAATGCAGTGCTGTGAGGGAGCATGGCCCTTACCTCCCATAGGGGGCAACAAGGTCCTGTGTCCACATTTCAAGCAGGGCTGTCACTCACAGTAGGGGAGAAGGGTTCTGTCTTGGGGTCAGCACTTATGTTCTCCAGCTAAAAAAGCAAGGCTGGCTCTCAGAGGACAGGCGGTAGTTGAACACTGCATGCTTTGTGTTGCATCTTTGCAGGTCAAGATAGAAGATGAGCAGAGCAGATATGAAAGACAGCAGAGGCATGCAGTTTCCAGGTGGAAATCTAAAGGTTCAATACGGGGGATGCCCAAATCCAGGCATCGAGGACCATCTTCCTACTAGTTTTCCAGAAATCCTGCCTTATCTGGTCTTGATTACCTGTATTGGGTGGGTTTAGCCAATAACAAGCTTCAATGGCAGGTTGGTTGGAAAACATGAAGGACACCGGCCCTGGAGGCCTGGATTTGGGCACCCCTGGTTTAGTGCAAAGGACCTGTTGTGGGCGATGCTGTTAGACCCAACACTTACTACATTCTAGGAGTAAAAATGAATCTGTCTGTCCGATTCATATTTTGATCTGCACATCCAGAGTAAGGCACCTAGCAGCTAAGTAGAAACAAACTTTGCATGTGTAACATTTTAAAACTTTTTGGATTTGGGAGTCTCATCTACAGACTTTAAAGATCTACTCTAAGAAAATGGTGTTTCTGGTGTTTTTAACATGTTTTGTTGCATTTTTCTGATGATGGATGACATATAAAGAAAATTAAGCTTAAAATTGCATTTCTGAGAACTTTCTTTAAAATGTTGTTGTAAATCAGGAGCTGATGAAATGAAAAAAAATGCAGTTTGAAAAAGCTCAGGTCTGACATAGATGAAGTGCTGGGCGGGCCACAAGCTCCGCTACATTCTGGCGCATCTACTTCAATTCATTTAATTTTTTTTTCCATTCATTCATCTTCTTATCCGTTTTTCCCTTTCCGGGTCACGGGGCTGCCGGAGCCTATTTCGCCCCTTGTGGGTGAAGGCAGGGGGCAACCTGGACAGATCGCCAGTCTGTTGCAGGGTAGAGTGTCTGCAATCACACACCCATGCATTCTCACACCTAGCATGTTTTTGGACGGTGGGAGGAAGCCAGAGTCCCTGGAGAGAACCCACACATGCACGGGGAGGACATGCAAAGTCGACACAGAAAGGTCCAACATTGATGTTTTGGTCCGCCAGCCGGTACTTGAACCAGGACCAGGGCCTTCTTGCTGTAAGACAAGAGCGCTAACCACTGCGCCACCGTGTAGCTCAATTCAATTAAATTTTATTTATATAGCTCAAATTCACAACTACAGTCGTCTAATAAATCCACGTCTTTGTTTTCCTCATCTGAGCTTGGATCTGGCTCAAAACTGTATGGCTGGATAGCTCCAACAGTGCTCAGCATTTTTGTTTCAGCGGCGATAATGAGTTGTTGGTGTGAGGGACTGTAAGCTGTAAGATAGGAAAATACATAAACAGGTGGGTGATGGGAAGTGGGGCCGGGTTTGCTCTAGCCCACAACTCAGAGGCTAATCTCTAATGAACTACTGCTGCTCTGCAGAAACTTTGTCCTACAAAACGACACAGGTTTTGTGAGTATATCCAAAAACTGGCATAATCATACTAAAAACAAAACAAAACACTGGGAATACTTTAAAAATAGACCAGTGATGATCAGAGTGGGACTTTAACACCAGAGCTTTAGCTCCAGTGTGGATGCTCCATTTATGCAATTAATATAATTCAGATAAGCAGCTTTGCTCTGATATGCAACACTTAGAAATGTTAATTGCACAAGCATTTGAAAAAATACGACAGATAAAAGAGCATGTCACCAACAAAGGGTTAACTTAAGGCTAGCCGTTATAGGGTTAGCTTTATAAAAAAAATTAAAAATGCAGAAATAGTGTGTGAAAAAGTGTTATACTGTACCATGGTCCGGATGAATACTCGATTCTGATTGGCTGCTGGGTGTGTACTAAAAAGTGATAAACCACGGGATAACCGCACAGTGAAAAAAGAAGTTCCGGTCAGCTAGCTTAAATGTTTTGTATCACTGCGCCGGCTTCTTTAAAACAACCTTTAGCTTCATCATTTAGACAAAAACAAGTGGTAAGAGGTGAACCTTCTCTCTGAACTGATGCTTTATATAATACATCGGAAAGATCAGCATAGATATATATTGCTGAATCTTGACTGCAGCTGGTGCTGCGCAATGCGGACTATTTGTTACTTGGTGCGGCGCATCGTTTAGTGAACGTTTGTGAGAAAAGCGATCCTTTTGTAAGTGACCATGGTATAACCGTCCGACACGAAGCGGATCGGCGTGCGTTAAAAAGTAATGCACACTTTGTCGGCCATTAACCCTTACATAGTACATCTTGACTGTTTTGAGGTACTGAAGAGGGTCAGAAGCATTCAGGTGTAGTTAACATAAACCCTTGAAAAAGGGAAAGTGAGAAACTGAGTCCACAAAACCAAAGTTTGTTTCCCCTTTGGCCCACAGATAAGGTTCAGGTTAACAGTATGCCATAAAGAAAAGAAAAAACTATTACTGTATTTTCATTGGATGGTTTCCCTGGATGAATCAGGACCCATCAAAAAAAGAGCACAACATCGGTGATTTGTGTGGAAACTGGCATTTCAATCCACAATGACCTTATGTGGAGTTGTATTTATAAATGGCAGATGAGACCTACAAAATAATAAGTAGTAATGCATTGAACCACATTCAACAAAACTTGATCCCTGATGCTTTGTTTTGAGTATATTAATGGTTTTTTGGAAGATGTTCCACTCTCTGACTGAGAAATTGTAGGATCATTTACACTGCAGGGTCATACCTGAAGGCAACTCAATAACTTCCGGATTGAAGCACAATTAAAAAGTTAATCAGGTTTTTTGCTAAATTGTTTTTTTAATTCTTTTTACAGAAATACTTACACGTACGTACAGTGACCCCTTGCTGTTTTGCAGTTAATCTTTTATGGTCTTGCTGCATCACTGATTGTTTTTAGTGCAACTTTAACATCACCCAGTGAGGGTCCTTAGGCAAGACTCGTAACACTACTGCCTCCCGAGCGCGGTTCGGCTGCAGCTCACCGCTCCCCCAGGGGACGGGTCAAATGCGGAGAAGAATTTCCCCCATTGTGGGATAAATAAAGTATCTATCATTATTATTATTATTATTATTATTATTATTATTATTATTATTATTATTATTATTTCTCAGACAAAGATAAAAAGCTTAAAACTGTACAACCAACCATGTGATAAGTTAAATGGTCCAAATTTAACTTACTTCAGCTAGCTCAGAATTCCCTAAAAAAAACTGCAAAGTGTGAGACTATCTTGATTCTAAAAACAATTTAGACACCACACTCACTTCTTTTCTTTTTTTAACTGCACATTTGATGTCACCAATTATTTGAAGTGAAAACCTAACTTTGGTCTAAATTTACAAATCTAGTGAGTATCCATGTTCACTGGTTTTTCACAGAGACTTCTGGGAAATAACTAGGGCACTGGAAGCAGCAATTGTAGATTTGGAGATCTCTAAAAAAGAAAAGTAGTGAAGGAATTTGGACACAACCTTTTTCCAGATCTTCAAGGCCACGCACACATTTCTAGTGAGAGAACACACAACTGCCCTGAAAAGTTTAAAAGGATGAACGAGGTAAAATCATAATGGGACATTGCAATTTTTTTTTGTTCCAGCAAAACAGATGCAACACAATAGATCGACTTTTTTAGTATGTAAAAAGGTGAATTAGAGAACAACGTACTTTCCTATTGAGAACAATGCAGTACTTTTTGTTTTCTCTTTGAAGCTTTTTATTTTGTTTTACCAGAGTCAAGGAAATTACTTGAAATTAAAAACATTTTCCATCAAATAAACTATTCTTTTAAGATGAAATAATCTGTGTTTTTGGTTATGTATCTTTTTGTCAGTGAAGGTTCTCATTTATTGAGTTGAGTCATGAATCTAGCACGTAAAATGTGATTTCCACAATCTGTTCAGCTGCAACACTCATTCTGACACCTGAAATGAGAGGATTCAACCATGTTCATCAAAAAAGAACAGTAAAGGGGAGGGTCATCAGCTGGATGACTGATTCTCACAGTGATTATAAAAAGCAATGAGGTGTAAAACATCTGCATATTCTGACACAGGGAGGCTTAGATTGTTGGTTTGTCTGCATGGGGGGGTCAGAGGTCATTAGGGCTCAGAGAAACGGGCGCTGAATGACAGGAAGATCCCCCACACTTTCTCCACACGTTTTACCCAAAACACTGACCTCTCTTGTGCCCTGTGGGTGCTCGCCCACCACAGGCATTAGGCACTTAAAAGAAACTCTACCCCAGAAAAAGCACATTGGACCATGTGCCAAATTACATTAAGAAGCGACGCTGGCCTAAACATGTGTCGATCTGCCGTACTCCTTCCTCGGCTCTCAGCCCCCTCTTTAATCTCCTGGAGAGACTCATTTAAGGACTGTTGTGCATGCTAATCCTTGCTAACTTAATTAGAGGTTCAAAGATGACCAAATTGTCACCAGACAACAGACCTTTAGATTTAACAGATTCTACCCAAATTGTAGAATGCCAAGCCCTGCCATGACTTTTACATTTAAATGAAATAAATTGAAACACTTAAAGCATATGAGCCATCTGATTAGTAAAAAGGAAAAACAAATTTTAGGTGAGATCCCACCTGTGCAAGTGGAGAGGATAATTTTTTTATTTCATTGTTTAATTTCTTTCATTGATATGCAATTCTATTTTTATACTTTGAATGAATCTGTCTGTTTAAAAGGTGTTTTACGAAGCTGACTTGTGGAGGTTAGGAGACATTTGAGGGGAAAAAGGGGTCAAAAAGGGTTGGGAACCACCTATAGTGGATCCTTTGAACCAACAGAAAGACACAGAAAGAAGTCAACTGAAAGTCCTGCTCAATTCACAAGTCAGTGGTACCCAGGAGTCAGAAAAATGCTGGTAAAGCCTTTGTCACAACTGCCCTAAGGGTAGATATGGGCATCCTGCGGGCAAAAAAAGGGAAAACTTGTACTGGGGATGCAGGTGGCCCTAATAAAGTATCAAGGTTATACAGTAGAACCCTCCCTTAGCCCATAGTACAGGCATGCTGCGGGCGACAGGTCATACCAAACACTTAGCAGCACTTAAGTGTTTGCACAACCCCATTGTTAGAGGATAAGAAAATACACAATGAGAGTGTAGTTTGTGAGAGCATTCTAAGGCCTCGTTCACACTGCAGGCTGAAACGACCCAATTCCGAATTTTTTGCCCCTAAGTGGCCCAATTCCGATCTTTTCATGACAGTCTGAATGACACAGATCCGTTCTTTTCAAATGCGACCCAGGCCCCTTGGGTTTGCCGGCCTGATTCTGATACGTATCCGATCTTTTCAATTGCGACCGCCGTCTGACCGGACAGGCGACTTGATTCTGAACCGTACGTCATCGACATGCAACAAACGTCATCATTTTGCGTTGAAGTAGGCGGGAACGAGAACATAAACAACAACCGTGGCAGACGATGCTGCTGAGATCAGTCAGTGAAGGGGAAGCAAGGTCCCGATTGGATTAATATTTGGGTGATCGCTCTGTTCAGGCCAAACTCCAAGGCTCTCATCACAACCGGGCGGTTTTTGAAAAAAAAATTCCAGCTAACTGGCCGAGCGTGGTGTTGAAACTTTCCCGCGATGACTTTTTTTTCTTTCTCCCCTTTCCAACCGTGCTCAGAAGCGCGGGGGACCCGAGGCGATCCTCCTCCTCCTCCCTGTTCTGATCCTTAGATTCTCCAGAACGGCTTAATAAAGAGTCCATAGCATTTATTCTGGGGGAAACCTTCGTTTTTTTTACCGTTCTCCTTCCTCTGTAACACACAACATGAATGCGCGCCCACACTGCCCCCCCCTCATTCTCTATCGCGGCACGCGCTTGCACACGCGGGCGCGTGTGCAACGCACACACATTCCTATTCCACTTCAGTGGGTCCAGACGATCCCGACTCCATTGCCTTCTTAAAATGAGAAGATTGTAATTGTGCTGCTCCTTCATGAAAATAAATTTAATATTACAAGAGCTCCGCTGTTGACAACACTGTTGTTGACATCCATTGTTAAAGGTGGCTCCGCAAACAACGAGTGACGTCGTTCATTCACCGATGAGTATTCTTCTGGCTTCTGCGCATGCAGGTCTCGTTTGGGTCGTGTCACGGTCACACTGGAGACCACAAAAGTTCGGATTTACTTGGAAATGTGAGACAGCATAAGCCCTGCGTAGCTAAGAAAAAAGGGAACCCTTACTGGGGATAGTGTGTGGCCTATAAATCAAGGTTATTCCGTAGAACCCTCCCTTAGCCCATAGTAAAGGCATGCTGCGGGCAACGATTGCACGTTCCATTTTCATGACGTCTCTTGGAGTGGCCGTACGAGTCCAATATGGACCACAAGACACACCCTTAAGATGCACCCGTCTATGACCCTCCTAGGACTCGGACAACCTAAAAATCAAGAGCACCAGTACGGATGCAGTTGACCAAGGCTTAAACTGGCATATTTGATACAGTCTGCAGAACAAACTCAGTGACAGAGTCTAGCATGTGAAGCGTGTTGAACAAAGTCAAACTCCATGTTGAGGTTGTTAACTTACAGCCACATCATTTATTTTCTTTTTACTCTTACTTAATATTGTAATTAGTACATTTCTTAATTTCCGGTGGTGTTTTTTTTAGACGTTTACAGCTGTTATTTCTGACATTTTAGCTCATGGTAATACTTTTTTTTTTTTAATAATTACAGAGTTAAAAAAGGAAACTAAGCTCAGGTCATGTGATTGTGCAGTTCTACAGAACAGTCTAAAGCCAGTCAAGAGTGATACGTACTGTGCTTCAACATGATAAAAAGAGTCTATAGTATTGTTTTTACAGTATGTTTTACAACTAAACAATTTTGAGAGTTATTGTAAATCATTTTTTACTTATATGCCATGTTGCACTTGCTGCAAATGCTGATTGTTGCAAATAAAAGAGGCACACATAAAGAGCCACAGTTTACTAGAAAAAATTCCCATCAACCCTTCTGACCAATCGCCTGCCTTGGGTATGGGGTCATTGAAGCCAGATGAGAAAGTGATGCTGTGTGTATTTAATGCAATATCAACAGCAGAAATGTTCTTTAGATTTCAATCTCCTGCTGGGACACTTCCACTCACACTGTGTGCGTTTTCAGGTGAAGAGATAGGAAAGTACTTAAGATCCTATGATCCTTCCTTATGGTGGCCCTGAAGTACAAATCCCATCAACAAATCACTCAATAGAAAAACATATTAAAGATTATAATACCAATTAAAAAAAGCAAAACAAATAATAAAAAGATAACATAAAATTCCAGAGATCAACCCAAAATTATAGAAACCAAAAACCAAACAAAAAACACATTTCCAAAAAACTAAATAAAAAGGAAATCTTTCAGAAAAGAAAAGCATTTTCCAGAAATCAAATAGGAAACAGGAAAAGATTGGTACTATGGGCCATCAGTTTGGCTGATGAGGTTCATTCACCTTTTCAACTGTAAGTTGTTGGGTTAAAAGCGTTTTAAACCAAAAAAAGATTGATGTTTCTGGTGACCCAAATACATCTGCCCCCAGCCAAAATAGCATCCCCCACCCACATCCACTGCAAAAGTTGTTTTCCAAGTTTTTGTTTTTTACATTTTGGTTTCTGGAATTTTGTATTTATTTCTAAAATATAATGTTTTTTTAAGTATTTTTTTTGTTGTTGTGATCTTTAAATTGTTTTTTTATTTAAGAAAAGAATATCTGAAGAAAATAATCATCTTGTCTTTGTTGTTGGAGCACCTGCTCCATTAGAAGTCTGTGCATGGGGGTGTTGCTGCACAGCGCTCCATTTCCCCCCGTAACGCTGATGAGTGATAATCTGATTTCTCAAGACATTTTATGATGATTTTTATCTGTTCATTTGAATATATAGATTTCTTCTATAATTTAAAATACATTTTTCTCTTTATAGTACCTGTATGTCTCATCTCATTATTTAAGTGAGTGTTCTCTTCATGACACAATCTACTCTTTAGATGTCGTGTTTGTGTTTTTCTTCTGGAGCCATCAGCTCCACATCAGTATGATGCTTAAGTTTGTAATTCAACCAAACTACTGTTGAGTTCACACTGCTTGTGTGCAGGACGACCAGCTGTTGGTCACCCCAGGCGTCCAGCAGCTGCCGCCCAGGAGCCTGTTTTCCTCCCGTTTCCTCTCACATATTCATCCTCTCAAATGCAGAGCGAACCTTCAATCAACTTAATGATGACACAACCTCTCAGTTTTCACACACTTCAATGTCTGTCCAGTGTATCACTCACACACACACACACACAGACCTACAAATAAGCACACATACACCGACTTAAATGCAATTTGCTCCACTGGCAGACATCTGTTGGTAATTATAAGGCTGTCTCAGCAGAGAACTTGTGATATTTAATATTTCCTTACCACTTGAACAAATAAGCTATAATAACTGCAAGGTACTTGACCACAGGAGTTGAAGAGATGTGCAGCAGGAGGGAAAATGTCTGCACTCTGTTTGATTTTGCATTGTTTTCCTTGGATTTTTCCTCCGGTGTATATTCAAAAAAACATAAAGAAGGAATCATTTGAAGGAATCACTAACCTGTATTTGCAGTAAAAGTTACACAGAGAACAACAAGCATAAATCAGTGGTGAAGATATAAATAAGTTTCAAACCACTCATTCTTGAGTCCTGTCCACAGAGACACACCCACACTCTTTTGCACACACACATACACAGACACACACACTCGCACACACACGTGCCTATAAGGGGCCGATGCGCTAAGGACGTGTTGCAGAGCTGCTGTGCATCAAGAAACTTTCACAAAACGCTCATTAACTTCGTTTACAAAGCCACCTTTGTGACCTGCCAGATCCTGAACTGCTCTCCTACTACACACACACACACGCGCACGCACGCACAACGCACACGCACGCACACACACACACATACATACACACACACACACTGACCAAATGAGAAAGCACATAAAGTCTGTATAGGATTAATCCTATACATCTTAAGAAATAGTTTTTCTGTAAGATTTTTTGTGCTTACCATGATGAGTACATTTGTGAATGTGGGGAAAAGTCGTCAGAAATGGTTTGGTTGTCTATATCCAACCATACACCATATATTACAGTTGTTTTCAATTGTTTACATGCAATTTTAAAAACTGACATCTTTCTTTTTTTGTTTTAAATATAATTACAATGATCCAAACACTACACTCAATTTCTGTTTGCATAATGACTCACTTCAGTCAAAACATAATTGTAAAAAGACTATCAGTTTTCCTTTACTCAACACAGTCCTCAATGATCAGACACTATTGTAGTCAGTTCCACACTGCTATGATAAGTAAATAGCACATTTATTAAAAAAAAGAAAAAAAAAAAGAAGACATTTAAAATTTAAAAGGGTAAATTGTTTAGATATTTGGTTAGCAATTTTATGTAAGGGATAATTTAGAAAAAAGTCCACAGTAGTCCTCCTGATAAGTTTGAAATATAAGGAGAATGTACAAAAACAGGCCTACTACACTGACCAAGTACTGCACGACACTGATGCTGCAGATGGAATATTTTATGCTTTTATGTCACTGTATCTCCCTCTGTTTTCTCAGGGAAATGTCCAAACTACTGATGCGACAGTAGATTTGTCAGCCCATAGTTGATAACAAAGTTATTAAGTTGTTTGTTGTTCATCTTTCAGCATATCGTCAGCCTAATAGCATTTCTGGCTAACTCATTTTTTTGCCAAATTGAGATATTGACCTAACTTGACTGTGAGTGTTGAAAAAAAGGTGTTTTTTCTTCTTTTAAAAAAAACTGAAAAAATGAGTTAGGCAGATATGCTATTCTTTTCAGGGATCCCCACAGCGAATCAGCTTTCACTGATTCCCACAGGTAGTTTGGCTAAGATTTTTACGCCAGATGTCCTCCCTGACCTGTATTTTATCCAAGCTGGGGACTGGTACAGGGGGCCTCCTTGGCCCCCCTTGTGGCTGCATAGTTAGGCAATAGCGCAAAGGGTTTATCCCAAGGTCCCATAAGGTGATAAGGCTCATCACGTCCCTTGGGAAACGAACCCTGGTTTCCCCATGTGCCAGGCCTACGCACAACCAACTGACCCATCCAGCTGAGACCATCTAGGTCATAAAGTATTGCATGAATTTCTTGAAGCAAATTTGGTCCTTATCTTCTTTGGTCAGGTTCTATCAACTCTTCAAGTCTGTCTCATTTCCTTTACCTAGGCCTTTTCCTCTATTGTTTTCTTCATCTACCTGGGCCTTCTCCTCTTCCTCTACTTCCATCATCTCCTCTTTGAGTTCCCCCTTTCATTCTCACTCTTCTTCTGGCTCTTTTGATTTTTGTTGTAGACGGGTGAACTCACCGGCTGCCTTTTGTAACACAACAGAGTGCTGCGTTTTCAAATTAGCATGCGCTTCCACACAACTGCTGGATGTGGTTCCTTTGTGTGGTCATTAGTAATACAGGGCGTTGTAATGACAAGGAAGTAACCTCACAATCCTTATCTGTGTCTAAGGTGCGAACATGTGTGTAAAGTTTTACAAATAACCGGCATGCAAAAAGGGTGAATTGACTTGGTGTGTAATGTGCAGATCTGCTGAGGTGTGTTGCTCATTGGAGTAGAATTGTGCAGATTGTGGGAATGTTTATTTTAGTGCGTAAAGAATTGTTAAAAACTGTAAATAGCTGTAAACAGATGATTTAAAGTCAAGCAGACTATCGATGTAAAGACAAGAGTGGTGTTCCAAAGCTCGTTAGTTATCTTAGAAAACTTTAGAGGGTCATCTTAAAAAAAAACATACATACAATATTTGAACTTGAATGTAGCAGATTCTGTTTATTGTTCTTTACAAACAAAGTAAGGCAGAGCTTCTTGTCTCAAACATGGTTTACTGTAACAAAAGCAAAGTTGAGCCAAGGTGAAGGAAAGAGGGTTGTCCCTTCACAGGATGGAAGAAATTGTAGTGAGGATGTCCAGAGGGGAGACAACAGTGTGCTCATCAGTACAGGGCTTATCTAATGCCATTGTCACTGTTGTCCTCAGGGATGGATTTGGGCTGCAGATGAGAAAATTGTCAAATCGGTACGGAGCATGAAGCTGGAGGCCTGCATACAATTTTAAGATTGTAGACTGCTAGGTTGTGTTCATGCGCATTTTTTTCTGCAGGCATGCTGCGAGTTGTAGTGAACACTAAAACAACACGTAAGGGTAAGTAAGGGGGAAGTAGGTGAGACGCAGGCGTGTTGTACAGATCTTTCAATTTTTTTGTCCCTCCTGAAGCCTAGCATTACTTACAGCATCACCCGTTAAGTAATAAGTGAGTGTAACTTACATGTCAAAGTCTTTATGCCTTACAAATACTTTACGATACATGTACCACACCAGGACAATTGTATGCTCCATTTTCATGACGTCCCTTAAAGTAGCTCCACTGCCCTAAAAACCACAAAACACACCTACGCTCCTCTTAAGGTGCAGGCGCTCCTCTCCATAAACCTCTACGGGCCAGGATAACTCAAGAACACATACGGGTCAACTCCCGTATGTTTTCATGTGACTGGGGAATAAACTAAGCATATCGGGTACCATAGATTTTAAATGGTCTGTCAATGCATAACCCCCTCTTGAAGGGGATCTAAAATTCTCTTCATTACTACTAAAAAGCCAAAGTTGTGCAATCCAGTTGTGCCTTCATTATGAATATGAAGTGTTTTACATAAAAAAAAGAAACCAAGCTCATACATTTAAAAAAATGAATGAGTTTAAAAATGATTGAACTTTATATATTATAATACAACAAATATGTAGATTTTCCAAAATAATCTTTTTTTAAACAATCTTAAAAAAGCTCAAAAACCTATTTGCACATCTAGTCCAAGTGTGTAGGCAAAGCTATTTTTTGTCAATTCCCCACAGACATGACTGATTTTTGCTACTTATACAGTATGTTTTTTCTCTTTTGACATATTTATGTTTAGATCTTTAACACCCAGAACTGCAACTTTTTCAAACCGGGAGCTTTCAGGTTTTTTTTTATTATCATTGGAAAAATAGTTATTTTATTACAAACTCTCCTTTTTATTTCTTAAAATAAAGGTTTAAATTGCTTAATAAATTAGGTCAAAATTTAAATGAATATTTAACATAACTTATCAAGTAATGCAGAAATATTCCTTGGTGATTAAGCCCTAAAATCATAAATACTTTGAAAAGATAAACTTAACGGAAGCTCTTTTACAAAAACACGTTTACCAGGAGGCACTCCTGCCTGTCTGCCCTCAAAGTCAGTGATCTGCTCAGGTTTCATCGGCCAGGAAGGTCGTTTGAAGCAGCCTGGTCCCTTTTCCCCTCTGGCTGATGAGTGCAGATACTTGGGGAAGAGCAGCCTCCATGAGTTTCCATGATAGCAGCTTTGCCAAAATCTGCTGTTCCTATAGGAAAGCTAAAGAGATGAGGCTCTGAGTTACACAAAGATGTCCCAAGACATTTTTATGTTTACATGAAACATGTTCTCCATAATAAAATAGCCCTCTTCGGGACGTTTGGCTTTACACTTTTTTTTCATCAAAACATATTTAAGTCCTACGGAGAGCTGCAGTTTTGCCATAACAGAAGAACACATCCCTGATGGATGGCAGAGGAGTAATTAAGGGTTGAGGAGGGCTACAATGATGAAAAAAAGATGCACATGCTCATTCATCCCTCGGGGGCCCTCATAGCCACAGCTTAATGAATTGAATAGTGTGGTGAGGGCTCTTGGACCGACTGAAGGTGGCATCTTTGCTGACCACAATGAACAAGCCGGCTCGGCTTCTATAACCACATGTGACTGCTCCCCTCGCGCTCCGTGACCTGTCACATAATCAGGCCCTTCTCAGTGCCTCCCACTGAAAAAGACACAAATCTGTATACTCCCCCGCCCCCATCATTTATTGCCTTATAAAAAGACTTCTGGTCAGTTTTTGCATTGCTGGTTTTCCTCCACATAGTGCTCCATTCATCATGGACTGGTGCAGGGAGACCTCCTGCTCTAACATTTCCTGGAAAAGGAGTGGCAGAGTTCCACAGGTTGACATTAATATATAAAAAATTCAGGAATAAATTATTTCCTAATAGCCCCTCTCCTTTCCTAGCGTGTATTTTTGCAATCATTCATGATCCAGCAGGGATGTGTCTGTATTTGTCTTTGTTTAGTTACAAACTAATTTGTCTTTTTTTTTTTTTTTGACTCCTGACTTCCTCTTAGGGTCAAGAGGCCCCTGTGGCGCCTAAACGCTCTCCACAAGCTTGTGAGGCTCAGTAGTGAATCGGGTGCCTGGGAGGCATAACTCTCCCTTTCAAAGCGGAGAGCGAAGCAATAATTTTTCGCCACAATGTCCTCACCCCACTCCAGGCTAATAAGGCGGCTGACGTGCAACCATTTTTTTCTGCTGGCTTGTAAACTTTTATTTAACATGACAGCTTTGTTGGGATATTTGAGGAACATTTTGCAGAACCTCATATCCGATCATTTTGAAGGTGGATGCATGTTTGCGTTCGCGAAAGGTGCTAAAATTGAAGATGAAAGTTGTCTCGTTATCACCACAGAGCAGCACAGGCAACAGCTTGCAGGGCTCCTCCGCCAACCTCTCAAAGACGGGCTTCTGTCCAGCAGCTACATGTAGTCATCTCGGCTTGTGTTACAGTGCGTATTGACATTTTGAAGTTGATGTTTTGAAATATCGACCGATCATGTGTTTAGAAAGGACAAACGTGAGCCTCACTCAGTGCGTCTGTTATGAGGAGGAATAAAAACAGTCTTATAATCATTTACTGTAATATTTTCTTCCAGCATGCACCAAGGAGTGTACACACCGTGGACGTGAAAATGAAATTGAAAGGGGGCAAAAAGAAAAAAAAAATTTTAACTAAAAGGAAGGCTTTGATGGAATGAGGAGAACCCAGCTGTGAGCTGGACCCAACATGTGATGGATAAACAAGCATGTGTGTGATGGCAGGTTTTCCAAACAGCTAAATGGGATGTTTTATTTCAGATTAGAGTATCCTCACACTGGAGATGTGGAGATATGAGATTTAGTGATAATAAGAAGTGATGTTCTTAATTACTCTGCAATAGTTTGATGTAGGTGTTGAATTGCTTTGCTGTGAAGACGTTTTTATGAATCTACCTGCACCTGCTGAGTGCAACTCACCTGGTTAAATATTGAGTTTAATTACATTGACTTTATGTTGGCGCTGCCATGTTGAAAATGTCATGCAGATTCATGGTGGAGTGAGTAAGGCAGTTTGTGGCCGTATTTACTTTTTACTGAGAGTTTATTTAAGAATAAATTCATGGTTTTTCTTCTCGGTCACAACTTGACAAATGCCTTGGCTGCTGAAATTCATAAAGAAATGTGCTTTTATTATGAATTAGTGTGTCTGGACGAAGGGAGATAAGATCAAAGTCACATTTGATGCAATTTTTTCATTTGAATTGAGATAAATAATCTTAATCATCCACAGTATGTATGAATCTCTCTGAAGAGCGTGACTCATGTTTATGAAGCACTTTGGGATGTTTGGGATTGAAGGTTTTCATCCAAAGTTTGCTTTAATTAACCAAAAGAAAATACTTGAGCTGTTGGAATTGACATCTCAGTTATTTTCATTTAAAACTTGTGTGTTAGGTAACAAAAACAAACATACAAAGCGTGGGTGTCTTCACGAGTAGAGATGCTAACATGTTAGCAGCACTGAACCTCTTGGCACAGCCAGAGGACTTTTTCTTGATTTCTGGCTGGCTGCTTTTTGAGAGTGATACAACCCAGGTTTCCTCTCTCGTTCATTCCCTGTGAGTCTTGGAGCGGCATTCAACATGAAATATTTGTGTGGGAACATCATCATAGTTGGAATATATTGGGAATGGCAACACGGTATAAGGGCTTCCCTATTTGTGCAACAAGATGAGGGTGTTTCTTTACTGGCGCCAGAAACCCAGTGAACCGTGAGCTGATTAAAAGAGTGACCTCATGTTGATGCTGACGGTTGCAATTTTTCAATAAAGCCATGAGGGTCAAAGACAATGGACCCTGTTTTGAGCAACCTAAAGAAATGTATTTTACACTGAACAAAAATATAAACGCCACACTTTTGTTTTGCTTCCATTTGTCAAAGGATGAACTCAAAGCTATGAAACATTTTCTACAAATCAAAAAAATCAAATTGTCTCAAATATTGTTTAAAAATGTTTTTAAATCTGTGACAGTTGTCCTTTGCTGAGATAATCCATCCCACCGCACCTGGCCAGAAAAAAATGCTACTCTGAGGCTACATTCACACCGACTCAGGTTCAAGTGGAGACTTTCAATGAAAAATCTTGAATTTCGTGCTTCCGTGTCCAGATCACTCACATTCGTGCGCCACTATCCAAGTTTTTGAGTGCGGTTGTGGGCTCTTCGTACTAAACAGGGAGTCATTGAGGGCGCGCTGGAAGTTCAACCAGTTGAAATTCTTAGCTGCTATATCGCGACAGTGCTGAACTGTGACCAAACGGGGACTCGGATTTGGTAGTGATGTGTGGGAAGTGTCCTTTTCAAAACACGAAAGTGCCAACCGTTGTAAACACGATCACGAAGGTGAAAAGAATAATTGCAGCTTGTGCTCGGCTGGAATTATATGACACAAGTCTTTTATAAAATCTGAATAAAGCTGTGAAAGAAAAAGCCTGGAGCAAGATTCATGAGATTAGCAGATTAATGAGTCTTAACCAATAAGTTTCTATTGGGGAAATAAAATGCTGTTTATTTTCAGCATTAATTTAGCTTCTCTAGTGCTTTTAAACAGTTCAGGAGCCTGAACGGTGCTTTAAAAACAAGGGGGGGGGGGGGCACTGATTCTTTCCAGAAAGAAGTGTGATGATGAGGCAGCATGACAGAACGAAGGAACGTTGCTTTGATTAATGTGACAAAAAAGGGGCTTTGTCAACATATATGCTCTGTTGCACCTTTGCAGCAACGTTTCTCACACACGGAAGTAAACTGGTAACGCTGATCACCACAATGTCAGCCTTTTCAGAGCATTGTACACATCCCTCTGATCGATCAGATCCCTAAACTAGAATCCATTGCTTTGAGGTTCTGCAGAACTTTAGCCCGCTTTGCTAGCATGTTAGCAGATGCTAAGCGACTTTGCCTATTAGCTGCCGCCGTGCTTCATTGTCTATCTTATTTATCTGAGCTGCTAAAAAGCACAGCAATCCATGTTTTCATATCTTACTGGCAGCAACATGGCTCAGAGTTTCTGTTTGGTATCCATTCCAAGTAAAAACTAAGCAGTTATGTCTCATAACAACAGAACACGCTGCCTCTGGCTGCAGTCTTGTGCAGAGTAGAGCTGCTCAAAGAGGCTCTGTGTGCTCTGCTGCCAACTAGCAGTCGGAGGGTGAAGTGGACAACAAGAGTCAGACGCTGAAGGACGCTCAGAAATAATTAAATATATATAATATCGATCTGGCAGCATTTTGAATCGATACAAGTATTGCCAAATGACGTATTGCGATATATTGCAGAATCGATTTTTTCTTGCACCCCTAGTGGCTGCCTGGAGCATGGGGCGGGCCTCCCTTGGGGGGCCCTGGCTTGTGCCTGGCGTTGGGGTGGGATGGATGCTCTGGACTCCTGGTGCTCTCTGGGGCGGGGCCCAGCGCAGGCGTGACGGGGGGCTTTTCTTCTGGTTGGGCTGGAGCTTGCACTCTCTGTGCCCCCTTGCCTCCCTGCTCTCTGGCATTGGGGGCCCCTGTGGTGGTCCTGCTAGCCCTGGTCTGGCTGGCAGATGTGATCGCCTGGTAGGTGGATTTCCTGTACCTGCGCCTGTATGGGTGTCAGAGTTCCTGGCTACCATTGCATCTTTGGCAGTGGTCTTGGTGTGGGGATGACCAGGCACTCCTGCCTTTTTTTGTACATTCCATCGTCCACCCCCAGCAGAAAATAAACATTCACTCGTGTACAGGTCCAGTCCAACAGAAAAATGTTACAAATATAACTAAGATGAACAAAGTGTTGTCTAAATTACAAAAGGGGTTTATTCAAATACACACCTAGTGTGTCAGAAGATTTATTACCTCATGTTGTAACAGTAAAATATGTCCAACACTAGAGGCTTTCAGCTCTCATCTGATTGCTCAGCTGTTGGACAGGACAAATAAAAAAAAGAAGCTTTTTATAGTTTGTCTAATCATTGGTTTACTTTTTCTTACTTTCATACTAATCAGTAGAAACAGTTCATCATGCTTAACAATGGACAAGGTAATCTGCACTGCAAAAAAGACACAATGTTTGAAGAAATATGACGCTTAATGTTTTACCTTTTCCAGGTGTAGAGGATTGATCCCTCCACAGCTTCACTGAGGCTGGCGTTTAGTGGGAAGTCTGTCAAAATGTATTTAAGAAGAACACTGAGGGTTGGATTGTACCTTTCTTCAGGTTTGTTCTCTGTGTCTTGATCTCAGGGTTTTGAGCTGCTGGTTGTCTATGGTTTTTTTTAACCAATACTGTGTTTTTATGTGCTGCAGAAGAAAACAGACTTCCAACATTATTCTGGTGGATCTATTCTAGATGAATGACCTTTATTTGTTCAGGAACATACATGCAAGACTAAAAAAGCTGAAGCTTTGCTGCTTTAAGGGTGGACTCTATCCTTTGTTCTTTTTTTTTTTTTTAACACAGAACAACTTGTAATTTGCTCAGATTCAATAAAACATTTTTTTTTTGGATGTACACCACGAGGGTTGAACGCTTTGCTTTTCAGGTCAGAAGTTATTAATCACTGCTGACAGTCAAATAGAAGCCCACAGGAAGTGAAGTGTAAGAGCAACAGGAAGAGGAGAAGGTGTATAGTCTTATCCCCAGCATGTAAATCTAGATCTTTTTTTATGAGGATGGGCCACCCTGGCAGATGAAGTGCTCTTGTTGTGAGAGAAAACAGTAGAGCGGCACACATGTCACAACACTGACACCTAGGAGGGGGTTGGCTGGAATCCCCTCTCAGGCCATGGCTCCCATATGCCCTCCTGCCCTAGAGTCATAGCCTTCTCCGCACGTGCTCTTCCCCATTGTCCACTTTCAGTTTCATGGCTCCCTTGCGTCTTCTATTCAGACCTGCCTTAACCTGTCGAGCTCCACATCTTTTTAGAGCTTCTGTGCACCAAAGCACTTTCTCAAACAATAAACACAGGGCCTAGGTGGTCCTGTCAGAGCAGCTGTCTTTACAGAATAACCAGCTACCATAAAAATCTGCACCTCTGCTCTCAGTGGAGAGTCTGAAAATCAGCAGGAGTTCTCAAACCACATACTCAGGCTATGACATTAGTGTCATCAACATTTATTTAGCCTGTGCATCTTAAGAGAGCAGCAATGATTTGTTATTTTCTCCCCCGGCTGTCATACATTCAACAGGTATAAGCATCTCATATCATGTCATTTTCAGCAAATATTTTTGCAGAAGTAATGCGTTAAAAAACAAAATACACTCCCCTTTACATCAAGTAAAAAAAAAAACCAGTGGTGTGTATATTATTTCTAAACATCTTTTTTGTCTTGTGTTGTTGCTGTCTTAAAATTGTACAGTTACACAACTCATGTATTACTGTAATTTTTTTGATGAATAGAAAGGGGAAAATTATCATTTTTCTGATTTGTATGACAGTCTTTTTTTTAACTAATAAATATATGTTCACTGCTCACAATCACAATGTGAATCAAGTGTAACAGGTGCAACAGTCTGCATGGGCAGACATCACCAGTCAGTGCAAAACCGACTTGGTTATTGTGGATGGTCCAGTCACTGCGCGTTCTCACCTCAGAGACATCATAGAATAGGTTTGGCCCCCACCTTAAATGTCTGACCGACAGATTATCATGAGCCGCTTTCAGTGGAAGAGGTGTGGACTTTGAACAATCTTATTCATGATTGGTAACAGAAGTTGCCCTACAAACGTGACTC
Source organism: Oryzias curvinotus (assembly GCA_023969325.1). Lineage (NCBI taxonomy): Eukaryota > Metazoa > Chordata > Actinopteri > Beloniformes > Adrianichthyidae > Oryzias > Oryzias curvinotus. The sequence goes on from CM043715.1 coordinate 11,448,704, forward strand.
AAGCCAACCTGAACCAGTCACTGTTGTCTGGCTCCAAATGGCGGTGTACGCAATGCAGAAAAATAGCAACTGAATTAGCTTCATTTCGCTGGAGCTCTCCAGCCCACAGAACTGCTCACCACTGGATGTTTTCTCTTTTTCGGACTGTTCTTTGTAAACCCTAGAGATGGCTGTGGGTGGAAATCCCAGCAGATCAGTGGTTTCTGAAACACTCAGACCAGCCTGTCTGGCACCAACAACCATGACTCATGGGTCATTTGGATGTCATAGTGGTCTAAGTCCAGATTTTGAAGATCTTTGCCCTAGAAGAAGAATGTGTGAATCAAACTGAAGATGTCCCAGGCCAGGATGGACCGCTGGTGGACTCCATAGGTCAAGGCCATTTGGCCTGAAATAGCTTTGCTGATTAAAACAAAGATCTCCCTGTCTTTGAGATTTAATCTGAGCATATTAAAGGAAGTACTAAAGAGGGAACACATGCTCAATTTTATTACAAGCAGCACTCAGAATAATCAAAACAAAGGTAAACATTTTGTCATCTCTGATAAGAACACAACCTTTGCTGTGATAAGACCTGACTGACAGTCCATTATTTTTCTGCAGGATGAGATCAATAGGATTTCGATTAACACATTTTCAACAACCTAAATCAAAACGCTTTAAACTGACCTATAATGGTTCAGTACTGTGGCATTTTTTCTTGAAGAACCCACTCCAATGAACATTGTATTTTGGTGGTTTTTAACATGTTCTTGTGACATTTTTCCGACAATGGAGGGCATATATGAATCATATGATTCAGATTGTGAATCAAGAGCAGATGAAAAAATGTCATCTGAAAAAGAACATATTTGGGATGTAGAAAAGGCTCTGGGCCGGCCGCAAGCTGTGCTTTGCAATGGGGGTAGGGGTAGGGGGTGCTCTGCCTCACAAGTCCCGCCCAGCAACTCAGAGGCAAATTTCTATTGAGCTACTGCTGCTCTGCAAAAACATGTCCCAGAAAATGACAAACATAATTAAAAGACCACTGGGAACACTTTTCAAATAGATCAAAAGAGGATCCGAGTGGATCTTTAAAATATGACTTGATAACAGCTGCTGGAATTATTGTTTTCAATCATTATTGAGTGTACACTAGAACTCTTCAGCTCTTCAGTCTATTTTGTTTACCAAACAAGTTTTGCTGTGCTGTCTGTTTAAGAAAAATAGAGTTTTTCGAATTGGATCATACATTATGAGCATATATTATCCTTTCAGGAAAAAGGACTTGTGATGGCAAAAATACGTGGATATTGAAATTAGTTTAGATCATTCCTCAGTTGTTCTGATCAATGTGAAAAAGTATTTGTGTAAAAAATAAAGGCTAATATACTTTATGGTTTAACAGTAAGTTAAAAAAAATGGTAGTTCAAGAGACTAATCTAACGTTTTTTTGATAAGATTTCTTAGAAATACCTTAGGTCTTAACCTGACATGTTTATATGTTATATATGTAGATTATCTCTGGGATTGTCTACAGCAAATGCTGAATTAAAACTAATAGGGAGCGTAGAAATTCAATAAATATATAAATAATCAAGGAACTGAAATGAAATGACTAATTTTCTTTTTTTAAATGATCATTTTAAATGAACATTTTCTTTGGTTGTAGTATGGGAGATGATTAGACACAGCTGCTTCTTGTATGTAATTGGTGTTTTTCCCAAATATTGCTGACACACTTTCTTAATTGACCTTTTCACTGTAAGTTTCTCACCCCGGAATGCAACTGGAAACCCTCCCCTCAGCGGCACGGAGATTTTAGGGTTGTTGCGGCTGATCTCAATGCAAGAGCAGCAGAAGTACTTCACAGGAAGCTCTGTGTTTACCTCGGGAGTGCAACTGGAGCCGGCGGAGATGTCTGCTATAATGGGGTTTATTTACGTTCACACTCACTTACACTGCGCAGCGTCTGGTGCTTTAACTAGGGGGACACATTCTTTCTATAAGACGTCACTGGAGTGGCTACACATAGAAACCATGCTCATGAGCTGCGGGGTTAGACAGGGAGATTATTCCGCCTGAATGACCACGTCTTGTACCCCTACAGTCAACAAGTAAGTGCTCAAGATGGAAAAAAAACAAGTTCCATCTACAATTTGGCAATTATCCACTGATAATTCTGTTAAATACACCTAGAAAACAGGTGACGTCTTTGTATCTAATGATATTTTTTCATCCAACATATAAAGTTTCCAAATGATTAGAGTCTGTGTTTGCTATTGATGTACATCAGTGTACAAATACTGATCTATATGACTAATCAGGAAGAGTGAAAGTAGAAAAATGAGCAGAGTTTGGCCAATTTGTTGAGATTTTAGGAGGTAGACAGTTTTAGTGAATTGAATGTGGATCATAAAGGTAAAAATTATTGAGCCTCTAATCTGAAATGTCATGCAGCTAACTGGAGTTAGTCTTTTGACTCGTTAATTTAATCATAAGAAATAGTTATATAGTTATTTGTCTAATCATTTTTCTCTAAGACATGTTCCTGTTAAAAAATTGTATGCAAGACCCCACAAAAGAGCAGTATTTCAGATTGAAGCAGCATGTTTGGAGGTACTGTACATATATGCTGCGCTGTTTAGCTTGGCATCCAAGTGCTGATAATTTATGACACATCTGGTGTCAATCTGCCATCACCTTCCCCATAAAATTTCTCCAAATCATGAATATATTTTTTAGATGGGAAGAAGTGTTGGCTCTGAACTGAGGCGTGATTTGCAGACTCTATCTTTTCCTGTTTCGCCAGGATGTTGGGGCACCAATCCGTGCACATCTCAGAGCGTGAATGTGAATTTATGTAGTTGGGAGTGTCTCCATGGCTAACGCTGCGGGTAAGTGCAGGACACAAGCAAGACCACAGCGGAACCAGGGAAACCAAGTTAAATGAGGAGAAAGGAGGGGCAGTTGAGGAAAAAAAATAACGTGAATGTTCTCTGCAGTAAATCATTGAAATGAAATTCTATATTTCCCCTTTTTCCTGAAAAATCAGAGGCATGTGCCATGCAATTAAATCTTAATTTACTGGGTTTTTAATTCAACTTTGCTGTACTGTATATTATGCTTTACAATCTGCACTTAGGGAGAAAAATTACATCCATTTTATGTGCTGTGAGGAAGAATAATGGAGAAAAAGTGGTTTTTTCTCTGGCAGTGCACATGGTTAATGTCAGTGAGCCCCAGGAAAAGCCGCACTTAAAGAATCGACAAAAAGCATAAAAAGAAGGGATTTTTTTACATGCACTGGCATGCCCTAAATAAGGATTATAGCAGTCTTTAGAAAATTTTCAGTTAGAATATTTATTATTATTATTATTGTTATCATCTTTTTTATTTTGTATTTTGGTAAGAAATACCAAAAATAAAATAAAGAAAAAAGAGAATCTTGACACAAATATTAACAAAGGTAATGAAAGCCACATTTAACCTCTTGATGTCTAAATTTATTTCCAACTATAAAAAAATTGCCTATCTATTTATTGGCTTTCAAGTAGACTCTAAATTAAGGTACTTTTAGAGTTGAAGTGGTTAGATGTATATTTGCATGAATGGACATCATTGAGTTAAATGTGTCAAAACCAACTTTAAAATCAATTAGGCATATACACTATTTTTAAAGGACTGCTGTAAACACAACAGTTGTAGAAAGTCAGATTTTGCCTTAAAGCTCAGTATTAGTAATTCAGTTGGGCCTTTTATTTTTTAGCATTTCATTAATTTGAAGTATTGAATTAAATGTTTTAAATTCACTCTTACAGTTGTTACATTAGCATCTTTTTTTGGTGTTAGTTCCTACTCTGGACTGTTTGGGGTCATAGTGGATTTCTCTAATTAAATCAGTTTTTGAATACAGAACGGAAGCATGTTACTGTGGACGTTGATCATTGTTTAACATTATTTCTTATTAAACTAGATTATAAAATATTTAAATCAGTGTTTTCCTGCACAGATTAGTGGGTTTGTAATAATTGGCTCCGTTTTCATTCTGGCAGCTTTCTTTTGTAACATATAAAGTGTTTCCCCGCATCTCCAGCGATGTAAGAAAGAATGACAAAGCTGTTCAATAGAAACTTTTTTTCTCCGATACTTTTACCGTGTGTCTTCCAATTTGATTAATGATTGATTATTTCATCCAGACATTTCTATTTTATTTATTTCAATTTTAATGTCAATATCCTCCAATAGCGTGAACGAGCCTGCAGGCAGGGAATAGAGGCAGTCAGTGAATGTTTCATTATATCAAATGTTGCCTTTACCTGAAGCCCTCTCCAAAGTAAGCGCCGCGTCAGTTTGGGCTCGAAAACGTTCAGCCCCTCGTGACTACTTAGAGCAAAGCTGCACTCCACTTTCCTTTTCTCGCCCTGAAACCAAAGCCTCTGCATGGATTATGCATTTGAACACAGTGGTGCTTTTTATGCGACTCCATTTATGCTCTCTTGTTTGACGGTTTGAGAAAGGTGGTGGTGGTGCGTGTGTGTGTGTGTGTGTGTGTGGGGGGGGTTGATTGGAACTGGATTTATGGGGTAATATTACTAGAAAAGCAGAGGAAATGACAAACATTTCTGGATGAAATGCTTGAGTTTTTACTGACTAAAGCTTGTTAGGCTGCACCAAGATAGGACCTGAAATTTGGAGAAAAAAAAAGTAGAATTAGACAAATTTTGATTGACATATTTCAAATAATTTTTAACAACAATATTTTTCACCCTAACAGATGATGTTTTTATTTTTATTTTTACTTCAAGCGTCGCTGATCCTGATCCTTTGCCCAATGGCAGACTTTTCCAAATCGCCTCCATCCTTTAACTAAATGTGTAATGACAGGGATTTGATGCAGATGCTCTTGTGTGTGTGTGTGTGTCCCCTCCAACAGTTGTGTTTGTGTGGTGGTGCTCGGCTGGCTGCAGGGTCCTTGCTTTGATTTCTCCGCTCCGGCATGTGCGAGGACTTAGCGGGCTGAGATCCCAGACATCTGTTGAATATTAGGGGCGAACACAGCTGGGTGGACCTCAAACATGGTCACCCACTTCACCTCACGGTGTCTCTGAGGATAACCCCAGCTGCCTCACACTCCAGATGACGAGTGCCTGTTTCACCGGCCCGCTGAGTTCGAGGCCTGCCGTTGAGCCAAGCACCCAGGCCTCCAAACAATCCATCAAAAAGCCTCTCCTCCTTCACTTTCCGCACACTGACCTCTCCCGCTGTGTCTGGGAACAAGGTGGGTGGCATACAATGATTTCACCGCGATAACATCCCTCTATGTTGAATTTCCCATATTGGTCAGCTTGTTGTTGGAATAAATTTAGGCTCCATGGGCTATCTGTCAATCGCTCTTTCACAACTTCTTTTCTTTTTTTTTTTCAACGGCAGATAGAAAGGAATTGGACCATGCACTGCGTGATGGGGTCACACTGTTATGCCAAGACATGTTTTTTTTTTACAAATTCAAGCAGTTTTCTTTAATCAGTTGTTCAAAAAAATCATTACAAATAGGACATTTTTACAAGAGAAAGCATTAGTCTGAGTCTAATTTGTGGAGAATTTTAGCTGGTAAAATTGCTTTTGAAAAGGTCAGAAGCTACACAGCTGATGAATTCTAAGTTAAAAAATATATATTTTTTTCTGTTTAAATTGTGCAGCTTTTTCACTGAAATATGGATCTGTTATATATATATATATATATATATATATATATATATATATATATATATATATAGCATAGAAAGCATATATCTGTTTACCTTGTTGGCATTTTAATTTTATTTTAAATATGTGATTTTTAAAAACTGCATGATTTTTTTTCAGAAAATTTTGAAGTGAGTAGAAAACCGACTTTGCATTTCTATAAATTCTCATCCAGATTTTTACTTTGTTTGGTCAGAGATAACAACTCTCCTTATTGTGTTAGTTTACATTGATCAGTAATAGATGTGCAACACATAAAGGATTGTTTTACACCTTAAATTGATAAATAACACTGTGTGTTATTTAGTTTGTGTGTGTTAAAATGAACTTGTGCGCATTTACCAAAAAAAGACTTAAAGCAAAGAAACAACAAAAGTTTTGTTTTTCTCTCTCTTGATATTTTTTAACCATCAGTGTTCTGTATTTGTGTATTCTAAAGTGTCTTTGCTAAAAGACCAGATTGGTTGCTATGCGCTCAGGCTTATTTTTTGGGTGAGTACACTTTCATTTCGTGTTATTATTTTCTTAAGTTAATTATAATTTGCTTGTACCTGAGAAAGCATCCTTGATTGACTCAGAGGATTTGAGTGTATCTCATTAGGTAATAACAATAAAGTGGTTAAAAAAACAACACAGTTTTTAGTTTGCAACACGGATCCTAAAGAGTATGGAATAACATTAAACTCTGGTCCTCCATGAGACTTTCCTTTCCCTTCTACATTCAATATTATAATATTCAAAATTGTAACTATGAACTGGAGGTTTTATGTCATATTTTAGACGTATAACTGAACAAACTGCTAGGAATAAGTATTTGTATCAAAATTCAAACCAAAATGGCAGTAAGTTATGTAAAACTCTTAAGATTAGATCATTCAGTTTACATTAGAAGGTCATTCTGATGTTTCAACAAACGTCTTTATTAATACAGTATGTTAATTACAGTCAGTTTGCTTTAAATAAAGAGGAACATTTATAAAGATTAAGGAAGTATACTAGAAATTTGATTTGGATATTTAATCATCTTTTAAAAGTATGTAGTGAAATTAGGATTAACAGGGACTGATTTTCTATAAATGATGGTTTTAAGAGGGGAGACGTTTTCATGGTTTGCCATGGTCCTCCAGACTCTCCCTGGTGCTGTCAAACGTCCATCAGTGAAACAATGATGATTCAGCAGTTGTTGCATTTTAAAGACCCACTCCAATAAAATGGTATTTTTGTGTTCTTAACATGTTCTTGTGGCTTTTTTCTCATGATGGATGACATTTATAAAGAAAATTAAGATGCAAATTGCATTTTTGAGTATTTACTCATTCGAATTGTTATGAATCAGGAGGAGATGACCAGATGCAGTTTGAAAAGCCTTGTAGGTGTGATGCACAAGTTACTACAGCAAGCCACAAGATCCCTGCTCCTCTCCATTCTGATACATCCACTTACAGACAAATAGGTCCGTGTACATATTTGTTTTCCTCATCTGAGCTGGAATCTGGATCAAAACTGTACGACTTGATAGCTCCAATTTTGCTCGCCATTTTTGTTGCACCAGTAATGTTAGGTTGGGAGTGTGAGGGGCTCTAAGCTAGTGGGAGAGCATGCAAACAGATGATGGGAGAGGGGTGGCCTTACGTTTTGCTAACAGTCCCGCCCACAATTTAGAGGTGAATTTCCAGTGAACTCCTGTCACTCTGCAGAATATGTCCTAAAAATGGCACAGGTTTTTTTTTGGTTAATATGGCTAAAAATGGCATAATCATAATTAAAAGACCACAAGTAAAGACCAAGCAGTCCAGTTAGAATCATCATGTCTTACATTATTGTAAACAAAATGTATTGTTCATGTCCAGTAGGCTTCTGGAAAAAGATTGTTAGAAAGTTGCAGCGACTTCAGAACCCTGCTGGCAGAGTTTCAACCAGAACCAATAGAACCAACCACATCACTCCTGTTCTCCCTGCACCAGTTTGAATTATAATCTAGTTCTAGTTGTCCTGCTTTATAATGATTTATTTGGGTGTGGTAAAATTACATGTTAGGTCGAAATGGGGGTACACAAGCCCAGCAGGGCACTGAGATCTGCAGGAAGCCATCAGCTGGTAGAACACAGAATCAGAACCAAACAGGGTGAAGCTGCTTTCAGCTGCTCACAGATAGAAGTAGGTTTCTGATGAACTCAGATCATCTCCAACTGTTCTGTCTAAACTTAAATTCTTGCTCTTTTTGGCTTCCTTTGCTTAAAATACAGTTTGACTTTAAAATACTTTAAATATTTTTTAATCATTAGTTTTTCTTTATTTCTTGTTTTTCATTTCATCTTTCTTGCTAAATGCTTTTCCATTTCTGAAAGCACTTGGAAATAAAACGTGCAACATAATTAATGTGCCTTATCTAGAAAAAGAAAATAATCAAGCATGAACAGATGAATTCTTCCCCTTTTACATGCAAAAAAAACAACTTTATTTTTTACAATTTCTATTAAAAAATACGTTTTTTATTTACTTTTGATGACATTTTTTTCTGTTTGTAATAGCAAAAAATGTGGAAAAGAAGGTAAACATATTAATGATGAATTTATGAACAGCTCAGTTCTGTTTTGTAAGTATTTAAAGTCATAACTGCTTTGGTAACAACTTCCCACCAAAATGACTGGACACAGATTTAAAACGGGTCCAAAAATGAATATTAAAATGAAAATCAATAAGAACATTCATGTGGAGCTGCAGTCCACAGTCCCGCGTGTTCGGCAGCAGTGGAGCTGCAGCATTCAGGGTGTCGTTATGGAGTCACATTTTATGACCTTGTGATTAGTGTTTTTATGGCGGTGGGGAGGTCTGCAGATGGTCTATGTAAACTTGTCACACTGAGGGGCTCTTGTGGGGCGCTCAAGGAGAGAATAAAGCTCTGTTACAGCTGAGGCAGAAAAATCAGAGACAGAGTGCCCTCTCCTGGAGGCAAACGCCGCTTACACAGCGGGGAATGGTGTGGTAGTCTCTGCATTCATGTTGGTGCCGACTTTTTAAAGACTCCGTGTTCTGCTTGCTAATGTCTGCAGTTAACAGTTATATATATATATATATATATATATATACACACACACACACATCATGTATTTTTTTAGATGAAAAATTACAAATAAAGAGGTAAAAATTTACTTCAGGACCATATTCGAAATCAACAAAACTAGTATATAAGCCTGAGCTATAATACCTAAAAATACTTAAAACAATTACCTGAATGAACTATGAATCAATATTTTCTCGCTAATAAGGAATAAAAAATATGAAAAGGTTATTTGATTTTACCAATTAATTTTTTATATTTAAGGTTTTTTGTTTTGGTTCCTGAACGAAAAGTGTAGGAAAATGTGATGATTTTTTTAAATAGCTCCTCCGCCAGCTTTGACAGTGATCCTGTTGTCTTGGAAAGGCGGATGACCCTCACATCCTTCACAGCAAGCTGGCAGTAAAGCACATGTGTTCCACATTTTACACATTCTTTAACTTTCAGCATCCAGTTTCACTGATGCAGCTCACTGTCCAAGGGAAGACGAGGAAGAGGAGGAAAGGACAATAAGGTGAGATTTAATCTTGATGTGATTTTAGTGTTTGCATATGTATAGGAAATCCATAAAACTTTTTAAATAGGTTTTCATGTCGTTTAGATGTTTTTTGTTTTTCGTCTATTATCTTGTCACAAAAGAGAATAAACGAGAACAAGTGACTAGAGGAAATCTTTAAAAGGAGCTCACTTCAGTTTCTAAAAAAACAAACAAATATTTCACTGTCTGAAAGTAAAATTCCAGTTGATATTGCAAACTTAGAAGCTGTGTCACCGTGTCTTACTGTTTTTAAGCGATCCCTATTGGTGAACCTGCAGCATAATGTTCCTCATATAAACAAAAGCCAAAAAAATCCAGCCTGACAAATGCTCAATATTGTTTTCTGCAGTCATAAATCTCCTTTATTGTAAATATAGATTTATGTCCAAATCAATAAATCTCAACTCATTCAAGAAAATGTCATGAAATTACATTAAGTCTTGATGCTGTTCATGCTAAATAAATTTTAATTTCACAAATCATTAATTTTCGCTCAAGCTATTTCATTTACAAGTCACGCAAAACCCATCCAAACTGATTTAAGGAAGTTTGAGAAATGTGGAACGTAAAAAGAATAATCCTAAAGAAATGAAGTAAATCATTAGAATGCCATAAAACTGTCGTCAAGAGAAGTCTGAGTATTTTGTTCATGGAGCTGCTCCTGCAATCATGACAGAATAACAGAAACTCCCTGGGCTGAGGTGCCTGTGTACGTGTGCTAAACTCTGATTCTGGATTTATATTTTGGCAATATTTTGGATTCATGAGTTTAAAAAAAACGTTTAATTTAGGATGTGAAGAAACATACTGAACAGTAAATGAATGTTGTGTAGAACATTTCTCTAAACAGTAACGGCAGTCTCCCCCACAGATGTCAGAAATATTATTTTGTTCTAGTTTTCAGCTAGAAGTTTTTTTGCAATTGCTAAAACTGTCATTTCCTGTATGATTCAAAAGGGAAAGGGGAAAGATTTTGTTTAGAAATCTAAAACAGGACAGCAGAAAAGTTAGACATAATAGAAACTTTTTGGTGCAAGATTGCAAAACCATAACTCTACAGGTACTTTGGAAAATGTGGTGTTTTTAGTTAATAAAAATGCACAGATACTTGCTTTGTAATTATGTAAACGAGAGGTTAATGCTATTTTGCTTAAATGTAATTACATTTAAATATCAGTTGACTCAATTCAGAATCCTTTATGACTCCACAGTTCTGCCTCTAGAAAAAACAAGGGTTTCGTACAAACAATGAGTTTAATGTTTACCTTCTAAATACTTTGAAATCAGTAAATATTTAAACACGTATTATAAATTTTCTGTCAATTGCTATACAGGATTCATAATAAAAGAGGTGCAACCTTAAATATTTTAAAGCTACGGATTTGTTTTCACCAAAAATGCACAGATATGATTAGCTAAAGTACTCAAATTACCTTTATATTTAAAAAGGCTTTTTTTTATTATAACATTTTAATAATTGCTTCTTATTGGGTTAAGAATCAAGTAGATTATTTGATGTTATTATAATACCTATGTTAAAGTGTCTATATTTAGCAGTGATTAAGGAAATTAGTATTTGTTCTCTTATACCTGGCATGTCCAAAGTCTGGCCCGTGGGGCAAATACAGTCAGGCTCCTGTCATTAGATCAATCATATGCAGCCCCAGCACTTTCTAAAACAGTTTGTTTTGGTTTTAATATTATTTATATATATATATATATATATATATATATATATATATATATATATATATATATATATATATATATATATATATATATATTATATATATATACATATATATATATATTTTTTTTTTTTATTAAATTTTGTATTTAGCTGTGGTAGACCTTTGGCAGCCCTTCTGTGACAAGCACAATTCTAAAATGTAAACTATAATAAAAAAAGGAGGAAAGCTAATAGTGAGAGCTACCGCTTGTAGCATATAGTACAGAGAATTGGGGACATACAAGGATTTTTGAGCCATTATTCCAAGTGCAAAAATCCCTGTTTTGGGCGTAAACAGAAACTTGAAACAGAAAAATGCACTTAAAACTTAAAAATATGTGCAAACATTTGACAAAAGAAATTGTCTCTCTTTTGTACTCAAACCGAGCGAGACACCGCATTACAAATGTGCCACAAAAGCCAGCCAATTACAGACATACATATAAAGGTTGATGCTGATTGGTCACAAATTCTTCCTATTAGCTTGTAGACTGGATTGTTTTTGTGTGAGAATTTCTCTCTGTTTTGTAATTGTTTTGATTGCCAAGATGTTTAGGTTTCAAGAGTAAAATTGTTTTGATTGCACATATTTTTGAGTTGCAAGTGTATTTTTCTGTTTCAAGTGTAAAATACGTTTTTGAACACACAGAATTTTTAACGTTTCACGCTCTAGACAATGAGAATAATGACCAAAAAATCACTCCATAGATTAGAACATCTATTTAGAAATTGAGAGACATAGAGAGAAAAGAAAGTGGGATTTGAATGTTTTTCATTTACCTGTGACAAAAGCACCAAGGCAAATTTGACAACATAATAACTTGAGAGGAGGGGACCATAGCATGAGTGTGGAGACTTAAGGGCCAAATGAGAGGATCAGTTTTGTTTATGTCCTGTTCACATTATATGCATTTAAAAGTTTACAGTTTACTACTAACTAATATGAAACATTTTCTATGAACCCAAATTTAATGTTAAAGACTTTTTTTTTTTTACCCCAAACAGACTTTTGCTTCGTTTGTTTCTGGTCTTCAAAAACAGAATTTACAGTAATATTTGTAAAACTGTATTTAGATGCATTTTTGTTCCATGTGAAGAGTAGAAAAGTATTCCTAAATAGTTCATTTGCATTTGATGTCATTGTGAGGGTTCAAAGGATGCAGGCGGATTGGTTGGCCTGCACTCATTTTCACCTTGCTAAATCTGGCCCTCTTTAGAAAAAGTTTGGACCCCCCTTTTTTATAAAGTCAGCCCCAGATGGGACTTTCCTAAGCTCCTATGCTTAACTCCAACACTAAAATTTTGGCAACATTTGATCCTGGATGCCTTCATTAACCACTAAGTATTCAAAAATGTTATATTTTCTGTCCAGCAGCTTTTAGTCTGCCAATCACAGTGGCAGCTCCCAGCATACCCAAAAAAATTATTAAATGGATAAATCTTTCAAATTAAAATCCATTTTGTAGAAATCCTGCCACACTTTGGTCATTTCAGAGTTTTTTTTTGTCTCAAACAATCCTGTAAGAGAACCATCTTTAATTTGTTTGGTAACAGCAGAAAGGAAGGGATATTCTATCTATTTTTACCTTGGCTGAGCCTCCTCCTGGAGCAGCTGGTTGAGTTTGGTTTATTTTTTCAGGTGCTTGTTCTTTGAAGAATGGTGAGCCACAACCTTGGAGCTTTCCACTCCAGAGAGCCACAGTCACTCCAGAGAGGAGACTTCTGGGAAGGCAGCATATGTCAGCTGGGTTTTGGCATTGACTGTTGGGTACCAATGTAACAATCAATCATGACACGGTCCTTTAATTCTGCAGTGCAAGGAGAAGTGTGGGACTTACGAGAAAATGATTTTATACAAGCATGCATGCACAATTTACAGCAGTTTCTTCACGCCACGAGGTCATCAAACCAAAACCTATCAGTTATTTTTGTCAATGAGATTTTTTAGAATCCTTCATTTAATCTACACCAAATATACAGACAAGTTTTTATCAGCATTTTTTTCATTGCACATTTCAACACTTTTAACTAACAGGGGTTTACAGGAAAACAGGATAAGTTACTTTAACTGAAAGTTGACAAGAGTAAAACCCACTTCTAACAAAACCTTGGTACATTTCACAAACTTTACTTCTGATATCATCATAATGTTAGTTGAACATTTGTCAAGGTTTGTCATTCACCAAAATGTTTTGTAATAGAAAACTTAAAGTGTAGAAATAAAGAGGATTTATACAACTAGTTAGTTGTCTGAATTAGTTTGATTTCTGATGATGTTATTGAACGGCTGTTGTGAATGAAAGATCCATCCATCCATCCATCCATCCATCTTTCATCAAGCCATTCTTCCAGCCAAATAGGATCAGTCCATTCATCCATCTATTTATCATCCATCCATCAATCAACAGTCAATCCATTCATATATTAACACTCCATCCATCCATCCATCCATCCATCCATCCATCCATCCATTCATCCATCCCTTCATCCATCCAAAGGTTGCCAAGCATGTGAAGAAACCCTGGTTTGACAAGGTGTAATTTTGTTACACCTTTAGAGTTTTACTCTAAAATCTTGCCTGAGAACCTGTGTCTTTCTTTTCGTTTTTTTTAAATCCTCTTAACCAATCAACAGATTCAAATTCAGAAGAAGTCGTATAATTCCAATGATCAGCCTAAAGCTTCCTGTCTTTCTGGAGCCTCTATTACAGTAAAATTATTGTGATGATTCTGTTTTTTTGTGTGCAAGAACCATGAAAAGAAACTGATATGGGTGAACCTCTTTTACCTACACAGTTTTTTCCAACCTTTTAGAATCATGATTTTAACATTCCTTCACCCCAAGAGTTTATTTTCACAAAACAATAAATGTCAGTTTTGTCCTGCAAAGTGAACTTTGGAGTTCTTCTCGACACATATTCCGACACATATTCCTAGCACAGTTTTTGTCTTGTTTGTCATGGGACAGCTGTTGTGCGGCTCTTCAAACACCTGAAAAGCAAATTGCTGTGTGTGAATAGACACACAAAAGAGGATGAATGGAGGTATTCAACCTGGATCCAACAGATATCTCTTTTTACTTTTTCTATTTCCAGCAATTCTTTAAAATAATATATCTCTTGCCTTTTTGAATCAGCTCAAACAAACTTAGTCCTGCTCTCCTGGTTCAGCATCACCGCATTTTGTTGTTAAATATCTTTTTTTTGAAAGTACACCCTTCTCTGTAGGTCTGATCTTCCTGTCATCCAGCAAAACAATGGTGCCACCAAGCACCCCAAAACAGACTCTGCAAAGGCTTCAAACTGACCTTAAGTCAGACCCATTTTCTCAAACTAGATGCACAGAGAAGTCCTGCTCTCCACTAAAGTCTCAGAAAACACAGAATTCTGTCCACTCCACTGAACAGTAACTGTCTGGGTAAAGAAAAGCAGAGCTTGCTTGAAAATGGCTGAGATTGATGTAGCTGTGGCAAAGTTCCTGTGAGTTTAGGTGAAGTGCAGCAGTAGAGTGTTCACGACGCTCTGTTTCCACTCCATGCCAAATACCGGTTTGCATTTTTGTATATCCTGAAGTTGCTAAAACGGAGAGGATGCTGCAATGCTGCGACAGGTTATTTACGGGATATAAATATAGACAAAACGTGTGGCAAAACATGTTTAAAATCTATAATCTAGGATAGACAAGTTTGAAACATGCATGTAGCTCCTAATACATTTTCCGCAGTGGTATGTCCCAGATGCTTTCAATCTCTCCAGTAAAGGGCAAAATACAGTGCCCACCCTCTGCAAATGTTCTCTTAACATAAGGATTTAAAAAGGCAGTTGGTCACATATTCTTTTTTTATGGGAAAAAAGAACAAATCTGCAAATCTGCAAAAAAACAACAACAACAACACTATGTCAAGCCATCATTCTAAGGAATTATGATGCCATGAGATTCGACAAATACATTTGAGAACATTAAAGTCCATTAATTACACTTTGCAGGACCCTTGTGTTTTTATTTTTTTGATTGACAGCTAGAGAGCGCTCCTGAGTGAAGGTCTTTTAGCAATCTTAACATGTTTCTTTTATTTTATACTCAAATTTCTTAAAGTCCCATAGGCCATATACTGTGTGTATATGTTTACATGCTCTCCTGCTAGCTTACAGCCCCTCACAACCCCTACTTAACCTTAACAGTGCGACCAAAATTTTGAGCAATATTGGAGCAATCCAGTCATACAGTTTAGATCCAGATTCCAGCTCAGACAAGGAAAACAAAGACGTACATGGATCTATTTTTCTTTAAGTGGATGCATTAGAATGGAGCAGAGCAGGGAGCTTGTGACTTGCCACAGTAACTTTTACGTCACTCTATTTCCAACTGCATTATTTTTCCATATTCCACAATTTTAATAAAGAAATACTCAGAACAACACTTTTCAATCTTAATTTTCTTTTTATATGTCGTCTATCATGAGAGGATGCTACAGAAATGTTAAACACCATTGTCATCGGAGAGGATCTTTGAACAAAGCCAAAATGAACCCTCTGCATTCTGCTGGAGTTGGTCAAGTACTGATATTTGTCACATCAGCGGAATAGAGACAGTCAAATGTCGAACAATGTGGAAAATTAAAAATGTGAGCTAAACTCCTGGATGAAACTCCTAAAAAACTGGATGAGTATCAGGATATACAGCTTGTGTTCAGAGTGACATAAACCTTACAGCAGAAGTGGTCTTGAATGCGCTTTCAGCCTATGATGTTCCATCTGGACTGTCACTATCAGATACAGATGGAAGAGGCTCGGTGGGAAATGCCATATTTGTGCAAATCTCCAGGCTTTTTCTTTCACAGCTCTATTCCTACACATAAAAGACTTTGTGTCGTATAATTCCAGCCGAGCACAAACCAAAATTATTAATTTCTCCTCCATGACCAATTTTCAAATGGTTGGCACTTTAATGAATTTAAAAGGATACCATCCATATGTCACTATCAAATCTGAGTCCCTGATTGGTCAAAGTTCAACTTATTTAGATTTATACGCGCATTCCATGGCCGCACATTTTGAAGAGCACGAAAAATGACTTACAGAGTTTCAAGTTATCGAGTTTTGAATGAGGAAGCTGGAAACATGCACGTTTACATGAAAGTGGTTGCTTTAACAGACGTTGCCGAGGGTGGACATCCTAACAGTTTAAGACCACTCACTGTTATTCAATTGACTGTAATGTAAACTTAATACTGATGATCAACATGTGGTTGTTTGAATTTCTTTACATCCAATAAAAACCTACTTGGCAGGAAATTGTGTGTTTTTGTGAATTGTGTCCAATGATGTTATGTAACATTGAATCACTAATTGAATCGTTTTTGGAAAATACCATTTAGACTAAGGGATGGGAGGTTAACCCTTGTGCGATCTTAGATGAGCCCATCCTTACATTGACGTGTTCTCCTACCTTGACCAAGGTGAATAAAGGTGGAAAAATTCTATGTAATCCATGTAATCCAGTGAAGATCACAAATCATTGAAGGTTCAGCGCACTGTCTAGAGGGTCTAGATGACCCAACTCCCAACGGTAAAGTGCCCAGGATAGCACAAGGGTTAATCTACAATAACATAAAAAAGACCGGATGCATCACAGCAAGCAACACGTGATGACAGCAGAAATGGATCAGTCCATCATTCCAGTCCAATATGTGGAAACATTTTGAATTCAGCAAAGACATGTGACCATACAGTGTGCTAGAATGTTCTAATAATGTTTCCTTTGGATTCTTTGGATGTGGAAAAACAAAAGTGGCCTGAACTTTTGGAAACTAAAATGTGAATGGATTTGCTGTGAATTCTTGTTTAATTGTTAGTTTGTACACATATTAAATTTACACTTGATTATCTTGAAGAAATTCAAGGAATCTGGAAACCTTCACCGGTACTGTTCAGTACCAGATTTTTCTCTCTGAGTCACACTGGTGGAAGTTTTGGCTAAAGATGTCCTGATTCGATTTTAGGTCAGTGAATCGAATTGTTCAAAGTAACCCAAAATTGAAAATGATTTGGACCACAAATATCAAATTAATCGTTGTTGAAATGAATCGATACAACCTGAGTAAAAACCCTCACAAATAAGACCCCTGGTCCGACAAAATAAAGGTTTTCAGAGTGGGTTTTTATTTCCTCAATCTCTAATTAAAAGGACCTAAAAATTGGTGGCAGGTTTCCTGCTGCAACTCATAAGCGGGTCATGTGAACCACGCGCCTATGTCTCACCAAAACCACACCAAGCTACTTTGGTTTAAGTGTAAATCAGAAGTACACTGTACAAAATGAGGTACAGTAGCAGTGAGAAATGAAAGAAAGTGGTAATGGAAATGGGACAATCTGTGAGTGACACCGACACAAGGAGAGGCAGAAAGAGTGATGAAATGGTCCTTCGGGCAGGGAAGGGGGCAGAGAGAGGCGGTCTGGCAGCGTGTTTGTACAGCTGAAGACAAGCTGAAGAAGCCCAGGCCCCTCTCTCACACTCCATTAGGCCCTAAGCTCCACGGAGTGCTGGACTCAACACACAAACAGCCTGTTGGAAAAGTTCTGGGCTGTGTAAGAGGAGCAAAAGGACGCCAGGCTGACCAGCGAGATGCTGAAACCAGCATTTCAGTGTAACACAAAGCCTCCGAATTATAGGAAGACTGTTGAGTTTAGAGGGGCTGAATAAAGGCCACAAATGGCCTGTGCCCTTACACAAATTCATTTGAGAAACCTTCTTGCAATTGGAAGTTCGGGTTTCTTATTGTTTTTAAATCAAATATACTTGAACCCAATAAAACTCCCTACCCATGATTTATTTACTTTTTTTTTCAGACAGAAAAAAACACTTTTACTTAATGCACAGTATTAAAAAAAAAACACCCCTGATCTGTTCTTGCACTGTCTGGATGATCCAGGTTGTAGTTTAGTCCTGGCCTATTCATTTAATGCTATTTTGTTTCAAAACAGTAATAAAACATTTTGCTTTAACAAACGTATTAATGTCGATAAACTCTTCCAAAGAAAACAGACATTAAAGTTCTGCTTAGAACACATTAAGATTAAGTAATACTTGAATATGAATGAATCTGTCCCTCAAACAAGGACATATTCCTGTCATCTTCACTCAAGCAAAGGCGATACAAACAGGACAACAACGCTGGTTGGGCCAATTCTGTTTAATTTTTTTGACAAACGTTTTGATGAACACAAGAGGGAGGAACTGTTCGTATTAACCGTTTTTATTAATGACGCGCACCTTGTACTGATCGTCTTACCTTGGCAGGATTTTATCGTGCATCAGAATAACACATTAGGTCAATGTAAGGGGCGGCAGTGGATCAAGCGGTAGAGCAGGTCGTCCAATGACCGAAGGGTCGGCGGTTTGATCCCCACTCCCCCCAGCCAGCTGTTGTTGTGTCCTTGGGTGTGTGAATGTGTATGAATGTCCTGGTGACGGTCAGAGGAACTGTAGGCGCAAACTGGCAGCCACACCTCTGTTAGACTGTCTGTGGCTACGTCAGTAGTTACACCAAGAAGGACGTGAATGAATAATGGACACATTGAAAGCGCTTTAAGCACCAGGAAAAAGCGCAAATAAATCAAATCCATTATTATTATTCCAATCAGGATTAAGATTAATTAGCAGAAGCAGCTTTTCCTGCTGTTTAAAGATAATATTGTGTTATATTTTCACGTTTAGCAAAATACAGCAACCCTGGGAGGATTCAATATCGAAGTAGGTGATGTGAACCTGGCTTGAGTCAAAAATGTTGAAACAAAAACATTAATGGATCCCCTAGTATACTACACTTAGAACTGTTTTAGCTGAATAAAAACCACATGAACATGATGGTACGGGCATGCATGGAGTCTCCATTTAGTACTCAAGGAAACACACACTTGACCTAAGAGGCTTTATGCTAGACACGTGTAAACAACAGCGTAACTCTACAAACATTCATAATGTACATTAATGCACTCACATAAACACTGGCCTGTTTCATACACAAACACTCAGAGCTTTACCCACAGCTCCTGTCAAAGTGGCAGCCCACATAATCCATGTAAGTTGAGATAAACAAGCATCCTATTGCCCTGAATAGAGGTTGCTCGGTGATGTTGGACTTTTGGGAATTTGGAATGGTGAGCTGTGAAGTTTCAAACTCAAGTCTGGGTCTGACGTCAGACCTGGAAAAAAAAAAAAAAAAAACTTTTTTAGTGTTTAACAAAACAACCATAGATGTCTGAAAGAAAAGAAATCCTGAAACAACTCTTAGATGCATTTGTATCATCATGAATTAGACAAAGATCTAAGGAAAAATGAATTACGACATTCAATTCAATATTTATTAAATGAAGAATCCTTTACTCTTTCCCCTGTATGTTTAATTGAAAAATGGAATTCAGCATCTAAAACACTAGAGAATGCGATTGAACGTTTGATTAGTCTTGCAGATCCTCAGCCAGAGCCAAATAATGTTTGTGCAGTACACTTTTAATACTCGTTTCTATTTTACTCAGCAGTTTAATAAAACCCCTGATGTAGATTATTATTCATGATCAACCTGAAAGAGGGCAGAGATGTTAAGGCATTGTGTAGTGTCTAGTGTGTCATAACAGCATTCAGCCTGTTGGTTTTATGTAATTTAATAGTTTTTCGACATTCACGTAAATTTAACAAAACATTTTCTCACCTGTTTTTATAATTGAAACAAGTTAACTAAATGTAAGGTTTCATGCTGAATCAGCCAATAAAAACAACAAAATTAACAGAAATAATTCACAAATTACCCAAAAAGTATTAAAGAATGCTGTTACGGAGAGCTAAAAGCTTAACTAACTTAAAATATCTTTAGAAAAGAAAAATAATTACATGTTTCAAATTGACATTAATCAAAAGTATACTTAAGTCTTTTTGATCAATCCGTGTAAAATTATCTGCAAAATAGCACATATGTTCAGAAAAAAATAGGAAGAATGCTAATTACAAACTAGAAGCTAAGCTGATCTATAAGAGAATTGTTTTGAAATTTAAAAACAGACCAGTCAATCAAACTTAAGTTTCATTGAGTTTAAATCATGCTTGCTTAATCTTTTGCCTAAATTTAGACATAGTTGAACTAAATATTCAGTAATAAAAAGAAAATTACAACAGGGAAATAAACAGGATTTATAACGACACTTAGAGAAATGACAATTTTTGTAAACACTTTTTGTGTTGATAAGTCATAAAATAAGGTTTAAGCTAATGCATAGACATAGGAGCTTTATAAAATGCATCCTCTTCATCTCGCCACCTTTAAAAACTGTGTTGCTTTCTAACGATCAACAGCAAAAAGTGAGGAATTATACAAAAGCCAGTGTCTGCATGTGGAAATTCTGTTAAAATAAAGAAATCTTTATTGGTTTCTTGCAAAACTTAATAAAAGTCATTTCTTGCATATTTTATAATCTGATCTCGTGTTTTTTTTTTTTTGCTGTTTTAAAGCGGCGGGAGCACCACAGCGCTGTGCTCCTCCCCAGACCCACAAGCTACAACACTATAATTGAGAGCAAGTTATAAACAAACTTATCTATATATAGGACATTGTTTTCTAATGACTTTCTGTTTTTTACTATGACGTAATTTTAGGGCCAAAAAAATAAAAATCAAAGTTACAAAAATAATTGTATCAAGAAAAAAGCCATAATTTTACAAGATTTAAGTCATAAATATATGAGAATAAGTCACAATTTTATGAGAAAAAAGCTATAGAATTATAGGTAAAAGAGTCAATATTTTACAATTATAAAGTTATAATTTAAAAAGTTGAGAATTCATATAATTAGTCATAAATTTATGACAAAAAAGTCTGTTTACTAAGAAAAATAGAACCAACAAAAAGGAACCAATGTGGAGTTTCAGTATTAGAGATGGTGAGCGCCTTGTAAGCCGTGACCTTAGCATTGGTTTGACAAACAAGGAAATACTACATCTTTATGTGAGTCATCAACAGAATTTGCAGAATGGGCTTCTTCAGATGAGTATTCTTGACTCACAGGGATTGGATTTCTGACGTGAACGCTGCAGTAGAAAGGTTAATTACAGTTTTTACAACATTTCTGTGTTTTAAGATAGTTTTGAGTTCCAGCAACACACAAAATTGTTCAACCTACTGTAGCGCATCTCCTCTCTCTTTTTTTCCATAATTATGAAAATTCATGTATGTATTTCTTCATTTTCATGGTGGCCCTAATACTCTGTTCATAACTGAGAATATGCTAAAACATATTTCTGCTTGATCAAACATTAGATATTTGACCGTAAGTATAAAATTTTATGTTAGCATTTGTTTCGTTTTTAAATGACCCTTTGTTTGTTTTTGAATATTCACATTTATTTACTTTTTTCATATTTGGGATTGGATAATAACAAAAAAAGTGTTAGAACTATATAATAAATCCATATAAATTAGTTTTGTAAGCAGAGTCAAGTCGACCCTTCCTGTTGTTAGGTCTTGCTATTAAAGAGCATGGATGAACAACACCTTTACCCAAAACCCAGATAACTTCAACATCTGTACTTTTTTGTTTTTGTTGCACACCAAAATGGAAGCATTTAAGGGAACGGGGTGACAATGGTCAGTTGATAAAACTCCCAAACAGACAATGATTTCCTTTCAGCACACTAGGTATCATATTCTGAGGCATTCCATTAAGAAGCTGGCACCCTATCAATCTTAATAAGTATGCTCAAAAACACAACTCCACCACTGGATGGAGGCATATTGGATACGGGGCCCGTATTAACACACCCAAAAACTGTCTGATTTGTTGGGGCTGTACGTGCACGCAAAGGCAATTATGTTTGCAGTCAGTCAAACCATGCCGTCTTCAGACTTCCCGTACTGATAATAGTTTGATTAATGTTTGGCTTTCACGTAAAGAAGACATTCAAGCACCACGTGTGCGCAGGTCAAAAACACCTGCAGATCTGATTGGTTATCAAATCCACAGCTTTCCAGTGCTACAGAGGGCCCTACTTTCATTTAAATGTTCAGATAAACGCTGCACGATGACGATGCCAGCAAGCCCTTAGTTCATCCTGAACCCTGCGGTCTCCTGACACACAGATTCTCAGAAACACTCCTCAGTGCAGGACTTCCAGAGAGTCCGAGCCAGGCGTGTGATACGCCGCAGCGCTGAGACGTGGAGAGCGCCACTGGAGTGTGACAGCCAGAAGGATGACTGTTTTCCAGCGGTGTTGGTGGAGCTTTTTTAGACGCTGTAGCGAGGACCACACAGACGATGTGGCTCCTCTCCACCGCCTCATGGATGATTAGGCGAGACGTATATTTTCTTAGGGCTTCATAAAGACACAAGCCCGGAGAGCAGTAAAACTTGAGCTAGCGGTGCAACGGAACAAACAGATAAAGGAGGTAGAAGCACATTTTGCCGCTAACTATTAAATTTAATAACTGGCCTGTCTGCATTTATCATATTGTTTATTCACACGTCTGGACTTGTTTTTTTTTTTATGTTCACTGCTACACTTTGAACCTAAAACCTCAATAAAAGAGAAAAATTAGCAAAAAGTTAAAAAATGAAAGATTTTCAGGACTTTATTGAAGGGATTATAAAGTTTTTTAGCCTATTTCGGTAATGATGAGGCGCTGTGAGATATAATGCACCCCTATGAGCCGGCTCCTTCCAGTTCTTCCTCAGATTAATGGACCGTGTTGGGAAAAGTGTGCAGTGAGGCAGGGAGCATAAATAAGGTCTTTAAGTAGGCAGTCACGGCAGCTGTGGGCTCGGCTGAGGGCCCTGTCTGCACACGGACAAAAACCCCGGCTGTGATTTACTGGTCCTGCGTTACAGTTTGACTCATGAAGATAAAAAGGAGGCGCAAAGAATGCGGCGCTTGCGAGTTGCACAAACCCTAAGCTTCTTCTGTGGAAAAGTTTTGCCTTCAAAGTCGGTTGAGGGCTTGAAGTAGTTTTGATGACTGCCCAGACACTTTTTGTTCTCCTTTATTTTCTGAAGCGTCACCGGAGAAACCCCAACATGAATCCTGCAAAGTGGTTTTATTGTTCTCTGGATGATGTATACTGTCTGGGTCAAAGTTTAGCCCCAGCTATAACTTTAGACTATCCCTTATTTTTACCACAACACTGCAAATTCAGTGAAAAGAAAACTGGGTTTTGTTGATAAAATGGACTGGGAAAAAAAAAACTTCTTTTGAGTACTGATTGTAAGAATTTATCTGGTCCCTGTTATAAAACTGGTGCAGAAACTCCTTGTGCCTGAATCTCCCAGAAAAAAAAAAAAAAAAGATTAAAGTTGGAACCATTTCAATGTCAAAGTGTTGGATTGTGATTCAGACAGGGTCGGCATTAAATAAATATGTCTCTTGAGGGGTGCATGAGTTGACCCAAAGCTAGACTAACAGATGTGTCCATGTCTTTCAGCATCTACTGAAATTAAGATGAAGACAGTATTTAAAAAGGAGATTCAAATAAACTGAATTTTTTGCTTGGAAAATCTTAATGCACGTCATTATTGCTCACATTGTTGTCTGAAATGAGTCCCCGTTGTCTTCAGCTCCTCACATTTCTTGAATTTCAAACTCACAACCTCTCTATCTAGAACTGCTATGGTGGACATTTATGGATGTTTAGCTGCGCAGGTATGTATGAGTTCCTGCAAAGGAGGGAAGAAACTAAGAAGTCCTGCAACAAAATTTCCCTAAAACAATTTGTTTTTACCTGTTACCATAGAGGAAGTGGCAGATTGATTGGTAGTGTTCCACTAATGGATGAAGAATAACAGCAAAATGTTCAATTTCAGCTGTACTTGTGCTTCATAACTTTTAAATGAATGTATTCCTGTTGGGGCGCATCTTCGTCATCTTCATCATTTTCACCCTCGTGCTTCTTCATTCCACCTGTCAGCACCTCACGACTGCATCCTTGTTTAGTATTTTTACCTTGAACCAGCCTCTCCTTCATGTTCCTAAGGTGCATTCTGAATTTTCACACATTGGTTGGGTGTGATTCTGCATCTTTTTTCCAAAGGGTTGTGGAAACTAAGTCAGTTGGGTTTGCAGACACATTTCCTGTTGATAAAACGTATTCTGCTCCTGCTCATTTTACCAAACACCAAACCAACTTCATCTTCCTAAATTGTCTAAAGTGTCTGTCTGAAGCCGCTACATGGGAAGGAGAACCTAACTTTAGCCTATCATTTGAATGTTTACTTTTGTAGAACTAGGAGGAAATGGACTGAGTAAATCCAGTAAATCAGTCATATTTTTTATTTTTTGCTTTTAATGATCTTTTTCTCCAGCAAATGGTTGTTAGGAGCATCTGAAAAAAGTACCTTGCATTTGAAATTGAAATCTTGTATTTTTGGGCAGTTTTACTCCCATACAGTATGTGCATTAAAAGATTAATCCAGTTACTTAAAAACTGCCTTTTTTTCCGTCACACCACAATTTGTACTCTTAAAAGCAAGTATTTCCTCAAATGCTTACCACCTAATAAAGGTAAAACAGGGTTTGAATTCAGTGTTCTTTGAAGATATCTTATTTAAAAAAATGAAATCATTCAAAACTTAGATATTTTTGTGACCCCTTTAATGATGTATTCTTTTCAAAACATTTATTTTTAGTGTAAAAAAAGTCCATCAGATAAAGGTACGTCCTGAAATCTTTCATAAGTCCTAAATCCTTTTATTGACAAATTGGTATTCCGAAATCACAAAAATATTCTGCACTTGTATATTTATTTTTACAAATGCACCAATTTTGCAAACATTTTTTTACATGTGCGAACATTTTTCTACAACTGGAAAGCACTTACAAGAGGAATATAATTTCATATTTATATCAGATCCTGTTTTAAGTTACCCCCAAAGCAGTAAAGGCAGATGTTCATGGCCCCAGCAGCTGGGAGCCGCTAACTATTGAGAAGTTAAAGTCTGGAAAGGTGACTTTATTACAACATGCCACAGTGGACAGAAGTCAGCACACTTGATCCATGAATTTAAGAGGTGAACCCTGAATACCACCCACTGAATACCACACACAGCTGTGCTGCTGCTGCTGCTGGAGGAGGCCGACACTAGCATACTTTCACCAACAGAGTGATAACAGATGGAAACAAGGGAGTCAGAGCCCACACGAGTGTGTGTGTGTGTGTGTGTGTGAGTGTAACACTCCTCACAGAGGAGGAGGAAAAGGGTCCAATCAACCTCTCTCCAAATCCATCGCTGTCTAGCTGACCTGTGAGATTAACTTTACAAATCATTACCTTCCCTTTATAAGCCCCTTGTCACTCTCGGCACATAATAATTAAAGTCCAAGTGTTCAGATTCAGGGAAAAAGACTGCATTGTGATCTCGAGGATAGCTGTTTTTATTTTATAAAATTAGTTTGCCTGAACCCTGACACATCTTTACCACACGTATCACCTCAGGCTTTGAAAAAAGAAAAGGTATTAAATAAAAATAAGTGACACATGATCTCACAATAATGTAGGTTTAACATTGGGGTCAACAGAGATGGCAAAGTTCAAAATATCCCAAATGAAATTCAACTATCATAGAAGGCTCTGTCCTAAGGCCTTAGTCACAGCTCCTCTGGTTGGATACGAGTTATCTGCAGGGGAAAAATGGTCAAATCTGTACTGGGGTACGCAGGTGACCCACAGGAAATAGCAAGGTTGTTGACTACTCAGTGAGCCCAAAGAGAGAAAACAATCATGGTGCTGGAAGTAAGGTATGCTGTCAAGCTGAAGAAAGAGTCCTAACAAGCTGGCTGGCATGTGGGACGTCAGAGGCAGCTAACAGGTACCGCCAGTTTAAGTGAGCTGTTGTGGAGGTACAAACTCTGTCCTGGGAGGAGTTCGGTAAGGCCATGGAGAAGGACTATCGGTTGGCCTCAAGGAGATTCTGACAAACTGTCACGCACTTAAGGAGTGGAAAGCAGTGTAGGTAGGGAGCTGTTGACTTCGATTGTGGACATTATCAGGCGGTGGAAGGAATACTTCTTTATGACCAGAGCAGGAGCTTGGTTCGAATAGCCAGCAGACATGTTACCTGTGCATGTTGGGCTGCCTTTTATCACCGCGGAGGAGGTCTGGTTTGGGGACTACAGGATTTCCTTTCTGCTCTTTGCAGATGATGTTGTCCTGTTGGATTCATCGAGCCGGGACCTCCAGCATGCATTGGGGCGGTTGCAGCAGAGTGTGAAGCAGGGTGGGATGAGGGTCAGCAACGTTAAAGCTGAGGCCATGGTTCCAACTGGAGAAACGTAGTTTGCCTTCTCTGGATGGGTGGAGTTTTCCCGCCCAAGGTGGAAAAATTTAAATATCTTGGGGTCTTGTTCAGAAGTGAGGGAAGACCGGAGCATGAGATTGACAGGCGGATCGGAGCAGCATCCGTCGTTATGCGGTCGCTGTACCGGTCTGTTGTGGTAAAGAGAGAGCTGAGCCAGACAGCAACGCTGATACTCACCTTTGGTCATGAGCTTTGGTTCATGATCAAAAGAACGAGTTTCCAAAAACAAGCGGCTGAAATGAGCTTCCCCCGTAGTGTGGCTGGGCGCTCCCTTAGAGATAGGGTGAGAAGCTCGGTCACCCGTGAAGAGCTCAGAGTAGAGCTGCTGTTCCTTCACTTTGAGAGGAACTAGTTGAGGTGGCTCGGGCATCTAGACCGTATGCCTCCTGGACGCCTCCCTGGGGAGGTGTCTCACTGGGCAGAGGCTCCAGGGAAGACCTAGGACACGCTGGAGAGACGATGTCTCTCGAGGGAAGTCTGGGCATCTTTGCTTAGACTGATGCCTGGTCCTGGATAAGCAGAGGAAGATAGATGGATGGAATATGCAATTCAGGCTTGTAATATTTGATTTGAAATGGTTTATTTCAAGCAATTAAATAGAAATAATACACAAAAGCAATATAATCATCAGTTGTACATTCATACAGTAGCTAATCAAACTTAGGATAATTAGACATATTAATAAATATTGCTTGAAAGGGAGTTGAAGGAAGCAAATTTATATAATCCCACCCCGTTATACTATAACAATTTTATTACATGATTTATCATTTATATAGCAAATACATTTTGCAATTTAGAATTCAATATTAAAAGACATTTCAATACATGGTTTACTTTAAATTAATTTTAAAGTAACTTCAAATATGTTGCATTGTAAAATGCTATGCTGTTTTTGAGTCAAAATTTTAATCAAATTGGAAAACAGTGTTTTGTCATTTGAATTATGACATAAAAAATGCCAAATAAATAGAAATTTAAAATGCTTTTTTTGTTGCTTTTATTCAATGTTTTATTTTTGAAATTATAATATTCAATTGTCAAATTTAATTTTGAATTGTCAATTGCAATTTGGAAGATCAAACCTCGGTCTTCCTGAGGTGAAATTTCACCTCAGGAAGACCGAGGAACCTAAAAGCATTTTCAGAGTTAACCTGTGACAGAAAAGTTTGTCTTTCTCTCATAGGTTCAGGAGTAACAAGACTACAGATGGACTTTTGCAGCTCCTGTTGAAGAATCATTCACCAGCACAGTGGAATTATCCATCTACCACTGAGCAATAAGCTGATGGGACAGCTGAGGTCAAAGCATCTGTGGAGTGATGGATCTCTATAGCAGCTGCTTTGAAAAATAAACACAAAGATCTCTGTTACATGGATTCTTTAGGATTAATCTGATCATTGCAAAGTGGAAAGCACCTGACATTTTAAAGAGGATTTCAGATTTTCACACACATAACTAAAAAGTTTACAAGGGGTCGCTGTGGTAGGTTTAGTTTGATTAGATGTTACTCCATTAAAAATCTAAGGTACCTAGTTGTCTAACAACTTATGCACTCAAGAGTAAATAAGTAATACATATAACAATTTCTGAATATCTATTCAAACAGTATTCTCATTTAGAACTTAAAAAGAAAAGTAAAAACTACTGTCCTATTAAAAGAAAAATAAATTTAAATAAAAATATTTTATTTTCAGTAGTTATTTATGTGAATGGAGTACAGTAAAAATAATTAATTTAGGCCCATCTCTTCATTCATCCTTTTTCTGAAGCCGTTGAATCCCTATTGGGGTCACTTGGTTTACTGCCCACCCCTAAATAAATATCACTTTCATTGCCTTGAATTGTAATGTCTTTCTATCTTTGTGCACATGTCTGTCTTTGAGATAAAACGGGTGCTGTTGGTTTAAAAAAAAAAGCTGTAGTCAGTAGTTAGCTGCTGTGAGGGAATGGTCAGAAGAAAATGGAAATGGTCTAACTTTCTGGTTCTTGAAACCAGAAAGTTTCACACATACCTCTTAGGTAGCTAATCCAATTTTTGCTACAGCTTTAACCCGCCCTGCAAAACTGTGAATTCAAGCCTCCCAAAACCTTCCTCTGCCAACTGCTGCTATATTTAATAGTGAAAATTACAGAGAAGTTCCAATAAAAATAAAGTGGCTAAAATTGGTCATTAAATGATCTTTTATGTCTTTGGTTTAGCAGACGAACAGAAAGGTGCATTATAGGAAAAACAGAGCCAGACTGTGCAGCAGACATTTAATTTCAGCTATTATAATGATCCTCCGCTCTTCCAACTTCTTCATGATGCCAACTGTCTTTATGTGTTCATATGAGTGGGCCTCTATGCTTTTCCTGACCAAAATAATAAATTAAAAAAAAATCTGTGCCGAAATAAATGTCTGGCTTGAACTTTGTATAATATTACCACTCTTTTTTTTATAGAGTACAATTGATATTAAACCACATTTTTGAATTTCCTTTGGAATTACAAAAGCTTCTATTCTATTCTTTTTTTCACTATTTACACTCTAATACAATAATGAGTTTGTAGCTTTGATTTATTATTTTAGTTCATTAAGATGTTTCATTTATCTATAGACTTTTAATGTTTACTGTGCATCCATCCATAATGATAGAAATTACTTGGCTATTTTTGCATTTTTTAATGGATCCATCCTGCTCCAGCAGGATGATTTTATTTGACACTAGAGGACTTTTTTATTTTTCAATCAATTTTGATGTAAGTAAGGCAAAAGTCAAAGTCTTTATATGTAGAAAAATATAGCCCTGTTATCATTTAATTATTAAGAATATTTAATTAAATAAATGGCTTAATGAACACATAAAACATGAGTGAAGTTTATTTTTCTAAACATGAAATTGTGCTTTTCGGCCCTTGCTGGGTTTTGGTCAGAAAGACACTGACCCAAATGGCTTTCTTAATGTTAAAGATTGTAAACCGCTGTTTTACTGTAAGAGAATGTTTAATACTTGCAGTACGCATAATCGCCACATGATGGCACCACAATACTCAAATTCCTTGGTTGCCAGACCAGAAGTAGTTTGTGGATGAGTTGATTATAGAACAGACATATATTAATACTTTTCTGCAGACATTTGTTTAACCGTTGTGCTATACTAGGCACTTTAACATTAGGAGTGGGGTCATCTGGACCCACTAGACAGTACGCTAAACCTTTTTTCTTCAATGATTTGTGATCTTCACTGGTGTCCATGGATTACATGAAATCCTCTCCACCTTTATCCACTTTTGTCATGGTAGGGAGAACACGTCAATGTAAGGATCGGGTCATAGGATAGCACAAGGGTTAAATTTGACTTTTTCACATAGTAGGATCTGCAGAATTCTTGTCGTCATCTTAACCTCTGATTTTTCACTCCATGTTCATTTTCTGCTGCACCTCAGAATTAAAGCAGCGAAACATTTGCTTTTCATGCACCATAAAACAGAAAGCTCTCATAAACTGCTAATTTTTTTTTTTTTTTACAAAAAAAGACAGGAGAACACAATGTTTTTACTGCAGGTCTCTTTTTTTTAAATCTCCTGTTTTTTTTAAACTGAATTTTGTTACATTATTGTGTTGACATATTGTAACATTATTTAAAATGTTGGTCTATTTAAAATAAATTATGTGGAGATTGTTTCTACAAGACTGATCAGTGGGACTAACCTTAAACCAAACTACAGACCGGAGATTAAAAAAAACAGAAAGAGAAATGATCCTATAATCAGATTTATTTCTGATATTTTATTAATTGCTTATTAAACCATCTCACCATTAAAACAATCTCCAAAAAGGCACTGCTTAATCATTATCCACTTAAAAGTGCAACTCAATTCAATTTAATGTTTACTTGTATAGCCCAAAATCACAACAGCAGTCATCTGAATGGGCTTCGTACTGGTAATTGTAAAGTAAACATAAAATCAAAAGGATCGTGAATACATAGAATTCAACTAACTAAACAGACTAAACTAAACTTGGCATCGCTGCCCTGATCCACAGAAGACACCTGCCTTTGGAACAGAATCAGTTGGTTTTGCTGTATTTGTATCTTATGCTGATTATAAGGGGTCAGGCGGTTGAGCAGGTCGTCCACTGATCGAAGGGTCGGTAGTTTGAACCCTGCTTTCCCCAGTCAACTGTTGTTGTGTCCTTGGGGCAAGACACTTCACCCTCCCTCCAGTGTGGCTCCACTGGTGTGTGAATGTGTATGAATGTCCCGGTGATGGTCAGAACTGGCAGCCACGCCTCGGTCAGTCTGCCCCAGGGAAGCTGTAGCTACAACAGTAGCTACCATCACCAAGTATGAATGAATAATGGACACATTGCCAGCGCTTCGAGCGTCTGGAAAAGCACAGATAAATCCCATCCATTATTATTTTTAATATAATTAGTGTACTTTTTTTCATAATTGAATCACATATTTAAGATCTCTCTAGACTTATGGCAACTGTCCTTGAGTTTTTTTTAATCATTTATGTGACTGATGCTCTGCAAATATTCTGTGATTTGAAAAGAAACTGAAACTTAGAAGAGAAACTTGGAGAACAGATTTTGAATCCTGAAATGTTTTTTTTTTTAAGTTGGTGATTTAGTCTTTAAACACATGCACATCAATTAGTAAAACATATCTTTTCATAATATTTTTATTGGGTTATGCTTCTGGTTTTATTGCTCCAGATAGATGCTAAACCCAGAGTATTGAATGGGAGACAAGCTGCTGATTTACAGCATGTCTGCTTTCGTTAGAAGTGATCCTGCTGGTTCAGTAAAATCTGTGTGTACTGAGCCCACACCAACACTTGATGTAATTAACATAAGTCTGTTTGAGTACAAAAGTACGGAGCCCGTGTCATGACATTAAAAAAATAAAATATATCTCGTTCCCACAGATTAATAACTCGTTCCCACAGATTAATAACTCGTTCGCACGAAATACTATTCCGTTCCCACAAGATACTATTCCGTTCCCACAAGATACTATTTCGTTCCCTCGAAATACTATTTCGTTCCCACGAAATGATTAACTCGTGCGAACGCAATAATTAATCCGTTCGAACGCAATAATTAATCACGTCATAAGTCAATCACACGGATATGCTCTCAGTCCGTCCGGCCGCAAAAGCCGCTTTCAGCGGTAACATCCGTCTCTTTGTGACCCACATTCGTTCAAGAAAGGAAAAAGAAAAACAAGAAGGATCAATGTATTACTGTCTCAATGAATATAAGAAAAATTTCACAAGATTTGATAGCTACGCTGCTTTGCCATACGATAGCTTCTGCTAGGCTACTACTACTAGCTTAGCTCCCCGCGGAGCTCCTTGCTTGTCATGCCGGCATTCGGGCAACTGGCTGGTCGGTAGACAGCCAGCCAGCTGATATTGTAGTTTAAGGTTAAATAGGAATAATAATATTCAGTACTTGTATTTTATTAACATACTCTTTGGCAGTCAGTCGCTTCACATTCGAAGGCTATGAGGCTACATGCTAACTAACTAGCCGATCGGTTATCCTGTTATGTCAGAGTTACAGCAGATACCTTCACATTTCTGTCTGTGTGTGTCTCATTACAGTGCATTGAAGACACCGAGGATGTTTAGAGATCAGATTTATTTATTTTAAAAAGCACAAAAGCATCCATTCCATCGTATTCACATCATGATCCTCTGGTACGCCCTCCGTCATCTAGCTGCAAAAGCCGCTTCCTGCCGCTACGATCGTGTCCCTGTGAGCATTCAATAGGGGTAAAAATAAAAGCAAGAATGGTTGATCTATTATTTTCTCAATGAAAATCTGAAAAAATATCATATTAAGCTGACTGCTTCGCCAAACGCACTTACCTCTTAGCTCCAAGCACAACAAATATGGCTGACCGATACCCCAAGACGAGATCAGATTTATTTATTTTAAAAAGCACAAAAGCATCCATCGGTATTCACATGATGATCATCCTCTGGTACGCTCTCCGTCATCTCGCTGCAAAAGCCGCTTTCTGCAGCTACTTCCGTGTCTCTGTGAACATTCACTGGGCGTAAAAATAAAAGCAGGAATGATCGATCTATTATTGTCTCGATAAAAATCAGAAAAATATCATAAGATAAGCCTGAATGCTTCCCCTACCGGACTTAGCTTTTAGCATCACAAACATGGCTGCGAACAATATACCCCATGATGCATCACGTTTACCCACGTGCTTTTGATCAGCAAATCATTGGTCTTGTTGTTACACTTCAGTTACAGGGACACGGTGATTGGCCGAAATGCATGCTGGGAATGCCGGATGCATGCAGCCTTGTTTGTAATGCTAGTAGCTAAAAGCTAAGTCCGATGGATGCTTTTGTGCTTTTTAAAATAAATAAATCTGATCTCTAAACATCCTCCATGTCCTCAATGCAATGTAATGAGACACACACACAGACAGAAATGTGAAGGTATCTGCTGTAAATCTATGACGTAAATAACAGGATAACCGATCGGCTAGTTAGTTAGCATGTAGCCTAATAGCCTTCGAATGTGAAGCGACTGACTGCTAAAGAGTATGTTAATAAAAGACAAGTCTTGAATATTATTATTCCTATTCGACCCTAAACTACAATATCAGCTGGCTGGCTGTCTACCGACCAGCCAGTTGCCTGAATGCCGGCATGACAAGCAAGGAGCTCCGCGGGGAGCTAAGCTAGTAGTAGTAGCCTAG
Organism: Oryzias curvinotus; assembly: GCA_023969325.1. Classification (NCBI taxonomy): domain Eukaryota; kingdom Metazoa; phylum Chordata; class Actinopteri; order Beloniformes; family Adrianichthyidae; genus Oryzias; species Oryzias curvinotus. Next base: position 11,481,813 of record CM043715.1, read on the forward strand.
CAGAAGCTATCGTATGGCAAAGCAGCGTAGCTATCAAATCTTGTGAAATTTTTCTTATATTCATTGAGACAGTAATAAATTGATCCTTCTTGTTTTTCTTTTTCCTTTCTTGAACGAATGTGGGTCACAAAGAGACGGATGTTACCGCTGAAAGCGGCTTTTGCCTTGTGGGAACGGAATAGTATTTCGTGCGAACGAGTTATTAATCTGTGGGAACGAGTTATTAATCTGTGGGAACGAGATATATTTTATTTTTTTAATGTCATGACACGGGCTCCGTACAAAAGATTCAAATAATCATATTTGTTTTTTTTTTAAATCTTAAAATGCATCAAAGCATCACTGCACCTCCTTAATAAAGTCCGATTACATGATACGAACCTCGTAAGGAAGTTTCTCACACTAAAGAAAAAACACTTTATGACAAACATGGATGGCTCTCTGGTATTATAAGTCATCATTTTCTTTGGCAAAAGCTTTATTTTAATGCAATCAGGGGTTTATATAACCACACCTCTGAGGTGCCCAGGGGGAGTTTATTTAACAGTTCCTGTTACACTGCAAACTGTTGAATGTAATGGGTCTTCTGCTTCTCACCTTGTTAGAAAATCAACAGATGGACTTGACATAGACATAATGTCATGATACTGTTGCAGACACAAACGCAAGACACAGGAATGCAGGAAACAAAAGTCTTTAATTCAGCACTGAAACTGAATGAAAACCAAGGCCAGATTCTCATGAGACTCGAGAGGAAACAAAACCATTTTGCAATGAGTGGAGAAAACACACAGGTGGACTGATGACATAAGTGAACACAGGTGTACCCATTACGATGACAGGTGGGAAAGAAAAGTAACTGCAAGGAAAAAACTCAAGAGACAGAAGGCAACAACAAAACTGAAACATGATTACGAACCCCACCCCAAATACCCCACACATAAAGCCTTCCTCAGGTGTGTTGTGGTGCAGGTGTGTCCTGAAGTTCCATTAAGGATAAAAAAAAATGTAAAATCTGTACAACGTGCCTTTCATCTACTTCAACCTCACGTGTCTAAATATTTGCATGTATGTATTTCTTTAAAATAAAACACTCATTCAGTAGTGCAACCTTTTGTGCAACTCCGGTGCTCTCTATTTATGCTCTTCCTTCTCCACCACACAGCAATGAGACAGCTAATATAACCTGAAATGACCCCTACGCTGCTGCAACATACAGTATGTTCTCGTTCTGAGGTTGCGTGTTATGAAGCAACGGAAACATTCAAGCAAATTACTTTGAACACCGTCAAGGTAAGGCTCATGCTTTTTGTTAAAAAGTTATGTCCTTTCCTCGGTGAAGGGTGACGAGGCCATTTTAGATCATCGCCAAACAGAGATAAAAGAGTGAGAGCCGTTCAATACATAATTAAGTCTGACTGAAAATGCGTTGCACCACATCTCTTCTGAAAACCCGCTGCACTGTAGAGGCACCCTGTCTAATCCAACAGACACACAGGAACAGTAAACAAGGAGTACATCTGCTGCAAAGAGTCATATCAAAGTGCACAGAAGCATTTGCCTGGTGTATACACAGAACAGATGGGGCCCTGGTTTGCATACAAATGGATCTGATCCATTTTAGACTGATCAGATAAGGGAGCGATCTGCAGATTAAGACAAAGAGCTTAAGAACTAGCCCCCAATGACAGTTTCAAAGTCTTCTCACTGCAAAGGCTGCGGGTGGAGAGTCCACCGGCGTGGAGGGAGATGAGAGGGGAAGAAATGCAACAATTAACACGTTTGCTTTCACATCCTGAGGAATCTAAGATTGCACTTTGTGGGTTCAAAGCCATTACCCACCTTTAGGAATCTGCATATCACACCTTTTTGAACGTCTTCATCTTTGCTCACATGAAATAAGCCATTAAATTTGAGGGTTTGGACTCAAAGAGCCTCCAGGTTGTGTTGTTCCACATCAAACATTTGTGCTAATTTTTGCTTTAGTATGAATTTATAACAGATAGTGAAATTTCACATAAAAAAAAAGCCTAGAAATATATTTCAGTTTTTAAGGTTATTGTCTTTCTATTCTATTCTTTAAGAAAAAATCTAGAAAGTTAAATGAGTTATCACTCATGGAAATCTGCTTAGTTGCCAAGTGGTTGAGTGTCCACTTACAGATTGGAAGAATGTGGGTTTGAATTCAGTGGTTGAAAACCTCATTGGGACCTAATGCCTCCCAGTGGTTGTTTGTGGGGGGGTGGGGGATGAGTGTCCCGGGGATGAAACCACCAAATGGTTTCAAACTCGGCTGTGACAGCAGCCAACCCAGGATCCAATGTGGAAAACAACTGTCACAAACTAAGATGAGAAAAGACACTTTAGAATGAACATAACGGAAAAACACAGAAAATCTACTGACTTCAGAGACTAAAGATATCAAAAGCAAATAGCAGTATTTTACCAATATTGTTTTTTAAAAACCTACGCCAACGTAAAAAAACTGTATTACCACTGAAAATGTTAATTCGTGGAATAATCTCAACAAATATATTAAATAATTACTTTTAAATGTGTTCCAACATTATATCACATAATACATAATCTGAAAAAACATGATACGTCAAGAATCTCTAACAGGTGCAGATGGTAGGAAAATGTTGAGAAATCTTTTATTTATGTACTCAAGTTGTGAATTTATTTTATGTACATTTATGAAACAGTATTTCATCCCCGCCGCTAGGAGGCGCAACTTTTTGTTTTGTAGAGTTTGAGCGGAGACGAGACAACGTGCGGTTGTATGGACATGCGGTTCTTGTGAGCAGTTCAAAAATAAAAACCTCAAGTGAATAGTGGAAGTGCCTCCGTAAACTTCTTCCCTTCAAGTTCAACGCAGTGGTGCTGCAATAATCCAACAGGTTATGGGCCCAGGAGCAACTCGAAGAAGTTTGATGTTTTATTGCCGATAGAAAGTTGGTGAAAATCAGATACGGGGGAAATAACCGATTAGCCTCCTGGTCCCAAACAGTTCCTCTGCTGATGCACTACTGGGAACCTTTTATCTCGCTACTTCGTTAGTACTTTTCTGTATTTAAGGAAGACATTTAAGAAAGGCACTAACTAACTTTGAAAAAAATCTCCCCGTTTTTTGATTACTTAGGATAATTCACATTTGATTACATCAAATTCATATTTGTTGTATCTTGAACTTTTGTTCTCAAATTTAGAGAAAGTTAATTGGGTAGATTAAAAAGAACGGTTTTATGATGTTAGAAGGATAATGAACTAAAGGTTGTTGTAATTTAG